>JARHVA010003871.1:910000-1135000 GCA_037957365.1 Torreya grandis | reverse complement strand
GATTTGTTTTCAAACCAAAGATGAAAGATTCTTGCACCAAATTAAGACAAGTAAAATCTTACTATATCATATTGGGAAATATGAAAAATAAAGTAATAAAATGGAAGGTATGCAAAAAGTCACACAATGTAAGAAAAACAAATGAAAAGTCAATGAAATTTTGGTCTTAAATTTATCACACTAATTCAAGCTAGGAAGTATGAGAAAATTCAAGAAATTGTTGAAATATTACATGCACTCAAAAAATAAGAAAATAAGAGGTGAAAGAAAAATGAAGTAAGCATAAAACATACTAGTTCAAGTAGGAAGCATGTCAAATGACGTGTAACATCATAACTAATCAAATCTTATCTCAAACTTGATACATGTAATTTGATGGTGACTTTATTATTGGAAAAATTTGTGAGGAGGGTTAGGTCCTATCCATAGTCCTACATTGTAACTCAACAAAGGGAACACCACATGGGGTGGAATAAGCATGAACAACCAAGTACATGGGGAATAAGGGTAATAGGATAAAACACTCATACATGAAAAACCCAAAAGGATACCAAAATAGCATTGATAAGAAGAATAATAATAATGGATCAAAATTTAAAAGGGATGGTAATTTTGTGAGGAATTGTTAGGTCCCATCTGTAGTCTTATGCTACAACTCATCAAAGAAAAACCTAAGGGGTGTGATCGGAAAGCAAGACAATATTTCTCAAGAGGAAATATGAGGAAGGGGATGAAAAAGGAGGTGTAAAAATCAAATACTTAGGAGTCTTAAGAGAAGATCTTATGATATAAGAGGCATACTAAGAACATGATAAGACATTAAGTGACAAGTGATATTCTATGTACAAAAGAAACCTATTCCCTATAGACATAAAGCTTTGTAGGCAAATAAGTGTGATATTAAGATCAGATCATAAAGGTAGATTGGTACAATAAAAATTAAAATGGATCTACCTCACCATGATGTGTTCCCCACTCCTCAGGACCCTTATAGAGCCATCGGTCTACTATGAAGATTGGGTACTTGCATGAGAAAGTATGTAACACTAGGAGATTCTTTTTAATTCCCCTATTTCAATCTATTGGCCTACCACACCCCAAAGGACTTTGGTTCTATGTGAATCTAATTATGGAGTTTGAGCTTTGATTGGAGATAAGAGATGTGCTTGTATCATGTATTTTAGTATGATTAGACTTTTAAAAATATTGCATATTTTTTATTTTTGATACCATTGCCTTTATTTAAATGATTTCTTTTAACTTTATTTTGAAGGCTTTTTTTAAGATTCTTCCTCCATACAGATTTGGAATAACCAAGCCTGAGAGAGATAGTGATACACATGAATGAGTTATAGGCTAAGGCTAAAGGAAGCTAAATAACCAAAGACAAAAGACTAACTAGGACACTTAGGCTTGACAATAAACAAATATGTGATCTCAAATCTCAACCGTGTATATGCTTAGTTTGTAGAAAAAGGAAGAAAGGAAAAGGGAGATCCAAAGGTGGACCAGTAAAAGGAAATAGTAATGAGAAAGACTATTTGATAACTAATCACATGGTAAAAGGAGACAATAAACAAATGTAACAAGGTAAATAAAACCAAGTTACCATGACAATTATCTATGAAAATCAAGGATAACAAAAAAAAATCATGAAGATACAAGGCAACAACAAACTAAATATGGTGATTTTGTGAGGATCTACCAGGTCCTATCCACATTCTTACAAAGCAACTCACAAAATAAATATCCAAATGATGTAATAAGAATAAAATCAAAATCAAAATCAATGATAAGGAAGAACAAACATATATGAAAATATAGAATATAAAATTAATAATAAATATAATACAATAAAGAAGATAATGATATAAGATAAGAAATAATTTGACACATTGCCAAATGATATAATTAGATATATAAAAAGAAATAAAAATAGAGCACATGTCCAATCCAAATATAAATGTATAATTACCATACATGTGCTCACAAGTATTGGTAAATCTATCCACACACATTATCCAAGACATCAGATAAATTTGTATGAAGTTAGCTATGAATTACTACTAATGTGTCATCAATCTTTGAAAAATACTAGATAAATACTTATTTTCTGATCTCCTCAACTAAAAAAGTAGGAATACTCATTTAATCATGATAAGTAGGGAAATTGGGTAAAAGATGATCAAAAGAATGTGTAGTAATGAGATCTATGGGAGAAAGAGGAGTCATCAATGGAGAAGGATCCATAGGTGAAAGAGGGTCCATAGGTGGAGAAGGAACCATAGGTGGAGGCACAAAAGGAATCACATGAGGTGTAACTATGGGACAAGAAGGGGGAACCTTCTTATGATAATGACCTATGGGAGGAATAGTAGCTGGTGGAGGCATAAAAGGAACCCCAGTAGGTGTAAGTATGAGAGAAGAAGGGGTAACCTTCTTGTGAGAATGACCTATGGGAGAAATATAGCTAGTCAAAGGATAGCTATAATATGATCCTTAAGATGTTGATGAAGGATACGACAATGATCAATATGATGTGTGATGCATTGGTGCCATATAAAATACCTCTCACCATATTTAGGTATATAGTCAAGAAGAATTTTGGGAGGAGGTATGGTAGTGTCTATTTATAGGGAAGATGGATGCAAGGTATCAATATATTATCACAACTTAAGATAATGGGTATAAGAATGAGTATATGTCCCATGAAATCAATAGATATGCTTGTGACTGTGCTTAAGAAGAACACTCACGAGAGAAGGTGTAGCAAGTGTAGAAGAAGAGGGAAATGTCTCATCACCCCATTTGGTGGGCAAAGGATCCATCTTAGTCAAAGGAATAAAACCATCACCAAGAGGAGATGACGATGGAGAATTAATAAAGATAGTCTTAATGGGAAGAGAACTAGTAAAAGAAGTAAGATTAGGCTCATCAATAGGGGAAGAAGTAATAATAACTAGTTCTGACACAAGTTCCACTATGGGAGGAGTAGGATCAATATAAGGTATAATAAGGGTAGTACTAACCTCAGGAGTAAACCAATTATGGGAATTAGTGAAACTATAAAAATGGTAAGAGCTAGCCATAATATGTTCCATGATCATAGTCCTACAAGGATCCTCAAAAATTAGAGGTGTTGCTTCTCTTGATTAAGGAGGGTTCTATCACATGCTTATAAGCTTATTGATGTTGGTGCATGATAGAATCATAGTCAAAATTAGGTCTAAGAAGAAATTCCATAGATAAATTATGAATTTGTCTATAGGTCTCATGACAATGACCCTAACTAGCATGAAACTAACTAAACTTGGTAGGATCATACCAGGTTTTCATAGGACAAGTAGGGTCAATTTCATGAGGAAGAGGCCTAGGTAGATGTTTAATCAATTCAACAAAGGAAAGAGGTTTATGATAATTAATGTTTTTTATTAAAAAATGAGGATTAGTAAATTATTGAGAAGAGGAAGCTAGTTCTAAAGAAGGGGTAGGAAAAACAACTTGAACATGGTGAATGGTATAATATGAATCAAAAACACCATCACTGGTAACATTGTGGTTTTTTTTAGGTGATATATGAGAACCCATGGAAGGTTGGGGTGGTTTGAATTGATGCATAAAGAAATATTATCATTTAGCTTGATCAACAGCTTCTTCCAAAGTGTGTAGAGAAAGGGTATAGACTCAATATTGTAATTTGGGTTAAATAACATTTGTAAAGAGATGAAAAATATTATCATCATCCATGTTGTGTTCACATTTGTTTAATAAAGTCTTCCATAATTTAAAAAATGCTTGGGCAATTTCATATTTTCTTTACTTGTAATTGATGAAATGGGCCAAAGTGATTTTAGGAAGATCACTAGTTTGGAATTCTTGAAATAAAACATTCACTAAATCCTTAAAAATAGTAATAGAATGAGGTCTAATTTGATTGTACCAATCCAAGGCATCACCTATGAGGGTCTTAGCAAGGATCTTGGTAGTAGAAAAGGTGTTTAATTTAACCCAATCCTTAAAAATATTCCCAAATGTTTTGAGATGAAGAGAAGGATCAATTGATCCATTATAAGAGATTGTAGGTGTTGTACATCCTATATCAATGTTAGCAATTTGAGTAGTGAGAGGTTAACTTTTTAGATGCTTGATATTTTTATTAATTAAAGGAGGATAAGGAATAATATTTCCTTGATAATCTTAAAGAGCAGGGGGAGGAACACTTTGGTTATGTGTGCCCCAAGCCATTGGTTATAATTGTGTTTGAAGATGAAGGTGATTTTGCATTCTTATCATTTGATTTATGTTATGGGCTTAGAAAACATTAATTTGACTAAGATTTTACAATAGAAATTGGTGAGTTTGAATAAAATTATTATAAGAGTTGGTGTTGGTATTAGTGGCTTGGGTACCATTATTAGTGTTTTTGAGAGCTTGAGATAAATGATGAGAATTATAGGCACTTGTGGCAAAGATTGCTTATGTAGCAAAAGATGTAATAGTGAATGGAAGAGAGGAAGAAGCATTAGAAGCATGAGTTACTTGGGTATCGAATAATGAATTAGTGGAAGGATTAAGGATAGTGGATCTTAAGAGAGGCCCATTAGATGTAGAGCCAACCATGGTAATTGAGATACTAGGCATGGAGATAGAAGAAAGTAAAGAAGAAGAAGAAGAAGGAGCATGAGAAGAGGTCATGATCAAAGGGAGAGGTTATGAAGCAATTAAATTAGTAAGACCAAATCCATTTGAGAATGTAGAATGTGGTGAATGAGGTTCATTGTCTAAACCACTAATCATGAGATTGTAAATCGTAGATGGATCTTTCCCTTTATTTTTGGGAAATTGGTTGATAAAGAAAAGCATTTTAGGACTATACTCTAACTCAAGTTGGTTTTATAAGAGAAAATAAGTATTATGTTGTAAATACGTATCATGAGGGAACCTATAGTCTATTGTACGAGTTACAATATGGACATTACTAGTATTTTCAATAGGAACTCTACTTTGTCTATAGGAAACCCTACAAGGATTGGTGAATTCCATCATGCCTACTATTTGAGATTCATTGTTTTCACCCAATAATAAATCCATGATGAAATAAGAAGGAAAGCAAGATGAGAAAATAAAGGATTCAAAAAGTGATAGAAACAAAACTAGGTCGACCCAGTCTATCTAGAGAAAAATAAGGATAATAAATCTAGATAGGGCCCATAGAACTGACCCAATATAGAGAGAAAAAGATAAAAAAAATGGGAAAAGGCCTAAAAACTATGCTAGGTCAACCTAGTGTAGTGCATAAGAGCTTCAAAAACTGTTAGGTTGACTAGGTCAACATAGTGTAGTTGACAAAAGTAGAAAACAGGGCTTGGGATAGTATAGAGTCGAGATAGTCGATGTAGCACAATAGATAAAAAAAGAGAAAGGATTGGTATAAAGATGAATAATGAAATGAACTATTCTTGTATCTAGTCTAGAAAAGTAGATACTAAAATGAAATACATAGTGAATTGAATTGACACTAGACAATCTAATTAGTACACATATATATATTACAATTTTGAAAGAATAGTAAAAAATAGAGTAGAAATAGAGAAATAGAAACTAACCTTGGTGTTTTGGAGATGAAAATGGAGTAAGTCAGTGACCTATAACCTTAGAGAGAACTAGCCCAATCTATATAACTGGGTCAAGTTGGTCAATCAATTGAGATAGGAGCATACTGCAAAAAGCTAAAAAAAGTGTGCTAAGTTGACTTGGTTAGCCTATTAGACTAGACTAAATGTATAGAAATGTGCTAAGTTAAGATGGTTGACCTAGTTGACTAGATTGTAAATCTATAAATCTAGAATTTGGAACCTGCACTATGAATCTTGAACAAGAACTTGCTACAAAGTGGCTAGAAATGTGCTAGGTTGACTCGATCAACCTAATAAGCTAAATAAAAAGTTTGCAAAGTGATGGAAACATATGGTAGGTCAATTTGGTCGATCTAGTTTCTTATTCCTACACATAGATAAAAATGGCTAATTTGATAGAATCGAGCTAGTAAGTCAAAACATATGATAGAAAAGATGATGAAATGAATAAAATAAGTGAAATAAACCCTATAAGGGTTTGATTCACATCGATTTCACCAGAATGTATGCAATCAAAATTACATGGTGCACATGAGTCAATCCTAGATCAGATAAGATAGATCAAACCTACACTTTTAATCAGGGCACACACTTGTTAAGTGGGCACATGATCAATATGAAGATCTATTAGACCCAATTAGAGGATCACTTGTATCATCTATCAAAACACATCATTCTAGGTAGGGTTCCAAAGCCTACAATCTAACACAATCATAAAACAACCCTAAAATATTCATATTGTTTGTATATTCACTTATGATAATAAATAATAAATTAACGTAATCTAATAACAAGAAAAGTAAACTAATCTAGTGCTCACCAAATCTTGTGGCAAAAATTAGGGGTTAGAACAAAACAAGTAAATAAAAACTAAACCAAACATGTATAGAAGACATATACTCACATCAGTGTATATGTAATCCTAATACATGGGAGATAAGAATACATACTAAATTATCTATGTACTCTTATAAAGGATAAATAAAGTTAGGAATACTTACCTTGAAAGAAAAACTTGCCAAGTCTTAACCTCTTCCTTGGTCAATGGTGCTTCGCAATAGATTATTGTGGTTTATAAGGATAACCAAGATAAATAATCTCTAGGATACATGACCTACCTAAGCATCTAAAAAACTTCTCCATAAGATAATATTGGATCTCAAAAGAAAAGTATTGAACCCTTATTCCTTAAGTAGAATTGTCAATAAATAGATGTTTGTTCACACTTCTTTGATTAATTCAACTCTTTTTTGAAATGGTAAGGAATAACCTTGTATATATAGTAGTATCTCACCCTAAATACTTTTGGATATGTCATTTATGCTAGGTCAACCAGGTTGACCTGACACATTATTGGGCTAATGTCTGAAGTTTGTGTTAGGTTAGGTAGGATGCAAATTAATAAGGAAAGGCAAAGTATCCCTAGAAGAAGCTAGGTCAAATAGGTTGACCTAGATTAATGAATAGGTCAAAAGTGAAACAAGGTAAGAAATAAGGGATAAATAATGGCAAATGGTGAGAATAGATAAGATGGCACCGGATAGCATTTAGTGTGTGATTCTTTTAGTGGAAGGAAGACCTTGTGATACCTTTCATTGATGGAGTTTTACCCGACCTAGGATATTATTAGTGGGTGTTGGAGGGACTACAAGAGGGAAATCTGATCTAGAGGCCATATATATGATTTTTATCATGGCCTAGGGTGGAGAGAGAGCTATCTAGGAGAAACATAGATAAGTGGTTTTGAGGTAGGAGAGTGGAACACTTGGAGTGTTTCCAATTTGAGAGGGTGATGAAATAGTTTAGGTTGATATAGGGTATCCTAGATGCACCATATATGTACATGAGGGATGATATAGAGATAGGGTTACTAGAGGCCTACTAGATTGATCCATAGGTAAGACCAAAATAGGATCAAGTGGTCATAGATGTGGATGATGTAGGATCTAGTTAAGCATATTCATTATGGTGGGGGATTAGCTAGGAGAGAGGAATGAGAGAGTAGTATGGCCTTGGTAGGATGCAAGGTATGTGGAGATGGAAGAGGTAGATATAAAAGTGATTACTTTAGAGCATAATGCATTGTGGGTAGAGTGTCATGCATTATATGGATAGGTGACCATAATGTAGGGAACTTTATTAGAGATACAAGGTAGAGTGTGATGCATTATAGGGATAGGTGACCATAATGTAGGGGAATTTATTAGAGATATAGGTCCAACTAGAGGTATTACATGGGAGTCATGATTAGGCATTATGATATTGTGATAGCTATAAGGTAGAGAGGGATAGACTAAGGGGAAGTGTTATGGTGGTTGTAAGATAAATAAGTATAGGGGGAATAGGAAATAACATAGGGTAGGAAGGGCTAGTGAGCCTAGATAGATACTAGGTTATTATGGTAGAGATCTAATATTATGAGAAGATCATACTAGAACATCTGCTATAGGTACCATGATATGTTACATATGTACTGACATAGATGAGATCCTCATGATAGATGTAGGGTGGCTCAGATAGCCTAGGGAGGATAGTATAGGGAAGAGGTGGAAAGGATTGAGGTAGGGATGGAAATAGGGGTGGATGTGGGGATGGAGATAACATCCATTTTAATCACATCCATTTTACTGATTAGTTACATTTTTTATATTGTCCTTGATAGAGAGCCACTTTGTATACTATTATAATTTAATATTTTTAATGATGTATATTAATGAATTATATATACAAATATTCAATATTTTGATTATGAGTTAGCATTGTATGTTTTTAGATAATGTTGTTTTGATGTGATGTATGGATTTAGATCATGTGATATATTTTAATTTTTTCCATGGTTATGTATTTATTATTTGATTTATATGATGGTAGAAAATGGTGTATTTTACATTTTGTTTTATGTTTTTATGGATGGTAATAATGGGACAAGTTATAATGATTAATGATTTTGTTGACTTTTATGAGATTGATGGATAGATAATAAATTCAAATAATGGATAATTTGATTAGAATTGTTTAAATTTTTCATTATTATGATAAAGAGTAAAGGAGGTTTTTATGACTATTGGCTTGGATGTTAACCAGAGATAAATAACGTGTTGAATCTACATGTGCATCCTTTGTTTACTATTAATAATTACTTTTAACAACCCTATGTCAATTAATTTTAGGACACATTATAAAGGAATTAATATATATTTTATTTTCAAACAATGTAGGTCAAAGCTTAATTTAATAGGAATACAAGTCTTTTTTCATGTTTTTAGAGCTATAAGGCTAAATTGAGAACCCTCTATGTAGACTGATCAATGCAAGAAGTCTACAACTTTTGAGAAAGTTGATAAATATGAGAGGCTTTCTTGGGATAATATATATTTTTCTTTAGGGATTTTGATTTTAGAGGCATGAATTTAGAAAATTTATTAATGCAGGAAGTTTTCCACTGTATTTATTACCTTAAATAACTATCCTTAAATGGAGTGGTCTATAATTAAAGATATATGCTTGTGTGACTATCCTTCAAGGGATCAGTTTATGAGTTTATGCCTTTTTATGAATAGTTATCCTTTAATGAAATAGTCTATAATTTTACCCTTTTGCTTTCATATATTTTTTAATCCCAGATTATTAATTTGGATTGAGATAAACTAGGATAACTTAATGTTGTTCACATGAGATGATATTTCTATCCCTAATATAGACTTTTTTAGGTGAAATATTCTCCTAAATAATGATTTGGGGATCCTTCTTGTTATAGGTGGAGATTTTCCATTTAGAACATGCTATGAATAGCGCCAAAGTGTTCATATTTAAGATGAGTATAGGCATGTTGTCAGATATCCACATGATTCTTTATCATTATTGGGTATTTTTCAAGTGATAGGAAGTGTGATTTTAGGTTATTTTTAACCAAAGGAGGAGAATCTATGTTGACTGTAGTTTTTTTTAAGTTTATTAACAATAGAAAAGATGTAGATTTAGAGTGTTAAGAGGATCATGTTTTGGTTTTCCTTCAAGAGAGGCCAAACTATGTGCCCCATATCCATATTTATGAGTGATAATATATGGTCCAAGCTAATTTCGAGTAAATTTTCCTTGTTTACTTTTTTCCATGTGTGACATGTTAGTTTTATTTAAGGATAATGTTTCCAATATTAAATTATTGTTCTTTTATATGTTGATTATATGCACATTTTATTCTTTCTTGATATACACAGAGATGGTTGAGGGCCACAAAAAAATTCTCATCTAAGAGTTCAAGCTATGCTAATTGTTCTTGATGATATTCCTCTTTAGAAATAATGTCTCTAAGAGAAATTCAAAGAGAAGGAATTTGTAATTTTAGATTGAGGATAACTTATATGCCATAGACCAAATAGAAATGGGAAGTACCCATAAAGGTTAAAAAGCTAGTATGATAAGCTCATAAGGTGAAGGTAATGTGAAGATGTGAGTTCTTTCTAGCCTCATTAACTACCTTACTTAACATTTTAATTAGGGTTTTATTAGATAATTTGGATTGTTTGTTATCTTATAGATAATAAGGTGGAGAAAATCTTAGCTTAATGTCAAAAGAGTCAGTGTGTCTCTAGAGTTGCTTATTTTAAAATTATTTTCCATTATTTGTAATGATATTATGAGGAACACCGAATCAATAGATGATATGATGATTAATAAAAATAACAATATTATCTACTTTAGTGAAATACTCAGTGGTGATAATGATAAAACTATGTCACTAGAAAGATTTGGGATTATTTTATCCTATTAGGTCTATCCCCCACTAAGAAAATGGCCTAAAGTCTCTTGTCACTTGTAATGTGTGACTAGGGACATATGATAGATTAGCATGTTGTTGACATTTCATGCATTTTTTGACATATTCACAATAATCTCAATTTAGATTGGGCAAATAATATCCTATTGAAAGAATCTTCTTGGTGACATCTAGACCGCTAAAGTGTCCACCACACAACCTATCATGTGTTTATTTGATTGTGAGGGTAGGATAAAGCTTCTCGAGAGATTAAAGGAGTATACCATAAAATCCTTGATTATAGAGAAGATCCCCTAGTATAATATAATAAGTGGTTCACTATTGAAAAGTATGCTTACAATTTTTAGATAAATTAGGAGGGATAATAACTTTAGACAAATAATTTAATGTCTATGTGTACCATATATCTAAGTGAGTTTATTCCATATTATGGATAGAAGGTAGATAAATTCTAGTATAAGAGGGTTCATTTATTTTATGGATTTGGATAAAAAACTTTGATTCCTAAGGGGAGGATGAGATACAGGAGCTAGAGAGGCTATGGTATCTATGAATTTGTTGGTTGACTAGGTAGTGGCTTGGATGACATAGTGATTGAAGGCAAAAAATAGATAATCTACCAACAATATATTTGTAGAGGATGTCATTATTACACTGATACATGTTATTGATCTGATTGATAACCAACTAAGAATCAATATAGATATAAACTTAATTAAAACCTAGGGTTAAATTAGTTTAAAGAACTATGATTAAGGATTCATACTCTACCATTTTATTAGTGTATTCAAAATTGTTCTTGAAGGATAAAGGAATGGGAGTACCCTCTAGAGGTATCAAAATAATTTTAATGCCCTTTTACACTCACATTTGGATCCATTAAAGAATAAAGTCATTTGATAATTAGGATCCACCTAGGATGTAAAAGCAATATATTCATTAGGGAATTCAAAATTAGATGTTTGACCACCTATAAGAGGTTCCTCAACTAACTAATCAGTGATGATCTTGCCTTTAACTAAATTTTTATAGAGAAAATCTAGATCAAATTTAACTAAGAGAATGAGCCACCTAGCCATACATTGATTCTGGTAAGGCTTTAAATGCATAATTTTAAGGGGATTAGTTTTCAAAATTATGTATGTCTTATGATTAATTAGATAGTGGTGAAGCTATAAGCCATAAAAACCAAATCTAGGCATAGTTTTTATGTATGTGTATAACATGTCTCATATTCAATGAGAGTATGACTTATGTAATACACTATATATACTATGTGATAATGATCATGATGGGAAAACTTAGTCCCTAAAACATGATCTATGTCTAAAATATATAATAAGAAAGATCACCCTTCCTCAGGAGGAATAAGAACTTGTGGGGAGAGGAAATAGTTATTGAGAGCTTCAAAGGCCTCTTGAAAATTAGAATCCTAGATGAACTGGGTCTTTCCTAAAAAGGCAATAAAATTATTGACATAGATCAGATAGATCAGCGATAAAACATCAAATGAACTATAATTTTCCTTAAAGGTTATGGAGTTTCTTAAAGTTGGATGGGGGTGCCATATCTATGATAGCCCTAATCTTAGTGGGATCGACCTCTATACCATAGATGGAAATGATGAAACCTAAGAGCTTACCAATCAAGACTCTAAAAAGACACTTTTGGAGTTGAGGTAGACATGAAATTGGATTAGGAAATCAAAAATTATTTTGAGAATAAAGAGATGGTCCTTTCAAAGATTTGACTTGCTAAGAAGGTCATCCACATAATCTTTGATAATTTTATGGATCATATTATGAAAAATATAAGTCATAGCTCTTTGATAAGTGGATCCCACATTATTTAAGCCAAAATGCATAGCTTTATAGAAAAAATTTCCTTAAGGGGTAATAAAAAAGTTGAATGCTAGTCTTCTAGGGTGATAAGGATTTGATTATATCCAAAAATCCATCCATAAGTGACAACATTTCATGGCTAGTCATTAGGTCCACTAATTGATCAATTTTAGGAAGAGTAAAGTTATAATTAGGACAAACAAGGTTGAGGTCTCAAAAATTAGTGTAAAGATAGAGACCCCTAGTGGTTTTTATGATAGGCACAATATTATACAACCATTAGGGGTAATCGATTGGCTAAATAAAATTAATAGACAAGAGGAGCTATAATTATTCTTTGACTAAGACCATAATGTGAGGATGCATATTTCATAATTTTTAATTCACTAGTTTAGATTTATAGATATTGAAAATATTGTGAAAAATGATAGTATGGTCAATACCTGACATGTCACTATAGGAACAAGCAAAATCCTCACTATGGTCTACAAAAAATGTGGTGAAGTCTTGATGCTCCTGATGATATAAAGATTTAATAACCTTGACAATGTGTGGGGCATCCTAATACCTTATGTTAATGTCTATGGTAGCTTCATTTGTCATTCTATACATTTCATCCATTAGAGAATTATGCAAGTGTGAGTTTTATGTGCCTAAGTAAATCAAGCTAGAATCATCATCTTGACACTAAAGAGTGGGGATGATAAGATAATTCTCTTCTACCATATTAGGGTAGGTAAGGGGAATGGATTTATTTTATCCATTATTATGATAGGTTAGATGTCTTAGGTTTATAGTAATAACTAAAAGAAATTTTGGGGAGATGGAGTTGACATCGTCTACTTCCAAGGGAGCATTAGATGGTGAAATTACAAGATTCTTTTTAGGATTGGAAAAAGTGGTAAATTTAAAAATAACTTTAGGAGTTTTGTTAAACCCAATAGCATGATTTTCATGAGGTTTCTTGAAATCTCCTATTGTGACATCATGTGGTCCTTGATCATAATGTCCCATACCAAATCCTTTCTAGACATGTCATTGTAAGTAAATTTGAGAAAAATGTAGTTGTCTAAGAATTTGAAGTTTGAGAAGAAAGGTTTGGCATGAGATCAGACATCAAGACATAAGGTAGATCAATAAATCCTTCTATATACCAAATGAGTCTAGAGGAAATGAGGACTGAAAATAATAATATATTTAAGATTAGGATGATAATCACACTATTATTTAGGTGCCCATTTCTTGAGTAGGAAGGGTGTTAAGTGTTAACAATTGTTATTCTCTTATCGAGAGTTTTTGGATTATAAGGTCCTAAGGGTATGTTATAAATAGGTTGATTATGAATAGAATAAAGACTATTAATCATTTTTTAAATGATTTTTTATATTTTCCTTGTAAAGTGCTTAGGGTATTTAGTATATTAGTCTCAGGTATGGTTGTGGTTTTAATGATTGGATTGAAGAGGGCATCAAGTTATTCAATTAAGAGCTCATCCTCATCCAAAATATTTTGGATCATGACTTTGAGAGCATTGTAGCTTTCAGTGTTGTGTCTTAGGTATCTTGTGATAATTACACACTTTGTTCTCCTTGTAACATGTTGGTTTTTGGATATGGGGATTAATTGGTTTGATAGGATGCAATTTGATAAGGGAGGTTTGCATAAGTTGGTCAAAGATGGTGTAGTAAAATCTTTATAAAGGATATTGATATGGTTTTTTTCTATTTTAGGGTATCAATTTTTGAATCATGTTTACTTTTGTATCTTCCTTTTTTAAATTAGTGGTACAAGTGATTTTAATGGGTGGTAAGGGTGTTTTAAATAGGTTATGGCGATAATAAAAGTCAAAAAGGTTAATATGGGGTATTTTTAGTATAGGTGAATGATTTTAAGCTCACTTAGATCCCTTAAGAGAAGATTTTATAATTGATATTTTAAGTTTAGAGCAATGATGGGGCCCTAATATCAATGGTTTAGTTTATCCTTGGGTCATAGTCATTTTCCCCTTTTAAACATAGTTAAAAGGTGTGGGAGTACTTTTAAAAGGATCCTCATTTTTGGATATCTGGGGGAGTTCAATCCTTATAGGTGGATGTTGTAAATATTTACCCTTTGGCATACCAAGGCACCTATCCCATATGGTTAGAACAACTTTTTTATCTTCCACTTTTCTTGGATGACTTTCAATGTGTTTGGATGAACCTTATTTTAGAAGATCCCATGTAATGAGATCAAGAAAGCTCAAGAGGATAGTAGAAATGGGTTTAATTAGTTTAGATGGTTCAAAATTATCTCCTATAAGGATATCTTGTATTCTTATTGTTATAAAAGATGATTCAGGTGTATTATCAACTTCTTTAGGTAAAAGTTGATCATATATGGTATTTATTACATGGGTGTCTTGATTTGGGGTGCCTCCTATATCTGTTTGTATAGAATTAGATGATAATGGATGGTCTGGGAATGGCTAGATAAATATGTCTAAGGATTGATTATGAAGAGCATTTGGGTTATCCAACTGCAACTCCCCTTGATCAATGAGGTTGTGGATCAAGATTTTGAAATAGTGACACCTATTGATCTCATGATTGGGCACGTAATAGTAACTATAAAAATCACTTTTTTTATAAACTTGGTTTCAATTGTGAGTCATCAAAATTTCTAATCAGAGGAAGCTCAATGATTGTTGTTTTTAATAGTTTATATATAATAGTAGCATAAGAATACTCCAAAGGTGTGTATTGTCTACGTGGGAACCATGTTAAGTTTCTCTATGGATATGTCTAGGAAGAGCTCAGTTGGTATCTCATGGATGGGGAAGCCAAATTTAGGACAAAATTATCTATTCCTTTTGGCTTTAGATTTTTAGTTATTTTCTAAGGGTCTAGTTTAAATTTTTTGTTTTGTAACTTAACTTTCCCCTCTTCTAAAGCTCATATTTCTATCTTATGAGCCCTGGTAAAGGCTTCATCAAAAAATTTAAACAACTGAACTTGTAGTGTGGATGAGACATGTTTAGCACACAGCCTCAAAAATAATTCAATCAATTAAAGTTGAGGAAGGGATAATGTTCATTGATTTATAAGACCTCACCATGTGGTAATGAAGTCCACAATAGACTCATTTTAAAATTTCCTAATGGCATAGATGTTTTTGATGGTTACTTTTCTTCTTATATTAATTAAAAAGAGTTTTAAATAAGTCTGAGCTAATTTGCCAATGGAAAATAAAGAGTGTTGAGGGATATAACTATAACAATCTAGAGCTAGCCTTGAGAGCGACATAGGGAAGGTCCTCAAAATTAGGGCATCATCATGGGTTATAAGGTAAGATGTGTGCCTAAATGACCTAAAATGTTATTATATATCTTCTTTATTTTGAAACTTTGTGAACTTAGGAAGTTCCCATTGAGTTGGATATGGCGTGATTAGGATAATGGGGCTAATTATTTCATTATAAAAAAATTCATATGTAATCATGTTCTTTTGCATAGAAGAAAAAATTTCTAAGTTTTCCATCCTACCATGAGGATGCACATGAGGTTTGGCTAAGCATTTATTGAGGAATATCTCTTAAAACATTTTTTTATAGATGTTGATAGGGAGGAATCAAAGTTGGGAGTGGTTGTGAAATGGGATAGTTGATAGATGTGGTGATAGTGAGTTGAGATTCAACCACATACTATGGGATAGTAAGGGTTAGCTTTATTTTTTTGATGGGTTGAGATAAGTAATTGTAAGAGGTTAAGATGTAATTTAGTATTGGGTGGTTAAAGGGATTTATTATTGTAATGTTTTAATTAGAGGGATTTGTTATGTGGATGGTGTAAGTTTAGTGGTATGTTGGGGATTTGAGGTTACATAGGTTTGGATATGAGGGAGAGTCATTGAGATGAATAATAATAGATTTTGAAGTGTGGGAGAGGGTGGTTGCTTAGTTTTAAGTTACAGTGTGTTAATGTTTTTTCATTAAAACAATAGTTGTAGCTAGGATACAAGATATTAATGGTGATTGGATATCTATAGATTATGTTGTGCTAGTCTTTAAACTTGTGGGTGGTGGTGGGTTGACATATGAGGACACCATGGACATGATGTTCCCTTAAAATGTTTATAGTAGCATGCCATAGAAATATTGGTAGGTTTGGCCATGAGGGGAAATACATATTCATATGAATTGTGTGATAAGGTAATAGTTTAAGGTGATTAGATTATTATATAGTATATTTGAAAAATTAGGATCACCTTGAGGTTAAACTAAGAGAGACCATCCGTGTTGGAATTAGGAGAGGTAGGGGGCTTGGAAAATGTTCCATTGAGGAGTATGATTGTGGTGATTCTATTTTTTTTAGTAACTGTTATCATGATAGAACCATGCAATATAAAAATATAAAAAGAAAGATAAATGTAAAAGCACACAACTCATTTTTTAATATCTTGTTTTTAGTGAGAAAAAGCACACACTCTATTTGAATGTATTTTTATTTTTTTAAAATTTTTAAGAAATAAAATTTATAATGTGATGGGGTGATGGGTTAATGAAGGTCCTAATAAGTGGTAAGCTAAGTTTTTTTAGGTTTTTTAGCAATTGAAAACATTGATACACATAAAGGTATAGTGAGGCTTGATTCTATGTCAGTGGTATTACAAGGCTTGGTATTGGGGCCTATCCCCTCACTTCACAACCCCACAATAATAAGGGTGATGGAAACTTAGCTTATACACTACCAACCAATTATTTATACATGGCTAGAACACCAAGTCAACTTTCCACTTGATGATGAAATCTAAGTGGGTTTACCTAGGTGGGATTTGTTTGATTTACAAATTTTATGATTATCATGATTTGGTATTGTGTGTAAAAGAGTGTGACTAAAATGATAAATTGATTCTCCTACTTATACTAGATGTGCTTATAAAACAAGAAAATTGAAAAAGATAATTTCATTCAAAAGGAAAGTAATCTATTTTTTTCCCTTTTTTGATTTTTACTCCTTTAATGAAAAAATTAATAAATTTTTTTACTAAAAGAAATTAAAAACCAAAACAAAAATAAAGAATCAAAAATAATGAGGCCCAAAAAGGGTCCCATCAGGTGTGATAGAATGTTTAAATTTTTTTTATTATTTTATAAAATAAACTACCAAAAATGTAAATTAAAATATAGGGTTTTTAGGCTTACTTGTGACTGTAAAGATTGCACACCATTTATCCAATGATGTGAGATCTCTTTTTTGGCTAGGAAGGTCTACTTGCACATAAGAGAAAACTTAGAAAATATTAATTAATAGCTTATGTAAGTGGGTTGCCTGGTACTAGATTAGTCCTAAGAAGTGGTACACTTCCTAATAAGGATGTCAACCCACCTGATAAAAACACTTAAAAAGATAAAAATAGTAAATGAAATTATAATAATGCATGCAATGATATAGGTATAAACTTAATATTATTTAGATTAATCTAAATCCAATGCATGGAGATTAGCAAAATGATCATTCTAATAAGCTTCAACTGAGTCTTCTTCTACTTGTATTACTTCTAATTTATTAATAATGGATTCTATGGTGGGGGTGAATATAATTACACAAATTCATAATTCAAAGTAAATGTCACTCTCATAAGAGAAGAAAGGATGTCATACTATAGGTAAATCAAAAATGGTTATTACATCATGCATAACTCTAGACAATGTCATCTACAAGTGAAAACTCATTGTTTAAGAAACAACTAGCAAAGATTAATTTAGGGTGTTAATTGAAATAGGTTTAGATTGTAGATAGAAAAGGATTTTAGTGGAGATTGATGTTGATATATGGGATTGATGCCAATTCTATGAATTAATGTTTATTCTAATAATATGGATAAATTTTTAAGGATAGGGGCCCAAACATTAGTTTGATGGGATGTAGGATATTAGGATGGCTTAGGATAGTCTAGCAATGATAATAAAATTAATAATAGACAAAAATGATTAAAACAAGTAATGTATTTACTTTCATAGTGCTTCTAATTTATAGTAATTTCAAGGTTGGTGAGCATATTTTTGACCTTCAAATAAGTGCTAATGGGATGACATATGAGTATGGATTCCAATAGTTAAACAATTAGCTAACACACATTCTAGAAAAAATTAACAAATGTTCTTGAGAAATTCTTTCAACATTCTAATGCAAATTATAGGTGTAGAATTACAATCTATTGCTAATAAACATTCTAGATAAAATGTACTTACTTTCATAGTGTTTCCAATCTATAGTAATTGCAAGGTTGGTGAGAGGATTGCTAACCTTAGGATAAATGTTGATGGCATGACATAGAAGTATGTCTTTCAATAAGTGAACAATTGGATAACTGATGTTCTAGAGAAATTCCTTCATCATTCAAGTTCAAATTATGAGTGTAGAATTATAGTGCTTTGCTCAAGGGAGACCTATTGTTAAACTGACATTGATTTAACATAATCAACATTAATCAAGGGGATAAAAACTGATATGGGTCTAATTTTACCAATTTTTTTTTAATGGTTTCAATCATAAGTTTAAACTAGGCCTTAAGTTGTTGAGTGGATTATTACCACACACAATTTGATAACAAAGTTCGGCTTAAAATCCTACATCTGTAGATCCACTCCAATGGGGATTTTTCTTATTAATTTATCATAAAAATCACTTTACAATATTAGTAAGTCTTCAAATTTTCTTATACAAGCTCCACTATGTCCAAGAGATACTCTCGAAACAATATTATTTTGTTTGAGACCATTAAACAATATCCAAGTCTCTCAATCACTCCTTAATGTCTTATCTCCATAAATAACACTGGAATACATTGCTTCATATATAAAATTCTTTTATTTATATAATTCTTGGGCCCTATGGTGCATCGGTCAACCCTTATCCTTTTATCCTAAACACCGTGGTTCAAATATCATTTCCAATGCTTTTGGGCTTATCACATATCTTTTATCCCACATTGGGTAAGTGGGTGTAATTCTAGGTAAAGAAATACCATGAATTTCATGGTAGATAATTCCAAGTGATTGGTATTGGCATAGGTTTCGGTGGTTATATGGGTTTGGTGTGGTTATTATGGATGGAATGTGGCATGTTGAGTTTTCACATGGATATTTGTGGGAATAATATGGTTTGTTTGGACCATTCAAAAAATAATGAAAATATAGTAAAATTGGACTATGCTAAAATATGGAAAAATAATGGAATGGTGGCAAGCCACATGGTGGCTTGAGGACTCACCATATGGACCAATCTCCACTCACCACTTTTCATCCACTCACCAATTGTTGATGTCCAACTAGATGTTTAGTCCAACCCTAATTTTTTTACTTATTTGATTCGATCTTCAACATGTGATAACTTGTGCATACTGGCTCCTTATTATGAACTAAAAAATACACTAAAAATATCTCAATGAGCTCTTTTATGTGATAATGATCAACCTAAACTTTGATGACTTTAGTTTTAGCATAAAATATAGATCCTCCTAGATAAATCCTCCCCACTAGGAGATTTTAGACCTATAATAAAGAGGCAAGGATATTTTTCCCTCACTTTTTTGGCTTCCATCCATTTGACCTTATTCGAGTGCATCCCTTAAGACCATGAAGATATTAAACATCCCCTTCATGAAGTTCACACCTTCTTATTAAGAGTTGTATCATCTTGTAATTATTTTAGATGCTCAAGAGAAAAATCATCAACAAAAGGAATGGATACACTCCCATCATGATCTACAATCGTCATAAGCTCATACAATTTCAAATTTTCCACATTCACAACTGAATAAATCTACATATAAGATGGAAAATCTAACCAAAAAGCATTTTTACCAATAATTTCTATAATCCAAAAAGGACCATACTGGATTGGTTTCAACTTTTACCTTCACCTATCAACATTTCCTTACTAATGTGAAGCCATACCAAATCAGCTACATAAAATTGGTGATCAACATGATGTTTGTCATGTCTTGCTTTATACTTTGCCTAAATTTTCTCTAATTGATCTCAAATAGTCTAGTTTACCTACTATATCTTTTCAATGAACTTCTTGGCTTTAACATCGTATTTATGGTCATCAATAGCTAAATCCTATCCATAACAAACATCTAGAGAATATTTAAGCAAATATCCATAACAAAATTCAAAAGGATATTTCATAATAGAAGAATGAAGTGCATGGTTTTAAGCATGTTGTATATATCATAAATGATCATCCCAAAACTTGGGATGTTTATTGTAATAAACCCAAAGTAAATGTACCACTATGTGGTTTACAACCTCTATCTAACCATCAGTTTGTGGATGAAATGTAGTGATTTTATTCAACTTAGTGTCCATCAATTCCCATAGTGTTGACCAAAATTCCCCAAGAAATTAAGAATCTTTATCTAAAATAATAGAAGTGGGAAAACCAAAATGAACCCATACATTTTGATATAATAAGTGTGTTGTACCTTCCCCTATAATATACTTAGTGTAAGGAATCAAAATACACATCTTGCTAAATCTATCCACTACCACATATAAGCAATCATGTTTCCTCTATTACATTGGCAAACCCCCTAAAAAGTTCATGGAAATACTTTCCTATCGATGAGTAGGAATAGGTAAGGGAGTGTAAAGACCCAATTTCCTATTACTAGGTTTTCTTGTGGCAAAAAGAACACACCCCTTGATATATTTGGCAACATTTTCCTACATATGGGGCCATTAACAATACATTCTCAAATGTGAAACCATTTTAGCAACTCCAAAATGACCAAAAATTAGAAAATTATGTACTTCCATAATCATGTGCACCCTTTCAATTTGAGGAGTGTAAAGTTTACCCAAATGATACAAAATTCCATTATGCACATGATAGTCTAATTCTTATACCTATTTACCACTCATCAAGTCTTTATACACATACTTAAAGTCAACATCATCAACATATTATTATTTATAACTTTCATGAGTCAAATAACCATGTTATAAAATAATAGATGCAATTACCATAGGAGATCTATAAATCATGTCAACAAATTTATTCTGAATACCTTTCTTATACCTAATCACAAGATGAAACTACTGTAGGAAACCCATCTAATAAAAAATGCCTAGACTATTTTAGCTTGGCCTATGAATAGAAACACTAAAGGGGATAATGATCTATATGTATTACTATATCCTTGCCCATCAAGTAATGTTTCTACTTCTTAACACTCTGAACCAATGCATACAATTCTTTATCATAAGTCATATAGTTTCTTACCACACCTATGAAGGTCTCAGAATGATAGCATAATGGTTTCTTTCCTTGCATCATAATATCTCCCTTAGAATAATCAATTATATCCATCTCGATATCAAATGGATGTTGAAAATTAGGAAGTCTAAAGATAGGAGTAGTACTAATCTTTGTCTTCAAAATGTCGAAGGCCTTTTGATGCTTGCCTCCTCACTGAAAGACCTATTTGGTACTAGTCAAAGAATGCAAGGGTGATGTAATAAGTGAGAAATTAGCAATGAATTTTCTCTAATATTATACTACATAAGAAAAACTTATAACCTCAGTTATATTATTGGGTTTAGGCCATTTAACTATAACCTCCACAATTAAAGGATCAATTTTCAATTCACCATATCCTACAATATAGCCTAAGTAAACCAAAGAAGTATTGTTGAATTCACATATAGATAATTTCAAATAAAGTTTATCCCTTATCAATCCATCTATGACTTTCCTAATATGAATCACATGATCTTCCCATGACTAACTAAAGATCAAAATATCATCTAAGTAGACTATAACAAAATTATCAAGGAATGGCTTAAAAGCATCATTCATTAAACACATGAATGTAGCTAGTGCATTGCATAACTTGAAAGGAATGACAAGCCACTCAAATAATCCCTATTTTATCTTAAAAGTATTTTTCCAAATATCACCATCATTAATCCTAACCTGATGATAACCAATTTTTAAGTCTAACTTACTGAAATAGATAGAATTTCTTAATTGATCAAGCAAATAATCAATATGAGGAAGAGGGTAACAATTCTTATTAGTAATTTTATTTAAATAATATAAATCAATGCACATTCACCATATTCCATCTTTTTTTGGCACTATAATGATAGGTAAACCAACAAGAGATGTATTAGGATGAATAACACCCTTTTCCAAAAGTTCCATTACCTACTTTTTGATTTCCTTGTATTCCACCACTCATAACCTGTACATGCCAATGTTAGGTAGAGGAGAATATTATAAGAATTAAATTTCATGTTGAAATCCTCTTTTAGGGGGTAACCCTTTGGGATCCTAAAACACATCATCATAACTAGAAATGATTTCAACCAATTCTTTCTTATGTCTAGGATCACAATTTTCCATAGCTTGGGAATATTATCTTTCCTTAGACTTAATCAACATGAGACAAAAATTCTTTCTTGAATTGACTAGTATTTTCATTTTCCCTATTATAACCAAGGAAATACTCATCTTAACATGATGTGCTATGACTATATATTTAATGCCATCCTTAACAAGCAATTACTTATTCTCCTCCCTATAGAATATTGATTTTATATCATAAAGATAAGGTCTTCCTAAAACAATCCCACATATGTCGAAAGTGACTACATTTAGATCAAATTCATCCATGAATTTGGATGTGATGACAAATTTTAGTCTGCAAGTTTTGGTTACTTGCGATTTTGTATCATCACACACCCAACCAAGTGGATAGGGGTTTAGATGGGGAGTTATTTGTAGGCCTAAATTTTTAAAAATCCTTGTAGAAATCATATTTTATTGTGATACATTATCAAATATAATGTCAATCTTAGTATGTTTTGTAATAACCCTAATGTGGAACAACTCATTTATTTTACTATCATCATGCACATGTTTCTATTTTGAAGAGGAAGCAACATTAGATGACTTAGTGCTAGAAATAAAAAGAGAAGAATAATTTTGCATACTCATAGTTGTGATCTTAGTTTCATCCCTAAAGTCTAAACCCTGATTTTGAACTATAGTATTAGCTTTATTATCCTTCTTCTTAAACTTATTAAAAGGACTTAACTCAGGATGCAATTTTCAACACTTAGATTCATCATGATTTTTATTACAATGATTGAAAAATGGATTACCCTCTTCTTCATGAACAATAATAGTGTATTTTTGTTTACCTTTTACATAACTTTGCCCTTTAGAATGCTTAAGATCAGATTGCTTAATTTTAACTTTAGTAAGAGATTTTTTTATCTATTTTCCTCTAGAAATGAATGGTTTTAACACATGCTTCATATAAACTAGTAGGATTAAGAACCAGAATCATGTGTTTCAAGTAATTATGCAACCCACCTATATACTTAAGCAATGTTTCTTGTGTATAAAAGGAATATTCAAAAGTAAATCCTTTTTCCTAAATTATTGTGTATAATCTGAAACTCTTTGTATTTTAGTTTGTATGAAGGATTACCAATCCATCATGGCTTACTACATATAGCCTAAAAGATAAAATTGCTTTCTGAGTGCATCAACAAATTCACTCCAAGTGGAAATTGAGTTACATGTATTAATCTTGCTTTCCTTCAACTTCCTCTCCCACTAGATGAGAGTTGTGCCTCCCATTCAAAGAGTATCCAAGTGAATTTTAGCCTCATCATTTGCAATATTTTGGACCTTAAAATATACTTCAATTTTCTTTATCTAGTTATCTAGCTTTTTTACATTAATATCACCATTAAACATTGGTAATTCAAAATTAATATCTAGCTTTAGTGAAGGAAGAGATTCAACAACTTTTTTGTCTTTACTATCACCCAAAGAGGAGGAAGGTTTCTCAAAAAATTTACCACATCCATCATGATCTATCTTAATTAGTCTTTCATGATAAATTTCCTCAACCATGTCCTTCATTTCCAAGAAGGATTATCAAAAATCTCATTCATAATTGAACACTTCTTTTGATATTTTTGGAGTATGTCTTGTCCCAATCTCTAGATTATACTCGATTAATTCCCCTTCACCCTGCCTAGATCTTGACCTTGTCAACATACACTAGCAATCTACATGGTTAAATATGAATTCTACTCTAATACTAAAAATTTGATCTGTAATCATAATCAAGCAAGTGTCTTACAATAGAAAACACACTTGTAAAGGATCAAAACCTTATTTTAATTATTAAATAAAAATTGTTATTTTAAAATGATTACAAAATTTTTAAATATCCAAAATAATTTTAATATCAAGAGTGCATAGTTAAAGAGATAAAAATTGATAGAATTACCACACATAATTTGATAACAGAGTTTGAATTAAAAGCTTACATCTCTAGATCCACTCCAATAGGGATTGCTGTTATTAATTTGTCAAAAAAATCACTTTACAATATTAATAAATTTTCAAAATCACCTATATGGGCTCCATTCTATCCAAGAGGTACTCTTGAAATAATATTATTCTATTTGAGACCATTAAACAATATCTAAGTCTCTCAATCACTCCTTAATGCCTTGTATCCATAGATAATGCTAGAATACATTGCTTCAAATATAAAATTGTTTGATTTATATAATGCTCAAGCTCCATGGTGCATCAGTAAAGGCCTTATCATTTTATCCTAAACACCATGGTTCAAATCCCATTTCCAATGCTTTTGGGCTTATCACATATCCTTTATCCCACATTAGGTAAGTGGGTATAATTGTAGGTAAATAAATACCATTAAGTTCTTAGTAGATAATGATAGGTGATTGGTATTGGTATAGATTTTGGTGGTTATGTGGTTCTAGTGTGGTTATTGTGGATGGAATGTGGCATGTTGAGTTTTCACATGGGTATTTGTGGGAATAATACGGTTTGTTTGGAACATTTTAAAAATAATGAAAATATAGTAAAATTAGACTATGGTAAAATATGTAAAAATAATGGAATATTGTCAAGCCATGTGGTGGCTTGAGGACCCACCACATAGAGCAATATCCACTCACCACTTATCATCCACTCACCAATTATCGACATCTAATTGGATGTTTAGTCTAAACCCTAAATTTTGTTTACTTGTTTGGTTCAATATTTAATGTGTGATAACTTATGCATATGGGATCCATTTGGTGAACCACAAAATATATGATAAAGCTATCAACGATCTCTTTACCATGGCAATGATCAACCTACAATTTGATGACTTCATTTTTAGAGCAAAATATAGATCCTCCTAGATTAGTAGATGGTGTAGATATGAAAGGTATGATGGGTATTTGTGAGGAAGGGTTAGTTTTGCTCCTTGAGGTCTTAAAATATAACCCACAAAAAAAAAGAGGAACTATAATGTGAAATATAAGAGTTAAATATGAATCAAATGAATATAAAATGGGAAAATAAAGAGGGACATAATCATCTAAAATTAATATCCATGAAGTAGATATTTGGAAAGAAGGAAAAATGAATAATAAAGGCACCACAAGGTTGATTTAAAAGTATTTAGCATATAAAATACACTCTAATCAAGTGGTAAATATTAATATATTTTAACATTAAGGACATAGAGAACCCTATTATTTGACCCTAAAATCTAGATTAGGGGATCTAGGGTTAAAGGGGTAGACATATACTAGGGCATAATGATGGTAGACTATCTTTAAATTAGGAAAAATAATTGAAAAACTTATATAATCATATATTAAATTTATTATTTTGAGATATTCTAACAATATAAATCACAACTATTCTAAATATTACAATGATAATGAAAATAAGATACTTAACTAGTTCTAATGCTAATATAGATCTGGATTTAAAACAATAAGAAAGCATATTAGATATGAATTTTGGATCAATAAACTAATTCTATAATTATACCTTATTTAGTTATGGATACTTACATCAACCTAGGATGATTGTGTTGGCACTTGTGCTTAAATTTGACATAGGTATCTAGTAAGGAATACCTATTGAAACTAGATGCAACCACCTGGATGCTTCTAGGTTTTGTGTCACCTTTGCTCTAGTGATTTTATATCTATATCATGGACTATCACACTTTGTAAAATACCAAAAACTTGGTTCTTAATATTTATAGTGGCTATGGGAAAATGGGTTAGTGGGCACATAGTGTCAAGCTACCCTAAAGACCCATTTATCAATGTACATTTCCTACATAGACAATAATTGGAAGAGTACCTCAAACTTATGTAGTTCTCCTCTATGTGTTGGATTGTGTCTATATCATAAAATGTGTGATAATCAATTACATAGAGTGACCTAGCTTGTAACTTAGAAAATGTGTCTCATGAAATGCTCATTTAGTAATTTAGACTTATAGATATGTTGTCCCTATGATTGATATGGAAATAGGAGAAAGTAAGGAATATTTACTCACCTAAGTGCTTGATTGAATGTCTTTATTAAGTTTATTTGTGAGTAGGTAATAAGTTGATAGGTACATCCATGATATGTATTTGCCAAGTGTACAAGACTAAGGTGTTATATAGTTCAAAAATAATGTTTACATTTCCCCCCTCTAATATAGCAATGAAATTAGTAGTTTAGAGGAAAAAAAATCATATATGCATGTGTATAACATACCTTGCCTTTTCTTGAATCCAAATTGAGTACTTTTTGGTGATTGACCTATGTTGGGTCCAACATGCCTCATAATAAAAATCTTACATGGGGACCCTCTTACTTTATGATATCCATTTTATTTTCTTGTTAGTGTATATGTATGCATCAAAAATTTATATACTCAATGTAATTTCAAAGGTCAGGTCAAATGTGGATTCATGTATGATTGAATTATTCCTCATTGTCCTAGTTAGAAGCATTTGCCTTCTACTACATTATTGATATTTTTTACTATATTATGGTAATGTTTCATGTGTATTCAGATCAAATTATAATATGGATGATCATGCTATTGATTCTAGTTGATTATTTAGATGTTAAGACATTTTATTTTATTTATAATAATGTTTAGCTACTATAAGTCCTCATTGATAATCAGGGTTTAGTTATGTTTTGGGCTTTACTAGTAGTATATTTCATTTTGAATTGAAACTAGTTTTGCACTTCTCATGTTAAGTTTATGTTTTTAGATGTTTTGCTTAGGCATTATTCATATTTTTATAGATTATGGTTTTAACTAACCTACTGATTATTTATAAATTCTTACCTTTGTTTTATCTTTATTTGTAAAAAGGGAAATGTTTTGAAATTCAATATTTAAAATGGCTAAGGTATTTTAATGCTCTATTTATAAATATTATTCCATGTAATATGTGGTGACTTGGCCCAGAGAAGACTTAGTGGGATATGTAAATACCCACACTACCATGCTTCTAGGATTACGTAAGTGTCATAGTCCTATAAACATGATGACCTAAAAGTGTTCCTATAGTGATAAGGATCTAAGGCTTTATGATTGAACCATGTGTCACCATCATATTAACCTAGAGGTGATGATAGCAGAGTTCCTTGTACATTCATTTTTAGGTGAGTAGAGTGGTGAGAGCCATCCATGTGTCACCATCCTATTAACCTGGAGGTGATGTTAGTAGAGTTCCTTATATGATCATTGCTAGGTGAGCAGAGTAATGAGAGCCATCTAATTTTCACCATATTACTAACCTAGAGGTGACATCAATAGTGTTCCTTATATGGTCATTACTAGGTGAGTGGATTAGTGAGAGTTATCCATGTGTCCCCATACCACTTAATCAAAGTTGATGTCAATAGATTTCCTTGTATTATCATTTATAGGTGAGTGGAGTAGTGAGAGCCATACACATATTGAAATCATAATAACCTAAAAGTCTTCCAATAATGTGAATTTATATGTCCACATGGTCCCAAGAACACCGTGAAGATAGTAAAGGAGAATAAATAGATATAAAAAGGTGACAAGTGGAATAAAAGCATACACACAAGTATCCCCCTCAACATACATCTAGTTTATATTTTATTGCTAGGGAAAATACCAAGTGATAGGCAAGTGATAACTTATGTTTGATTTAAATCAAATATAATAAGCAGAGGAGAATGTGTGACTTAATGACATATATTTGAGCATTATGAAACTAGAGTTAGTTAAAATAACCTCCATCAAATATTTAATCAGCTAATTTCAAAGAAAACATGTAGAATCAATAATAGTAATAGGTACAAAGTAGTCAGAGGCACCAAATAAGTTTATCAAGAGTACTGAATGCATATGTTTATATATAAAAGTAATTCATTCTTTGATATGGATTGGGCATCAACATTTAATATGAAATGGTACATATGAAAAGTGTTTTATTATCTTGGGAATAAGCATAAACATGTGTAATGGATGAATATTAATAAAGATCCAATGAATTTATAATTGAGATTGATTTAAAATGAGGTGTCTTCACTTGTTTGGATCATTGATTAGGTAATGGAATAAATTGAATACTTAATAGTCCCTATGTGCATTGAGGATTGAATCCACTTCCATACTAGAAGTTTTACCTAGGAATTATGCCATGACTAGATCCTTATCCTTTTTTGATGTGTTATAACAAAACACTAGTTTTTAATCATTTATTACCTTTAATGTTTGTATCAAGATCATTTAACTTATGGTTGTGCACCATAGCCATGATAGAGTAACGTTGTATATATAATGGGTATTAATTTTTATTGTAAAGATTCAATAAATTTGATCCCAAAACATTGTCAAAATAATGCCAAGATTACACCTGTTGTTCGTCCTGCATTTATATTTTTGTTGTCTACCATGGTTGACACATTTGAGTATTAAAACTTTGTAAATATTGACCCAGTATTTTGCCTTTCCTTACTAGTTTGTCTTGATGATTTTCCAAAGATCTTGATTTGAGAAGTAATCCATGTAGAGAATTTTTTATATTATTGGTGTGTAAATGGATATATAGTTATATTTTGCAATAACTTGTTTCATTGGATTTGAGAGATCATTCTTGTTATATTGAGATTTATATTAGTCATGGTGTGAAAATAGCTATGGGATGGTTTAATTGACTTATTTTATTGGATTTTTATATTTCAAGTTCACATATTACTCCTCAGAGTGTTGATTACTATGGTGTTTCAATTTAGGCAATAAAGAGATTTGATGCTTAATGATTAACTACAAACCACAATAATATATTTCTAAGTATTGAAAGACCTATCTCAATCAATTAATTTATCTCTTTTATACCCTATTCCTACCTCTCTTTTATAATTTTTTAAATTATAAATGACCTACCCATTACATTGTAAATAACCCATTTGTAGAGGAACCAATGGTGAGATCTTGAATATCAAGAGGAAGACATTTGAACCTTTGGTGGAAACAATCATAGCCTACCCATGTCATAATATTTTGTAAGTTTATTGGCCCCTAGATCATTAGCAGATCCTAAAAACAAGGGGAGTTTTATCTCATGAGATATTAATTTATTTTATTCATTTAGATTAATTAGTTCTTAATTGTGTTTAAGCGAGTCATAATTTCAACCTAACAACCTAAAACTAAGATCATGTTATAGTCTATAATTATTTCAAATAATATGAAGTTGAAAACATTGAATGATTAAAATTGAAAGAGGGAAAGGTTTAGGATTACACTTGTGTATCAATATAATGACCTTGCCTTTTGGCAATTTGATTTGAAGAGATGTATCATTATGAATCATTAGAGCTATGATTATGGAAATTATAAAATCTATAAAGTATATACATACATACATACATACATACATATATATATATATATATATATATATATATATATATATATATATATATAGAGAGAGAGAGAGAGAGAGAGATTGGAGGTTGCATACCCCCAAATTTATAAAAAAGCTAAGTTACTACCTAATAATTGATATTAACTTAACCATGCAACCCAATCATACTTATAACCTAGTGATCATGAGTGAACCAAGGAAACTCAAACTATAAAACTAGTGAATTTGAATGATGTAATTAATTAAAACCTATAAACCTAATTAGATTAAGTTATTTAGTCACCTCGACCATACCAAAAATGAACCATATATTATATTATATTGGATCAATGTAGTTTATAAAACTCCAACCTAGTGGGTGATGATAGTCCATAAAAATATTGGAGATCTGAAAGGTGATTTGATTTTTCAAAATTTAGATTTTCTTTACATAACATATGCACCTTAAATATGTCTCATGATGAAAATATGTGCAATAATGGTACCAATATATAGAATTATAACACAAATATATATCTAAATAATATGAGTATGTAATTTGGCCACTTTGAAAAATATATAAGTGTGGAACACATGTTTTGAAAACATGCCCCCATCATAATCTTAAACTAAAAATTGGTGTAATGGTGAAGAACATGTTTCTAAAACATGACCCCACTATATATATGAATTTTTGAATAATATGGAAGCCACGAATTTATGACATTCCCCCATTAATATTCCCCCCATTTTGAGGTGAGGGAAAGTATAAATTGGTTGTCATCTTACCTAAAAAAGATAAGATAATTGTATATTATATGTATGAACCAAGTAGCATATAGAAGGTAAATGTCTATGTAGATATAACATGAAGCATGAAGAATGTGATCACATCAAGTCCTAATATGCATGATATATATCATGGAAACATATATATAGTAATAGTAAAAGATAAACAAGAAATAAAGAACACACACAATAGTACTAAAAATAAAATAAATAGTAAATGGTCCAAGAAGACCTTGAACAAGGGGTTTGTTAAAATTTTACACAATCAAAGGGACATGAGTTAGTAAAATGTCCACAAGATCAAGCATGATATATTCAAATGTCCATAAAAAAAGTAATGGAATATTCAAATGTCAAAGATGCAAATAAAAGAAAGGGGGCTGAAAATAATGGATCATATTCAAATTCTAAATAAGTAAGACAAGACACTCAAGGAAGTGCATAAAGGAAAAGTGTAAGTAGACATCATAAATAAATCATACTAGTCACTAAAAAAATGTTAAGTATATAACCTATTAAGTACATTGTGATAGATATAAGCATGTATAAAGGCATGTGTAAGAACATAAGCTCAAATATGATACTTTAAAGTTAACACAAAATGATATAACCTAGGTGTATCATGATCAAATAAGCATATGCCCTGAATGTCCACATGACATGAATAGAGAGAAGGCATAAAATATTAAAGTGCATACATTATGTGTCTATGTATGCTTGAATCAAACTCAAAAATATGCATGAAACATGTATACATAAATAAATGATATGCTATCCACTAACATGAAACTAACAACATATATACCAAGGAGCTAATGGAACATGTAAATGCTGAAAATATTTTTTAATTTAAAAAAAATTATTTCTTTGTTTATATGAAAAACTTGGAGATTGTATAAACTATAAAATGATCTCAAGAGGAGTATGATAATCATCAATTACTAGTAAATTAATAAGAATTACTGAGCTAAATGTGTAATATGTGTGCATAACATTATTAAAAAGTATATCATGATCTTCTAATAAGTTTTTACTTGTTGTCTTTGCTTAAGATATATTTTATTTTTTGATTTTAAAAATGATCTACGATTTTGGCATTATGTTTGGTCAAAAATGGATTAAAATTTAGTACAATGGAGCATGATTATGATCCAAGTGTGAAATTACATTGGATAGGTCCAACACACAAATCAAATGCAAATGCTTTGTTTGTGTTCCATACTATATCCCAGAAAAGTAAAGAATCCCCAAAAACATATCATGAAGTAAGAATTTGGGTCAACTATAATATTCTTACCTTGATTACCATCTATTCAAGGTTCAATGATTCTATAATTTTAGGAATTATTGATAATTACTTCATATGAAGGCACACATTTTATATTACCCATTGAATGCATTTAATATTTTTGTGGAATTGTTCATTGTGCACCTAATTTTCATTTCTACATCCTTGATATTTTATTTTAACAAAGAAATTTGCATATTTAAATTATTTTCATCAATATTTCCAATATATCTCGAACATTGATGGTTATTCTAATAAAATGTGAAAATAGGATGAGTGATGCCTTGGGAATGCTTTCCCAACCATTGATCATTATAACCAAAGGTTTATAAATGTTGCTTTCCAAAATCATACTATTTATAAAACTAAGTATCATTATCAAGAGGTAAATTTTGATCATTTTATTTATGTGATTTTTCTTTTTGAACCTTTTTTTTTGCTTTATGTTTGATATTTGCAATTGTTTTTACTCTAAATTTTTATTTAGTAACCACATTTTTTTTTGGAACTTATGGTTTCGGAGAGGTACTCATAATGTGAATGGTGTTCTTATTTAATGTATCAATGATATGATCACCACTACCTTTGTGAGTTTTTAATTTTTTATTTAATGAAAATAATAATATGTATGATGCCTATGAATTCTATGATATGCACACTAGTATTTGGATCACCTGATAGGATGTAGAGGAGGTAATTTGATCACTAAATCTTGAATCATTTCTCTTAGGATTTCACTTGGATTATTATTATAATTTTGGTCACTTTTTGAAGAATTTGTTTTATATGTATTATATTCTATCTTTTCATTTGGATGTGAAACAATGTTTGGCAAAATATTGGTAGATGATGATGAAAACACATGATTAACACTACTATTGGTATTCTAGGTTGCACCTTAGCTGAGAAGGGGATTGTTCAGGTCCACTTGTTCAAACCTATTCTAACATGGGAATAACCCTAGGATGTGGGTCACCTAATCTTGGGTCAAACCTCTAGAGAAGATATCTTCCTTTTGGGTCTATCACCTATACTAAACTTCAACTAGCCTCTTGTTGGGAGAAAGGGAGAGAGATTAATAAAAATATATGAAATCATGTAAAAGGGGGCGATACACCAAATTTTTTGATCCTTATACTTAAAAAAGACACACTATAGGATGCATTCAAGACTATAAAATATCACTTAACTCATTTTTTGATCAACCCTCACATAAGTATTTGATAGAAAGACATGGACTAGCTATTGACATAGCATGGGAGGGAAGTTTTCCACTTCTAAAATGACCAATAAACTATAAATGCACTTATAATGACTTGTGAGAACTACCAAAATGCTTCATGAAGGTGAGAAAACTTAGACAGAGGCAAGGAAAACATTTATTCACTTAACCACATCAATAAACTCATGAATCACACTTTTATTCAACTTTCAAATGGAGAAATTCAGTATTTTATTGCACCAAATAGGTCTTAGAGTACAAATTTTGGTAGAGTCTAGTCATGCTAAAGAGAGGGATCATTTTCAAGGCTTAGAAGCCTATATTTATAGTAAAATAGGATGAGAGAGATGGGGATAAATGCATCGAAGGATGGAGAAGGGAGTATAATGACCAATATTTCTAATCATTTTGGCATTGATGCCATTAGAAATTATCATAATATCTAAGATTACTTCTAGAAGGTGGGTATAACAATGGTATCAGTCCCTTTAAATTTTTATTGGCCTATATTGATGTTCTTTATGGTTATATGATCAAGTCATTTTCAAGCTAAATTATACCATCAAAGTAGTTACAATAGCTAGATCAATTTGTTGTGATCTTGTTCCAGCATGGATTGCTCCCTACTAGTTCATTTGTAGCATGTAAGAGTGGAGAAAAAGTCATAATTATGTTGCTAGTTTTGGTGATGAACCCATCAAATCTGATGTGTTTGCCTTCATGGAATCCCTTGAAATATTTTTTCTAGTTTGACTTTGACTATATTTGATATCCATTTAAAGTCTTCAAGCTTTGAATTTTGATATCAAATGTCGATCTCAATCTAGGATTCTCATATTTTTCCAATTGTTAGCTCCCCATTCATCCTCAGGATCCTACTATTAGTCCTAATTGGTTATTGTACTTGCACCATATGGCATTCTCAAATTCATCCTTAGGAGCATTGACTCTTGACTTTACATGCACCATCAATCCACTTTTATATGGTTTTCACACATTATATTAATTTATCTAGTAGTTATTATAGTCATGACACTTGGCAACTTTTTGTTCATTACCAAGATCTACTGACTAATTAACCTTTCACTGACCATTGATCTACTTTGGTATGATGGATCACACACCATTAGATCCTTAATTTGATAGATTGAACCTGGACTATTGATATGATTTGGCGTATACCATGATTAATACACTTTTTGCCTTCACATTTATCATGGGTCTACTAAGTTTTTGACTTGATGCTCACCAATGATATTTGATCACATCATTTGACATGAATCATTAGATCTACCTAGACCCACTAACTATATCAATTATTATGCACCATAATATCTTCATATGGGAACCCAAGATCTTTCCACTTATCATCTATTTGTTAATCATTGGAACATTTAAATTTAAAGGGATATTTGGCATAGCTTTAAGTTGACATCCCCATGTACATCCCACTCTATTGTTTCATCTATGAAGGATTATATCTCAAGATAGACAACTCATCGAGACATAAAATTTGTATAAGATGCTAAGGGCATGAAAAACATCATGTCCCTATAATATTTTGGCTTTGGTTGATTCTATATGTACACTTATGAAATATATAATCAAGCTGACCTATTCATCCTTGCTTGACGTACATATGATGGTCTAGCTTCTCAAGGCCAATGTTAGTCATTTTCTCTTAAATAATGACACTAGGGGTCATAAAAATGAGATAAAAACAATGGTGATCAAATCTTTGAAATATATGAGTTGACATTTATCTTATGAGGCCAAAATTTTAACATTTTTGGTGACTCTACTGGGAAGCATGCCTATTATGCTTGAGACCCAGACACTTACATGACTTCTTGGGATTATGAAACAATGCCAAATTTTATTCATGGGCATAAACAAACCCCTTATTTATAAAGATAATATAATCCACCAAAACAAGAAGAAAACATAGAAAATAGGGAAGATAACTAAACAAATCAAAAGAAAATAAACAAATGTGCTAGGGTAGCACTTGGAGGGAAACAAGAAGAAAAATTAATTTAACTAACCATGATAGGGCATGATCCACCTAGATTAAAAGGTAAATTCATGAAATCACTCTTTCCAAAATATGGTAAAAGTTTCAAATAAAGGTGCTTATTGAACATGACCTTTGATGAGGTACTCTTCTCACCTACTAACTCTCTTAGTATCTTCTCAAGTGAGTTATCAATGAAAAAACTATTCACCAACAAATATAAAATTATCTTAAACTTTGAGATCTTTTTCATACTTCTCATCATCTACAACCTCATCAAATGATATCTCATCTATGCATTATCCTTGAGTGACCTCATTTTTCTTACTATCTACTATAAGTTCATTAAGCTCTTCAAAGAGATTTGAATAGTCAACCTAATTTGTATCATGATCATGAATGAATATTGATCAAATTTGTCATAAACATGCTCCTCAATGTGCAACATATCCCTACAAATCTCCCCAATCTCTTATAGACATTCATGATATAACTACCAATCATCCTTTTGTTCCTCATTCTAATCAACCTGAATATGATTAGTTTGAAAGGTATCTTGATCCTTCTTAATAGGAGATGTTTCAAAATAATTCATGACTTTAGATTGTACTAATTTCTTTTGTATTTCTTACACATCAAGACCATCTTTCTCAAGTAAACTTGATATATCTTCTTCAAGATCAAATACAACATTATTATCAACCTGTTCCTCAAGTGAAGTATCAATGAGAAAATCTTCATCATACACACTTCATACACATTTTTCACACCCTTAAATAAGTTTAATTGCAACTTCAATCTCTTTATCATACCTTCATATAATAGGATCCTCCCAAAGAAGGGAGATGGTGAGAGGGTGATGAGATTCATTTTCTTCAGAGGGGTATAAAGCATGAAAGGTTGATCATGATCAAATTTTAGGATTGTGAGGGAAATGGAATCATCTAGGGATTCTTGAAGAGGAGGTAAATATAAACTCTTAGAGACCTCTACATTCTATTCCTTACACTTGGGCATCACCTCATCAAAGTCTAAAACCTCTTTATCCTCATAGACAACTTGAGTTTGAGGGATGAGCAAGGAAAAGCTGAAACTACAAGAAGGCTTATTATCTTGAATAGATTATTGAATATGCATATGAGTCTACTCTCGAATCCAACTAGGTATCTCCCTTGGCTCAAATTGAGTATGGTTAGGCACTTCATGAGAATGAGGAACACAAGAATATTAGTAAGGAATATAAGAGGTTTCTTGAGATAACTATTTTAACTCACCTTTATTCCTCTCCAAAGCCTCCATATTCTCTAATACAAGATTGAAAAACTCATTCCTTTCCTCCATATCATTAGATACATTTAGAAACAACCCATTCACTTCCTCATAATGAGAATTTAAATAAACATTTATTGTATATGCTAGTAGTTTGAACTCTATTTCATCCATTCTCTCTTGGATATAAGGCTTCTCATATGAAACATCATAGCCATATGGGGAATGTGAAATATGTTCTTGAGATTAATATGGTTCACAAGGGGGATAAGGGTCATATTATTGACAATAAGGACCATAAGACACCTGTTAAGGCTCAACATAGCTTGGATAAAACTCCTGATAAGGTTGACTAGGCTCATAATGAAGCTCATATAGATTATGATAGACTTATAATGATTCATTATAGGGATCATGAGGAATTATTTCATAGTTTTCCACATACACAACCATGGGAGCAACATCAAGATAGTGCAATGAAATTAGACTTACTTAGAAATTGAGTCTGGACTATTCAAAGAAATTGTTTGATCTTAGAGTCACCAAATAATTCATGAATAACACTACTAAAACTAAAATTTCATCAATACTAGCTCTAATTCATCCTATCAAGCATATCAAAAACTATAGGCATCTTAGGTTTTACACTAGTTGAGAAGGGGATTATTCAGGGCTTATTGTTCAAACCTAGTCCAACATGGGTATGACCCTAAGCTATGGGTTACCTAATATTAGGTTAGACCTATGAATAAGGTTAGATTCCTTTAAGGTCTATAACCTATACTAAACCTAAAATAGCCTCTTAGTAGGAAAAGGGAGAGAGATTAACAATAATCTATGAAAACATGTAAAATCGGGTGATGCACCAAATGTTTTAATTATTATACTTTCACAAGACACACTATAGGATGTATTCAAGACTGTAGAAGATGAATTAATTCACTCTTTGATCAAACTTCACATAATTATTTCATAGAAAGGCATGGACTAGATATTGACCTAGCATGGGAGGGCAGTTGTCCATTTCCAAACTAACCAACAGACTATATATAAAATTAGAATGACCTGTGAGAACTCAAAAACACTTCATGAAGGTGAGAAAACTTATACAAAGTCAAGGAAAACATATACTCACTTAACCACATCAATAAACTCATGAAACATAATTTGATTTAACTTGAAAATGGATGAAATTAGTCTTTTATTACATTAAATAGGTGTTATATTACAAATCTTGGTAGAGTTTTGTCATGCCAAAGAAAGGGATCCATTTCAAGGCTTAAAAGCCTATATTTATAGCATAATGGGATGAGAAATATGGGATCAATGCATATAAGTATGGAGAAGGAATCATAATGACCAAGATTTCAAATCATTTTAATGTTGATGCTATTAGAAAAGATCATAATGCCTAAGATTACTTCTGTAAGGTGGCCATAACAACTATATTAGCCCCTTTCAGTATATTTCTAGCCTACATTGATGCTCTTTACAGTTATAATAATGGTATTATGTCATTTTCAAGCTAAATTTTAGCGTTAAAATAGTTATAACAATTGGATCAATCTATTGTGATCTTGTTCTAGCATGGATTCTCCCTAATGGTTTTTCTTTGGTATGTAAGAGTGGAAAAAAGGGTCATAATCATGTTTCTAGTTTTGGAGATAAACCCATCAAAGCTAATGTGTCTACCTTCATCACATCCCCTTGAAATATTTTCTTTGTTTCAACCTTAACCATATTTTATCTCCATTTAAAGTCTCATTGGGTATGCTAGAAACTATTGGTGTCTTAGGTTGCACCGTAGTTGAGAAGGGGATTATTCAGGGCCTCTTGCTCAAACCTAGTCCAACATGGGAATTACCCTAGGTTGTGGGTCACCTAATATTGGATCACACCTATAGATAAATTTTGCTTCCTTTTGGGTATATCACCTATACTAAACTTAAACTAGCCTCTTGCTAGGAAAATAGGAGAGAGATTAACAATAATCTATGAAAGCATGTAAAAGGGGGTGATGCACCAAATGTTTTGATCCTTATACTTGTACACGATAAATTATAGGATGCATTCATTACTAAATAATATCACTTAAATCAATATTTGATCAACCGTCACATAATTATTTCATAGAAAGGTATGGACTATTTATTGACCTGGCATGGGAGGGAGTTGTCCACTTTTAAAATGAACAACAGACTATATATGCACTTATAATGACCTATGAGAACTACCAAAACACTTCATGAAGGTGATAAAACTTATATAGAGGTAAATAAAACATATATTCACTTAACCACATTAATGAACTCATGAAACACACTTGAATTCAACTTGAAAATGGAGAAATTTTGTCTTTTATTGGATCAAATAGGTGTTACAATACAAATCTTGGAAGAGTCTAGTCATGACGAAGAGAGGAATTATTTTATAGGCCTATAATCTTATATTTATAATAGATTAGGATGAGAGAGATGGGCATCAATTCATATAATAATGGATAAGGGAGTATAATGACCAAGATTTCCAATCATTCTAGTGTTGATTCTATTAGAAAATATCATAATGCCTAAGATTAATTTTAGAAGGTGGATATAACAACTGTATCAATCCCTTTCAATATTTTTTTGGCCTAAATTGATGCTCCTTAAGGTTACAATAGAAGGATCAAATCATTTTCAAGCTAAATTTTGGTGTCAAAGTAGTTACAATAGCTAGATCAAATTTTTATGATCTTCTTCCAGCATGGATTTATCCCTACTGGTTCATCTTTGGCATGTAAGAGTGGAGAAAAGGGTCATAATCATGTTGCTAGTTTTGGTGACAAACCCATTAAATATGGCATGTTTTCCTTCAAGGAATACCCTTAAAATATTTTCCCTAATTTGACCTCAATCATATTTGATCTCCATTTAAATTTTCAAGGCTTTGACTTTTGATATAGACCATCAATCTCAATCTGTGCTTCTCATATTGTGCCAATTGTTAGCTCCCCATTTGTCCTTAATATCCTTCTATCAGTCATGGATTTTATTGCTCTTGCACCATGTGGTATTATCACAGTTGTCCTTAAGATCATTACCTCTTGACTTTATGTGGATTGTCTATCTAATTTTTCATGACTTGCATGCACTCCATTAATTCTCCTAGTAGTTACCATGGTCATGACAATTGGTAGAATTTTCTTTGTTCCCATGATCTACTAACTACTTCACCTTTCACTCACCATGGATTTGCTTTGGTATGATGGATTGTACACTATTTGATCCTTGGTCTACCATATCAAACATTGACCATTGATCTACTTTGGAGTGTACCATGATTAAAACACTTGTCACCTTCACACTTATCCTAGGTCTGCTAACTTTTTGATATGATGCTCATCATTTATCTTTGATTGTATGATTTAATACATGTCATTGGATCTACCTAGACCCACTAGTTTTTTCAATCATTTCATGCCATTAGATCTTCATATAGGTACTTGAGATATTGGCACTTGTCTATTTCACATTCATCCTTAAAACATTTGAATTTAAATGGATATTTATCATAGCTTTAAATTGAGATCTCTACAAACATCCCACTCTACTATTTTATCCTTGAAGGCTTATATCTTGAGATAGACAACTCATGGAGACATCAAATTTTTAGAGGATGTTAAAGGTATGAAAAAAATCATGTCCCTACAATCTTTTAGCTTTGGTTTATTCCATAGGTGTACTTATAAAATGCATAATCGAGTTGACATCTTCATCCTTGTTAGACATGCATATGATGGTCTAGCTTCTCAAGGCCTATGCTAGTAATTTTTATCTTAGAAAAGGATACTATGGAGGATAAAAATGAGCTAAAATAATTGTCATCAAAGCTTCAAATGATAAGGGTTGACATTTGGCTTATGAGGCCAAAATTTTAACAACTACCATGTGTTGAATTTTTTAAATGTGTAGTCTGATTTTATAACTCTTTATTGACTTTATCATACTGGTATTTAATCTTATAGGGATTCACAATCACAAACCCTAGGTACTTTGGATTTATTATGCTACCTTACCCCTTAAAGGCGTGATAACATGGACCTGGTTAGAGGGATGGTAATTATCACCATCCTTAGGGTTAGGAGGAATACTCTCAATACTATTGAAATAAGAGTTGTAAAGTGGGCTTAAATTATGATTTTATTTTGAAACCTTCTCATTATATTGATTAGGTTGGTTACTCCTTTTAATTTATTTCATCATACATGAAACATAATAAGTAACAACTACCATGATGCACTATAAAATTAAGTAGCTAACATATATATATATATATATATATATATATATATATATATATATACACACACACACACACACACACACACACACACACACACACACACATGAAATGAGAAAATCTGATTTTTAAATTTTAAACACTTTGAAATTAGAATTTAGAAAATAGTACAACAAGAAACCCTAGGTCAACTAGGGATTTGAGATCAAAGGTTAGGGTCACCACAATGTGTCAAATTATGGGAAAGTAATATAAAATTATCTAATGAGAATTTATGGAATATTAAACATGGTTTTTAATTAAAATAGGAAATGAGATAAACATAAAAAACTAAGGAAATAAATTTACTAAAAATAGTAAAATGCTAAATTCAAAAAATATCTAGAAAATTTCAACAAACAAAAAGAGGTTTTTTTTACTATATCAACATATTTATAAAAAACATTTGAGGAATTTTAAAATTGATCCATTTTAAGGTTTAAATACACCAATCAATGAAGATTAAACTTGTAAGCATATGAACATGAATCTTGGTAACAAGAGGAGAGTAAAACACTAGGGTAAAGTTTCAAATCTAAAAATAAATAATATTTAGTTGAAACCATAGGATATTATAAATCATATATAATGCTACATTTTTAAATGAATACTCATAGGTTTAGTTCACCAAATTTTTAATCCTAAAACCTATATTAGTGGATTTACAATTAAAGGGGTATAGATAGCCTAGGGCATAAGGATGACAGACTATTTTTAAAGTAAGCCAATTAATTACAAAACTTAGATAAAAATATATTGCATTTATTATGTTGAGATATGATAAAAATAGAAATTAAAACTATGTTGTATATTAAAATTATAATGAAAATAGGATAATTGGTTCTGATGTTAATATAGATCTAGATATGGAATATGTAAAAAGTATACTAGATCTAAATTCTAGATCAGTCACCATATTATAGAACTTGTAAATCTATAGCCACAAACACTTGTAATGACCTGGGATGGCTGCATAAAGGCATATATCTAACTTGGATTCAAGTGTCTAGTATGGAATAATGTTTAAAACTAGATGTGACCACTTGTATGTTTCTAGGTTTTGTGTTGCCTTCACTTTAGTGTATTCAATTCTAGGTCATGGACTATCACTCCTTGTAAGATAAAAAAATCATTATTTATTTATATGTATATTATTTGTGGAAAAAATGTGTTAGTGGGTACATAGTGTTGAGATACCCCAAAAACCCCTCTATTAATGAACACTATCTACATAGCCAATACTCTGAAGAGGGCCTCAGACTTATGTAGTTCTCCCATATGTGTTGGATTGTGTGTGTATCATGAAATGTGTGATAATAAAGTACATAGGGTGACCTAACTTGTAACTTGTAAAATATGGCTCATGGAATTTTATTTTAGTACTTCAAACCTGTATATGTGTTATCCCTATGACTAATATAGAAATAAGAGAAAATAGGGAAGCTTGGCTCACTTGAGTGTTTAATTGAATACCTTCAAAAAATTTCCTTGTTAGTAAAAGTTGTTAGGTACATCCATGATATTCCAACTGTAATGAATGAGGTGATATATAATTTATAGTGTTTACACCCACCTATCAATTATAATCTTGGGATAACAAGTAAATTATAAAGGTGATCACATAAAGGATAAATGTATGAAAAATAAAAACTATCCTACATTCCCACAATGTGTTCCCCACTCCTTAGTACCCCTTATAAAATGATTGATCTACTATGAATATTGGGTACTTTCATTAAAATGTATGTGGCACAAGAATGCAAGATATAAATGAGAGTCTTCTTACCTTAGTCTATTGGATTATTTCACCCAAATGCATGTCGAGTCTATAATGAGGCCAAATATGGAGATTGATCTTCTACTAGAATAGAGGGTGTGTCAAACTAACAAGATCACATATTTTAGTTTGATCCTAGTTTTAAGATATATATTTACTTTTAACATTTCATTCTCTTAAAATATAGTTTTTTATTCTTTTTTATTTTTATGTTTTTCTCCATATAGATTTAGAAGAACCAACCAAGGGTGATAAATATTAATAACATAAAAGACATTACAATTAGTTGTTAAAGAGGATAACTTAAATATTAAAATACCTAAATACTTATAGACTTGACCTTAGAAAAGATGAAAATATTAAAACCTATCTAAGTGTGCCCTAAGTTAAAAGAGAGGGAAATATGGGTATCATGGAAAAAATATCTATATACAATGGAAAATACAACTGATCTAAAAATCAATCCTAGCTTAGAGAAGATAAATCATACTTAAACTTCTTATTATTGTTATATTTAGAAAATTAAGGTCATGACCAAGATGGATCTATTACACCTAACCAAGGGGTCCCTTATAATAATAATGTTACTAGAAGGTTCCAAATCCAATAGTCAATCTATACCATGCAATAACCCTAGCCAGGTCCTATGTTTTCATATTCACTAAGTACATGAAAAGTAATGTAAAATATAACTAGTGCTCACTATAATTTTTGGTACAAAGTGGGGGTAATAAACATAAAAACTAAACATGCATAGAAGATCTATACTTAAGCCAATATATAGTAAATCCTAATGCATGAGAGAGAAGTACAAATGCAAATATATCTACTTTAAAAAAGGAGGAACAAAGTTAGGAATACTTGCCTTTACAAACAAACCCACTGATATTCAATATCTCCCTTGGACAAGGTGATTTACAAGAGGTTGTTGTGGTATGTAAGGATAATAAAAATAAGCCATCTCTAGGGTACATAACTTCTCTATGCATCCAAAAGACTTATCCATAAGACAAGATCCATATATCCAACTATAGTATTAGAATCCTAATAAATTCTCCTCATGTAGAATGGTGGATAAGTAGATGCATAACATAATATTCTTCTTCTTTTCTTCCATAATAAATGGAAAAAATGGATGTATATATATAGTTGAATCTAACCCTAAACCTTTTTTAAAGTTTAGATAATAGAGTTAACCCAATTCAACCTTATATCATTAATTGATAAAAGCAAATTAGGTCCCAATCTAGGTCAGACAAGGCTAACACAGATATATAATGTGTTAATATTAATTTAAATAAAGGGTCAACCCAAGTTGACATTATTTGGTAAATGTCAAAAATGGTTTTAGTCTTAGGTAGTAGGGGTTAAATAATGCAATGAAATGCTTGGAAGAGTTTATAAGAGAGTTTAAAATATTAGAGAATTGTATAGGAGATGGTTGTGTAAATAATAAGTGGTGGTATAGGAGACAAAAATCTTATGAAACACCAATGGTCTTCCCACCTCTTTCTTAGTGCACCTTTTATGACATGCACTCAGAGAGATCGAGACTTGATGGGTTTCTAAAAGAAATAAAACATTAATAATTGATAAAGTTTGAAAATATTATGTTTATACATATTTACCACTTTAATATCATCATCTGTCACATAAGTGTAACATGGGATAGTGCTTTGGAAAAAAACATAGCAAGACATAACACTAAAGCTAAATAAATTATAGTAAGAAGTAAATAAGATAGATGAAAGGAAATAATTTAAAAATAAATACATTTACTTACCTTAGTGGTATAAATAAGGAATGAAGTGGAAGAAATATGAAGGTGTCCAATGTAGTTAACATTAGGCAAACTTTAGAAATTAGCAAAAATAACAAAAAATCATTTTTTTAAAAAATATACATGTAATATGTGAAAAGTTTCTCTACAATTTCAAGATTCTAGAATATCTCATATCTCAAAAAAAGATATAGTATAAATAAGGATATGGTTGAAAAATGGCATTTGATGGTAAATATTTGACAGGTAAACAATTTTGAATAGTAAATATAAATAGGATGAAAGTCAATTCATTTTTTATTTTATTATTCTGAGAACATATTACTCTGAGATACCCATTTTGAGCTTAAAGAGTGACCATGGTAAGGAGATGATAGCTATGGCATATAATATTTATGAAATTAAGCTAAATAAATTGGATGGCAGGCAAAATCTAGATACCAAACTGACATTAGGAAGTTTTTAGGTAAACTAGGGGTAAAATGGGGTACTAGGTAAGAAATGATCAGGTAAATAACTTCCTAAAGAATTTATGGTAAATGGTCAAAAATTTATTGTAAACTATGAATATAGTCAACCTTGTCAACTTAGTTTACAAGGTTAGAGAAAAATAAGGGCTGACTATGTAGCAGTGGGCCAATATGTCAGGAAATCAAGGAACAACAAACATGCTCTGACTCCACTGGTTAGGATCTTGCTCCTCAGATAGAGCACAGTATGATTACCAAATATATAAGCAATTGAATATGCAGAAATAACCAGAAACACAAGTAACTAGAATTCACCAATAGCACAGAATATGAGAGACAATACACTATCTTGTATTAACACTAACAGAAAAGAATACATCAAAGAGCCGCCACACTCTTTCACCTTACAGAGATTCGCCACACCTCAAGTGTACAGTAATTCTTCTCACACACACTCTCCTACACAAAAAACGGTCCCAACAACCAACTCACACACAGAATTGGTGTTCACCTCACCAACCAGTCAGTAATAACCCTGCCGGTACATCAAGCACTCTATAGCACTTCAAGCTGATCTCTCATGAACCTGCAACCTGCAATTCAAAGACCAAGCTTACATGTAGATCACCAATGAGCTTGCAACAACCTGCAACTCATAGATCTTACAACTAGAAGGAACTCTTCCTTTCTATCTCATGCCTTATACAATACATGCCAATGGGTCTATAAATAGATCCTTAACTCAAACAATAACTAAGACTCTTAATTTGGACAATTGTCCTCGCAACCCAAGACTCTGGCTAGTCTTAACATGCAAACTCATCGTTCACTTAACTAACTGTCCGTGAAATGAACACTTCGGGAACACACAGGCGACCGACGTCGGTCCCTGCTAGTCTGGTTCTGCCGACGTCGGCCGACTTCCTGCCGTCACCGGTTGCCTTCTGCACTGGATCCTGCCGACGTCGGTCATGCTGCCGACGCCGGTTCCTGTAGAACTCAGCAACCATTATTCCTCAGTTTGCAAAGGTTGAAGCTTTTAGCTCCACACCCTAATAATCTCCCACTTGGAGATAAACAGCTGCAACCTGTACCTATACCTGTACACCGTCTAGTTTGTTTCCTTGGCTTTATATCCCTCCTCAAGATCACTCTTGAAGACCAACCACCACAAGATCCGTGATGTAAAAACTGTCATCCAAATTACCTGCCACATCCGCATCTACTACCATGTAGAAAAAGAACTTGACCCTGCATAGCATGTGCACCTGCTGCTGCTCCCACTGAACTGCCCTTCAGTATTACTCTCCCGGATTGACTCCAAACTTGTGACAACTCCCACTGCTTGGGAAAACTCAAGTTTAGTACATACCATGCACTCAACCTCACTATGTGAATCAAGACCCCTGTTCTATGAACTGTCTAACCATCGGCGTGCTAACCGGCTTCACACAATCATCCTGAAACAAAGTCAAAAAAGACCTCCATGTCTCTAGAACACACTCATGCCAAAGAATCTTGCTGCTCCCAGATTCTCCATGACAAACACCTGAACTAGCTTTACCTTTAGTTCAGAAATACCTGTATATGTAACCCTGCAACAAGCACATCATACAGAAAATAGAATAGTGTAGCTAATACTATCCAACCTGGTAAAGAGAAACACAATGATCAAACCTCCATTGCCCTGTAGCTAATACAAGATCATATACCCTGATCTTCCATCTCATGTATCCATTTCCGCTCTTCTTCATCCTCAACATCCATTCGTCTCTCAGTGCTTACTTCCAGCTGGCAACACTACCCAAAACACCTGTTTGGTTCTCCTCCAAGGAATCACATCCTCATCCATGCCTAGCTCCCACTGTTTCCTGGATCTACCTGTTCTGCTTCTTCAATAACTTCTTGGTCCTATGCCATAAGTGAGCAACAAGTAGTGTAAAGAAGGGAAATGACGAATTTAAGAACTTACTTACACCTTCAGTCCTCCAAATGGGCGCTTGAGACTCCATGACAACTTGCTGTCCACCCAAAATTCGTCTCAGTAACCGATGCCGGTCACATCTCAGTCTACAGCCGACCGATGTCGGTTCCCTGCGACTGCCTTTCCGCCGACGTCATTTTCCCCTGGCCGACGCCGGTCTCTGTCTACCCCGAGTCACCGACGTCGGGCTGAACATAGCCGACGTCGGTCCCTGTCTGGACGCTGACGCCGGTTTTCCTGCCGACGTCGGTCTCTGTGTTTTTCTTGTGAGACCTGACTTTTTCCCGCGAGCTCTTTTTGGATCAAAACCTTGTCCAAATCACCCTTGCTCTGCTCAGAATTCCTCTGCACCTTATGCTGAACTCTGTCCATCACTTTCTCCTTGAAAACCAAGGCTTTCCCGTTCTTGTCACTAACATCGGATTCCTCAAGAAACCTTACTTTCTTCTTCTGCATACAGAAACCACGATCCATGTCTTCCAAATTCGAAAGCATATTGTTTGACTCAAGAACCAGCATCTCCTTCTTATCTATGTGACCAAGCCTATCAAGCCACATCTCTGAATCTACAGCTGAAGTAGATAACCCAGAAAGAGAATCAGTAAAACAAGTAGATAGATAAAGCGTACCTACTTTCTTACCTCTAGCTATAACAAGTGTACCCTTGGTAACCTTCCAAGAGTCCGCTGAGAGAGTTACTGTGCAACCCTCTTCACCCAAGCTTCTAACCGAAATCAGATTCCGCTTCAGAACTGGGACATGCATGACCTCCTTTAACACCCATGTGTCACCTGTCTGCAATTTCAGCTTCACTTTGCCTTTGCCAACAACCTGACAAGGCTTACCATCCCCTACACAAATTTCTCCAAAGTCTCCCTGGACATACTCATGAAAAAATTCTCTATGTGGAGATGCATGAAAGGAGGCACCAGAATCTAATACCCAAGATTCTACTTTATCCAAAGAACATACCAGAGCATCCTGTGCAACGTAGCCTGCAACATCTGCTTCTTCTTCATGTTCTTCATGCTGATCTTCACCCGATCTGCAATCTCTCTTTAAGTGCCCTTGCTTTCCACATTTCCAGCAGGTTATTCTGCCATACCTGGACTTGGATCTCTTGCCTGTCTTCGACCTTGATCTCCCACGCTCTGTCCTCTCTCTTGGCCTTCCTCTTCCTTCAACACTCAAAGCATTTCCAGATAATTCACCTGTGCTTTTCCTGCGTATCTCTTCATTCAAGATTACACTCACAACATCATCCACTTTTAAGACTTTTGAAGGAGACACAGTATTAGAAACTGCCATTACCAAACCTTCCCAACTTTCAGGTAATGAACACAAGATTAAGAGAGCTCTAAGTTCATCATCAAATACAATATTCACTGAACTTAACTGGTTTACTAAACCATGGAAATCACTAAGATGGTTATGAATAGATCCACCTTCCAACATTTGCAAATTAAATAAACACTTCATAAGAAATACCTTGTTTGAAGCCGAGGGTTTTTCATATAAATTTGCCAAAGATTTCATCAACTCCACCGTTGTCTTACACTGTGATAAGCTGGAAATCACAGATGAATCAAGACTCAATCTAACAGATCCCAGAGCCTTCCGATCAAGAACCTCCCATTCTTCATCTTTCATATCCAAGGGCTTGCTTGCAACCCCACCCAAAGGTAAGTACAAATCTTTCTGATACAGATAGTCCTCAATCTGCATCCTCCATAATTGGTAGTTCTTGCCATTGAACTTGTCCATTCGTAGTTGACTGCTTTCTGACATTGCTCAACTCCCACTCAAACAGAAACCCTGTGAGTAACCTGTAATCAAAACACACTACCCAGATCTACACCAATCTGTTAGTATCCCAACCAAAAGCTCTGATACCAATTGTTGGTATCAAGCTCAAGAACCTACAACCAAGGCTCTGATACCACTTGTCAGGAAATCAAGGAACAACAAACATGCTCTGACTCCACTGGTTAGGATCTTGCTCCTCAGATAGAGCATAGTATGATTACCAAATATATAAGCAATTGAATATGCGGAAATAACCAGAAACACAAGTAACTAGAATTCACCAATAGCACAGAATATGAGAGACAATACACTATCTTGTATTAACACTAACATAAAAGAATACATCAAAGAGCCGCCACACTCTTTCACCTTACAGAGATTCGCCACACCTCAAGTGTACAGTAATTCTTCTCACACACACTCTCCTACACAAAAAACGGTCCCAACAACCAACTCACACACAGAATTGGTGTTCACCTCACCAACCAGTCAGTAATAACCCTGCTGGTACATCAAGCACTCTATAGCACTTCAAGCTGATCTCTCATGAACCTGCAACCTGCAATTCAAAGACCAAGCTTACATGTAGATCACCAATGAGCTTGCAACAACCTGCAACTCATAGATCTTACAACTAGAAGGAACTCTTCCTTTCTATCTCATGCCTTATACAATACATGCTAATGGGTCTATAAATAGATCCTTAACTCAAACAATAACTACGACTCTTAATTTGGACAATTGTCCTCGCAACCCAAGACTCTGGCTGGTCTTAACATGCAAACTCATCGTTCACTTAACTAACTGTCCGTGAAACGAACACTTTGGGAACACACAGGTGACCGACGTCGGTCCCTGCTGGTCTGGTTCTGCCGACATCGGCCGACTTCCTGCCGTCGCCGGTTGCCTTCTGCACTGGATCCTGCCGACGTCGGTCATGCTGCCGACGCCGGTTCCTGTAGAACTCAGCAACCATTATTCCTCAGTTTGCAAAGGTTGAAGCTTTTAGCTCCACACCCTAACACAATATACTATCACTAAAGATGGTTGACTATGTAGTAGTAAGTTGATATAGTTATAAATAATAAGATGGCTAACATATTACCCTTTATCTAATTCAATTTATTCTATGTGGTTGAAATAGTTTTCTAAATGAGGCTAAATGCATACGAGAGGGATGATATAGTATGATAAAGATAGAAATGGGTTGATTTAGTATCAAATAGGCTAATAGAATTGTAAATAAAAGGTTTGAGTACATACTCATGGGATGATGTAGTATGAATATATTGTTACATGGAAAATTTAGTATTAAATGGGTTGAATGTGTAAAAAAATAAGAAAACTAGAACAAACCAAATTATGAAGTAGTTAACTTGTAAAATTTTAAGAATACTTAAGAATGTATTTTATTATTATGACATTGATATCTAATACATCCTCTATTATTTGATATTTTTTAGAGACGTTAGAGATTTTATTGCCTAATGGATGCATCTTGGCTACTAGATCTATAGGAGTGATTGTCAGACATGGATAGGGATCGACTGGATACCTTGGAATTTGGAGGTATTATGGAGATGAGACAAATCCCTCTAAGTTTTGATCTCATTATCATGTTCTTAAGAACATGGGAATAATTGACCAAAAATTTATGATGGGAGGTGGAGGGGCATACTATAGAGGTGGAAATCACCTTGGAGGATGTTCATGAATTTTTTTGACTTCCTATAGATGGGACACTAGTGATTTATGATACACTAGAGTTAGAGGATGAGAGACAATCCTTAGCTCAGTGGGCTATAAGATTAGATAGGATATATCCAATTTTATACATGATCTCATTCAATTTTTATATTATAGCCATTCTAGATTTTTAGAAGGTTATAATAAGGCTTGTGATATCATGAGTGCTATGTCACAAGTTAGCTGGAAATGTACCATTGTATGAAATATCCTTGTGATAGTCAATTTTGGATCAGGAAGGGTTATATGATCTCAATTATATCATTTGGATCTATTTCATATATGACATATATGGGATGATATCTTGGGGACAGAAGATGATGAGACCTATTATTCTATTGAGTACATGGATATATGAGAGATTTCCTATGTATCAGCTAATTAATTTGGTCTATGTGTTCAATAATAGGTTACCTTAGGTAATTTGATGGAGGTACTATAATGTATCATGTGTCATTCCACATGTTTTAGATTTTCATACTATCACATGAGATAAAATAGTGTGTATGCCTTACATTCACATAACTACCATATGGTTGAGTTGGGCTATCATTGCTATAGGTTTGGCACATGTACATATTATAGGCCACTGCACTTTATGGGTGGAGCCTCATCTAGTTTTTTATATACCTATGTACTTAAGAATTCCTCATCTAGTATACCTTATATCAATTCCTACTTATTAGGCATAACATGCCAGAGATTTGAGAGGGAGAAGAGGTAGAGGGGTACCTATTAAGATAATAATGAATAGGGCTTAGTGAAATAGACCATGGGTTAGTCAAACATGATATTAAGAGGAAACAAGGCCTAAAGGAGGTGATGTGATGTGTGTGTATGTAGGGGATGAGGGAGTAAAATAAGGACCAATGTATAGGCAATAATGACCATCATGAGCTCACTAGATATGGAGACACCATCTATGTGAGGAGATATAAGTGTTAGCTATCATGCAAGGGGGTCCTATATCAGTACTAGGACATAGTTAGTTGATATATGCCATTGAGGAGAGGACCATAGTGGGATAGGGTGATGACTCCTAGTTTTACATTGGTGTAGAGGCAACCATTGGAGGAGCTTTTGAGTGGGTGAGTAGACAGTGAGACTCTGATCAATGATATTAGCACTGGTGAGGAATGTTTTAATTTGAATTAAGTTTTTTATATAGAACACTAGTTACATCATTGATTATTATATATGGGTGATTTTAGATATATATACATGTGATATAATGTATATTTGGTTTCTAGTTTTGTAGATCCTTCTATAGAGGAGGTTAGATGGGTATCCCTAATTATGGTTACACATCATGACATTTTGGATGAGGTGTTATCTCCATACGACCCTACCACTTTGGATGATCTTATGGTTCCATCTACCCTAGATCATACAAGATAGTTTAGACTAGTGGTAGATGTTGTGTGATAGTTATAGGTGATGGGTTACAACCAATAATAGGGGTAGGAGCTAGAGAGGCTCAGGCCTACAAATCCTTAGCATAGGAGTGAGTCATGTACATGGTGACTATGATCTAGCTCAATAGGTACAAGTCAAGGTGGAAATTTTTTATAGATAGGTTTATATCTTTAGATATCATGTTTCCTCTTTAAAACACATCATTCAGAGGGGCTAGTCACATGTGTCTATGGGTAACATGGATTAGCCACAATATAGATATGATGGAGCACAACCCTAGAGTTGTATAAATTATATTTTTTACTTGTATAAAAACACACATGATATATATATATATATATATATATATATTATAATTCATTTATTTTATTGTATATGCTATGGGAAATATGTGATGTATGTTTTCTTTTATAGAATTATGTGATACACACATGGTTAAAAAGAAAAGGCAAAAATGACTTAGAAAAGTATAATTAATCAAAATAAATGTAATACACACTATATCATGATGGGAAATGTTTAAAAATAAGAGATGAATAAATATAATAAACTAAAGTGGTAAAAATGGGTACTAAATGTTTTTAAACCATGTAAAATATTTGCACCAAATTAAAACAAATAAAAAATCACACTATATCACATTGAGAAGTATGAAAATTTGTAATAAAATGGGAAAAACATGAAAACTAATGGTATAAAAACAAATGAACAATAAGGTCAATCAATTAAACTAAATCAAGATAATAAGTATGAAAAGAAAAATAAAATGCAAGTGGAAAATTAATCATACTAATTCAAGATGGGAAGTATGAGAAATTTAATAAAATGGTTGCAAACATACACACTATCAAAAAATAAGAAGATAAAAGTGAAGTACTTATGAAGTAAGTATAAAAAATACTAATTCAAGATAATAATTATGTCAATGATGTGTAACTCATAATCAAACATAACTTATCTCAAATTTGAAGCATGTAATTTCATTGTGACTTGGTTAAAGTATGAACTAGGTATTGTAAAATTTTGTGAGGAGGTCCTAGTCTCATCCATGGTCTTACATTGCAACTCACAAGGGAAACACCAATGAGGTGAATGCAACTATGGGAATTAAAAATATGATCATAATGTGGTAATTTTTTAGGATGGATTGGTCCTATCCATGGTCTTACATTATAACTCACAAGGGGAATACCAATGAGGTGAAAAAAATTATGGGAATTAAAAAGATGACTATAAAGTGGTAATTTGTGAGGAGGGCCTAGTCCTATCCATGGTATTATAATGTAACTCAAAATGGGAAAACCAATGAGTTGAATTATAATAAATAAATATTTTATTATGGTAACTTGTGAGGAGAGCCTAGTCCTATCCATGGTCTTACACTACAACTCATAAAGTGAAAACCTGGGGGGAATGATCAATTAATAAAATAATATTTCTCAAGGGGAATATTGTGATTATTTTAATTGAATATAAATTTAAAAACCATGAAATATTCATCTATGATAATACCCTGGGAAATGTAAGGAATACTAGGTATAAAAAAGATACACTAGGAGTCTAATGACCATCAAAATACAAATGATACCTGCTCATAATAAGCATAAAGTTGTATAGGTAAATATTTGAGATACTAAGATTAAAAAATAATGGATATATGAATAATAAAATTAAAATTTATCTACCTTCCCACAACATGTTCCCCATTCTTTAGGATCTCTTACAAAGCCATCAATCTACTATAAAGACAGGGTGCTTTTATGAGAAAGTAGGTAGCACTTATATATATTTTTATTCTCCTATCTTAATATATTGGCCTATCATTACCCAATGGACTTTGACTATATTATGAGGCAAAATATGGTTTTCAATCTTTGATTAGAAATGGGAAATGTGTTATCAATCACATCTTTTGGTTGAATTTGACTTTTGACTTTGTATGTTATGTTTTGATCATTGCCTTTTCTTCAAATGATTTGAATTTTAACTTTTTTATGGTTCGTAGGATTCATCCTCCATACCAATTTGGAATAAATAACATGAGTGATAGAAGTGATACATATGAATTAGATTTAAACTTTGGTTTAAAGGAGGACAAGTATCTAAATATATGATTGAATAAACACTTAGGTTTACCTATGAACCAATATGTAATCTCAAGTTCTACACATATGTATGCTTAGTATGTGAAGGTAATATAAAGGAGTAAATGGAGATCAAAGTAGATAAGTAAATGTACAATGAGAGGTATTTTTTTCTAACTGATCATATGGTAAAGAGAGATTACTAAGGGAATCAAATTTTGTATAGCGAAGTCATAATAATAATTATCTAAATATGTAGTGAGATAAGATAGAAAATAATAATTGTAAAAGAAAAAGAATCCATGAAAGAAGTGAAATCAAAAATATAAGTGTTCACTCATGAAAATAACAATAATAAGCCATAATAAAGAGGAAAATAAATGAAACCATATAGAAAACACAAAGAATAATATAATGATCAATGTAAAATAGATAAGTGAAACCAAATAGACACATAATAAAGAGTATAAGATATATAAAAATGAATCATATATCCAATCCAAAATAAATACAAATAACAATGTGAAAGAACATCATGTTGTGTTCATTGATACTAAGAAATTTGACCACAAATATTATCCATGACATATGAAACATCTCTATGAAGCTAGATTCCGGTGGCATCCAGAATCTCATCAATCCTCATGAAAATCTATGTAAATACTACCTTCCAAATCTCCTCAACTAAAAATGTAGGTATAGTTGATGAATGATCAAGCTCATGATGGATCTCATGCATAGGATACTCAAGGAGAGGAATATATGTCTAAATGGGAATAATGTCTATGGGGTGAGAAGGAGGTTATAATGCTAGATAAGGAGGATCAGTCTTATGGAATGAGGGATGATTGATGTGGGTGTTGACTATGGGTGATCATAAATGTGGTCACTAAGGTGTTCCTTGATATGGAATCTAGTTCTTAATAAGAGTGTGTTGCAAGCCTTCATGTTTATTTAATGTCCATGTTTAAAATTCTAGGGATTTTTAGGGATAGATTGGAAAAGATTAAGATAAGGTTTGTTTGGTTTAGCATGAAAGATAAGAATAAATTGTCTCTAGTGGTTTGGGATAGAATTTGTGTTATAAAAGGATTTAGAGGTATGGATTTAAGAAAAATCAAGTGGATGAACTTGACACTAATTTCCAAATTAGTTTTAGATTCATTATAGGTAGAAATTTTTAAATTATAATATTATAGGATAAACACTTGAATTCTTAAAATTTGATGCCATTCTTATATGAGGATCATTTTACTATAGGTTCCTCTTTCTATAATTATATGATTTATAAAAAAGATATTATTGTTGAGGAAAGAAAAGGAAGATAAGTAACAGATAAGAGGTTAATTTATGAGAGGATACATGGTTACTAAACAAGCCTTTTATCTCTTTGGAACCATGGTCACAAATTGGATTGACAATTCAATACTCCTATGGAGACAAATTTTGATTATATGGAGTTTTCAAATGGTAGTAGGATCTAGAAAATATTTTTTGGATCTAATTTATCTATTGAAGAGAATTTTTTGTTATAATATCTTTAGGTTATTCTTAAAACATTTTACATTCCTTAGCTATTCAAGGAGAATGAATTTATTTGGAAAGATTCATTTGAGGGATCCTATAACATCAAATTTGGTTATAAATTGATCTTTTAATCTTCTTATGAAGACATTCCTTGGACTAGTATGTGGAACAAATGCTTAATCCATAATATTAATAATTTTTTATGGCTTTATATTTAGAAAAAAATTATAACTATTGGTAAACTAAGGAAAAGAGGAATGTGTTTGGTTAATATAGGTCCTCTCTAAAAAACTAAAAATTAATCATGGTGCACCTTCTTGTAGGGTCCTATTCTTTTGAGGATTGGAGTTTCCTTTTTTAACATTTTTTGATCACCTAGGTTAAATCTCATTTTGTTCTATAATCTTGGATGGATTTGAATCCTACTTATAAGAATGAAAATATTAAGAACATTTAAAATTTATCACTACCATACATCTTTTGGGGTATTTGGAAGGAATGAAACAATAAGATTTTTAGGGATAAAAAACTACCTAACAAAATGGTGGAAAAAAAATTCAATCTACTATCTTAGATAATATTGAAATTATCCCCTATAGTAATTCTTTAGTTATGAATGAATAGGAAGATATAATTTCTTCCCTTTGGTAGGTTGAAATACAAACTAGTAATAATTTGGATCCTAGAATTAAAGCTAATTTAAAATTTAAATAGAAATCCCCATCCCTAGGTTAGGTAAAATTATATTTTGATGGGGAATCCAAATAGAACCTAGGTGTTTTTGGAGGTGGGGGTATAGCGAGGTATGATAAATGGAATTTCATTACATCTTATGGGGTACTCATACCAACCATTAGGTAGAAGCCTTTATTGATCTTTGGGGTCTAAGGTTGGCAAAAGAACTCATGATAAATAGAATTATGATATAATGTGATTATATGAATATAATAAATTGTCTACTAAGAAATAATATGTAAAACTATATAATTTATTATATCATATTGGAATCCTACCTTCTTATTTATTCTTTCTATAAGGTCACTATCTAGCATGTGTTCAGAGAATGGAATCAAGTTGCAAATTGGTTTGTAAATGAAGAAGATTTGTCAATAGATCTAAGAAGATGGAACTATTTATAAAATATTCCTATTTTTACTATCCAAATAATTTATAAATAAGCTATATTATGTAATTATTAACAACACTTGCATGATATGCCTTTTAATTTACACCTTTTCTAGTGTTAGTTTTTATTTTGAGTTGATAAGCAAGGGTCATGTTAATTTAATGAGACTTAATAGAAGGGTTAGCCTAACCTCTACTTATCACTCATTGGCCCTATGTATTAAACTCCCAATATTACCAAATACATATGGAGCAATTATATTAAAAGATGGGAAGGCTTTTTCCCACATGTGTGGTGATGATGATAGACAAATAGTGTCTTATATTGAATCACTATTACTTGATAGGGATTTTATTATATGTATTTACTATAATGAGCTTAAAATTGGAATTTTTACATTGATAAATGGAATTTAAAATAGACCTAAAATTGTGAGTAGAAAACCTAGATATATTGAGCCCATCCTAAATGTAATCTTGAAGGATGATGCTGAGTTGTGGGAGATCCTAAAAATTAGAGGAATGGAAAAGTTCATGAAAAGGGTGAAAGTATATGATAAACACATTTCAAAAAAAAAATTCAAGGATTATAATGGTAGAGATTTGGTACTCAATAGTGTCACTATTGAAATCATGAAGAAATTGATATCTTGCATGATTAGTTTAGATATGGAAGTCATTAAAATGTTCAAAACATGAAGAAAATAAAAGAAAGAAAAGGATAAATTTATAATGGAAGGGGATATGTTGGATCCTTTGCAAAGTGGATTTTATTTGGAAACACTTCCTTCTCTATTTAGTGAGGTTACAAAGCAGGTCATGCTATGCATCACAATGGAGGGTAGGAAGAATATTGTCTATTAGTATCACTTCTTTTTACTAAATTACTTAAGGCATAATATTCCCCTGAGATTGCCTCTTAGCATTTTAAATTCAATTAAAATATACATTATAGATGTAAAGCATGGTAATAAGAGTGAAACTTTACATCATGTAGTTATTTTTATGATCTATAAGCATTTTAGAGGGATGAACAAAATTCCCCTCTATATCCTTCAATCCAAACCTAAGTTTGTTGGTATTAGAGATCCTTATAAGTTGAGTGATATAAAGATTCCTATTCTTAGTAAAAAATGTATTCAAAAAATAGGGTTTTATTCAAGCTCATGATAAGATAATTACAAGCACAAACTGAGGAGATTTTCCAAGGGAAAATCTAAAAAGGAAGGGAAATTTCTTCTTGAAAAAGGTGGTTCTAAAGAATATTTGGTTGTTTAGTTAGAGGAGGACATGGAGGGGTTAAATTTTTTGAAGTATAAATTTATTTAGGCTAAATCTAATTGGTGATGTTATTACTAATGAAAACATGGAGGAGATTCAAAGCCTTGCTCATAGGTCCACTTAGGATAAAGGCCTAAATTTTGAATTTGATAAAGTGGTTAGATTTAATGTTGGTTAAAGTAAAGTTAATAATATTTATGCATCTTCAAAAAGTGATGATAAGGTGGTTTGTGCATGAACTCATATCACAAAAGGAACAAACCAAGTCTCTTTTAGCCTTGGTTCCCCAATAAAATTTTGAAGATGAGTAGAAAGAGATTGTTTCCTAGTTGAAGAGGTTGAGGGATAGGGTTTCAAGCATGGAAAGGGATAATGTTGGTCTTAAGGATAATGTTAAATATCTTCTAAAGGTTATCATAACATCATTTAAGGATAAGATAACTAGATGTAGGACTCTCAAAACTCTTTTGAGTAGCATGCAAAAAGGAATTAGGCCTTCTTCCTTGCTACCTCAAAGTGTAGAAAAGGTGATAAACATATTGGCCTGTCTCCCCAAAAAATTTCAACATATGAATTTAGACCTCAAAATATGTATTATAATTTGGGAGGACTTAAGAGGATATAATTCATACTTTCTTTCTAGTTGTTATTTGGTGGTTTTCTTGTTGATTTTGGTTTGATGTAATTTTAGCTTGTCTTTCGCATACATTACTATTTTTTTGGACCTTGAGAGCCTCATCTACATGTTCCTTGTATAGGGTTGGGTCCCTAGTTAAAAAAACCTATCTTTACCCTTAATAAAAACCATCCATCAAATCTCACTGCAACTAATATATAACTCAAACCAAAGTCTCTTCTAATTTTTATGAGATTTGTGTAAGAAATTCCTTGTATATGAAATATAGAGAAAAAATAGGCATGATATAATGAAAAGGACATGGATCCTCTTTATGTAAATAAGATAAATGAGGAAGGAGGTGTTACTTGTGAAGGAAATGGATAAAAAATTATAATTGAATAGGTAGTTCTAGATGTAGGGAGGATTTTCTTCCATCTAAGTGGGCCATGTGAATTTGTCTAATGGTGTTTAGGGACACACCTTGAAAAATATTGAAAATGAATCTAAATTTTTATACATATATCTATGGAATGTGTAGAACAATTATGACAAAATAATTACACGTACCTATTTTTGGGGATAAATGTAGGTATAACATTTAGAGGTAGTATGTTCAATTGAAAAGGGAAGTTAATTGCCTCAAGATGAATTACATACAAATACTACTGGAGAGATTTATAATTAGTCAAATAATGTGTACTTGTACCATGGAAATAAAAAGATTTCATAAAATTAGATGAACATGATGGTATATTGTACATGGTACGAGTTTGGTCTTGTGACCTTTATTGTGGTAAAAATATTCAATAAGTTCTAAATTCCTATGCTGAATTATTGAAAACCTTGTGAAACTCAAAAATATTTTTTCTTTCTATGTGGGTGTTTATGTTACTAAATTCAACCTTCAATAAGAAATAATTATATTTTTAAAAAAACTTCCATGTCATATATATTATCAAAAGGGTTAGGTGCATCTAGTGTAACAAGGACTAGCTTCATGCTAGATATGAAAACAAAATTCAAAGAAGGAATGGTATTAGGAAGGATTGAATATCTAGGAGCACTAGGTCAAATAAGATTAACTAAGTTAATTATAATATAAAATAATCTCTCATAAGATCACTAAAGTGAAAAATGATAATGTAGGAATTACACATACTTAAAAAAATATGTGTCTTCAGTGAAGTAATCATCACCATAATTGGTTATGGTGAGATCCACATTAAGAGATTTAACCATTATGTTTCTATAATATTTATCAAAATTCAAGTTCTTATTAATGAACATATAATTAAAAAACATGTAAATTGACATTTTGTAGGACAGGTCATAAAGTAATCATAAATTGATTAATAATGATAGGAGGAAGATTTACTATTTTTTTGGATTAATCTCATTAGGCTCATCATCTTTATAATTGAGTAGGTTTAGTAGTATGTTTCCCATAAACTTAGGTTAATCACTATAACCTCTATTTTAATTGACATGATATTAAAATGTTGTCATTTATATAATTGGAAACTATGTAAAAATTCAAAGGCAGGTATTTTATAGACAATATATTCTTGGAATTGTTTAAAAAATTAAGGGTTGTCATCATATTGTACCTTATAGATAGATCCCATGTAAGAGAAAATCATGAATTAACATGAAAAAGAGGATATGACCCTCATGTTAATTCCAAATATGGCTAAGCAATATGTTAAAATAAATAGGAAATTTGATGATCATAACCTTCACTCTAATAATAAAAAGATGTACTATGATAAGAAGAAAAACACATTAGGATTTTGTATTATATCATATTATTGGCATGTGAAATGCATATAATTATTATTTAATTAATAAAATCCTAAATATTTGTTGAAATAAAAATATGTGACACAAGTTCTTTAAATTTCATGAATCAAGGCTCATTTGACTCAAATGTCACATATTTTGATGCTAATAAATAAAGGATAATCATCCACATGAAATATAATTTCATTAGGGATCATATATATGATATTAAATTTGAGATATAACATTTAATACATTATGTACTTGATATGGATAAACACATGTTTGCATTTTCTCATGATACCTTCCTCCAACCCATGAAAGGTAACTTTTTGACCCATAGGTCGTGGTTGAGGAATATTTATGTCAACAAATAACTACATAAGGAGATTACTATGTCTTGGATAAGTCCTCATAAACTCAAGATAATGTATTTGAGATGAGAGACTATAAATTTATTCTATGGTAACTAACTCATCATAAATAATATGAGCTAGATGAGACTATAATGGCAAAAATAGTTTTGAAACTAAGCAATTCTAATTATAAATGAATATAAACTTGATTGGATCTAATTTAAAGATATATTGTATGGTTTCTATATTTTAAATTTAGTAAATGTAGGTTTAATAAAATATATTAGACTACATAATGTATTTGGTGACACAAAACCAAAAAAAAGACTATATCTAGTTGGCCAAAGCATTAGAATAAAAACTAGGCATAAAAAATGTACTATGTTGGATTAAATATTTAGAATAGAAATGGTTATAAAAATAAACTTTATCAATATGGATTATAAAATTGGACTTGAACTATAAATAAAATAATCTATCAAGGTTTTTGATACAATAGATTCAACTAAAAACTATATTGGGTTGGTTAATACAATTACAGATCTAAGGAATTATATCAAGTTGGATGTTATAATTGAATCAATAGAAAATTGTATGAGCTAGAGGATATAGTTTGAATATTTATGTGTGCAATAATAATGAACTATTTTTCTAGAGGAATAATGTAAGATTGAATGGGATGAGGATAAATAAATGAGATAAGATGTTCCACATTGTTCATGTTCAAAACGTTTCCTCATCATTATAAAAATGAGAGTTAACTCGAGTTTCAAAATCATAGGTAGTTAGTTAGGACTATGTTTGAAGCTGATTATAATATTGATAATTTTGATATGATATCTTGGTTAAGTGCTTTACATTTAACATTAGCCTCTTGAGCTTTAGAAATCTTGTCATAAGTTTGGCGGTATTCTATAATCATGGATTCATTATTAAAGTTATATCCAAGTATAAATTTAAGTTATATATTATTAAGTTGGTGTAAATTTTCATGAGAGTGACCCTAGTTATCATGAAACTAACAAAAAATTTGGGGGCCATAAAAATGGGGACATGAAGCATCAACATAAATAGGTGAGAGTATAGGAATGTGTTTCCTAAGCTTATCAAGGGTAATATGCTGATGGAGATCATGTGTTGATATATGATGGAAGAGGAAGAGGATAGAAGGGACTTCCCACTATGGATTATGAGAGATTTTTTTCATTGGAGCTTCCTAGCATAATGACATGGATGATTTTCTTAAAGTCATAAGTCTCAACAACACCATCATCATTAAGATGCTTAATATTAGGTCTCATAATCATTTACATTCCTTTATTAGGTTTGGAAGGCTTGAATTGTCTTATGATATGGTCATGTCATTTATCTTGGTCTAAGGATTCATCCAAGGATTTTAGAGTAATGGATGTAAAAATGTAGTGCAATTTAGTGTTCAATGTGGTAGTAAATAAGAAGGGGTTTTATTCTATCATACTTTTCTCAGCTTTTTTAGCTAAGTTTTTATAAATTTTAAATAAAATCATTGTAATTTTCATTTTATTCTTATTTAGAATTTTTAAATTTAGTTAATTAATATTTAGGTAAGTCATTAGATTAAAAATCTTAGACCAATGCATTAACATGTCTTCTAAGGCATTAATAGAGATAACATAATTTGATTGTACTATTATAAGACATCACTAATTAAGGTTTTAACTAATAATTTGGTAGTCACAAAGGTGTTAATTATAATCAAATACTTATAATTGTTACCAAAGGTCTTTAGATGCATAGCAGGATTGGTGGTTCCATTTTAGGATATCTTAGGAGTCATTCCACCAATGTCAATGCCATAAATTTGAGAGACTAAGGGTTCATTTTAAAGGTGTTTAATGACTTTATTATGATCTAGAGGTTTAAAAATGAGGTTTTATAGTAGATATCTAATTGGTGGTTGGGGGAATTTTGATTTGGCATTCCCATAAAGCTTTTTGAGGTTTAATTGCACTTCCATAAGCTAGTTATGAAATTACAACATTTGAGCATTATTTAAAGCATTCATGGTAGTTATTTGGTTCATTACTTACAAAATTACCTGATTATAATCATGTGTATTTTGTTTTAAAGTATATGATTTAATATCTTATTGATATGCACTATACGAGACATTAATTTTAGCATTAACATGAACACTTTGGGTAGGACTTCTAAATGAAATATAAACCATGTTAGTAGATATAATAGACATGGTGGATAAATAAGGAAAAAATGAAGTTGAAAATTGAATTTCCAAAAGTTTTATGGTAAAATATGAGTAGGGGAAGGAGGACATCATACATAGGGTTTCATCATGATGTGATAGATGACCACATTGTCCTTTTCCACTATGCTCAGAATTCTCTTAAAGAAAGATTGTTATTTTAGTTGCACACTCTATTAGACACTATTATTCACCTTTAGAATTGTGGGCTTTGAGTAATCGATCTCACCTAGATTTATTTTTAATATTTTATATAAATCATAGCTATTGAATCTAGTGGAATCCATATTACAATAGTTGTCACGATGATTTTGAGAAATAGGAAATTATAAGGCATGTGTTTTGAAGTCTTATTGGTGTTGATTAATTCCATAAAATTTGGATTATTGGCATGGGATACTCCAAAATCATAGCCAATTTTCTCTTCAAATTAACCTAAAATATGTTTCATTTTGAAAGATAAAAAAGTATTTTTATCAAGTTGTCTAATGTAGTTGGTGTTATAGTAAAATTGAAAATAAAATATATTAGGATAGCTAGTACAATATAGATATAATTGTATCAAGCTGGTAAATATAATTAGATCAATTGAAAAAACCAAGTTGGTTGATACAATGGAAAAAATAAATAATTTTATTAGGTTGGCTGACATAGTTGGGTAAATAGGAAAGAACTCTATTGGAATAGCTAATATAGTTATATATAAAAAATATATATTGAGTTTTTTAGTACATTTGGGGAAGAGGGAAACACCAAAGTTTATGATGAAAGTGAAGAAAATGCTAAGATTAAAAATGGATTTTTTTTTAAAATGATCCAAAAAAAAGTAGCATAAGATTCAGGTCAAGTTCACTATAATGTATTATGGTGGTGAATCCAAAGTGAAGATAATAGTAAGAAAAATTAAAAACATGAATATGATCCAACTAGTGGTGGGATACGATTCATGTGAAGTTCACCAAAATATATGCATGAGAAAGGATGACCAATAACAATTATCTTTGTCTTTATAAACTAGGATAAAAATAAAGGTCATAACAATAATCCTACATAAACTTGAATAGTACATCAATGATGGTCAGGGTGGCCATAGATGTAGTAGAGAGAAGCCCATACTCAATGTCAAGGGTATATGGTTCTAAATTCTATCCCTAAGATATAGTGCAAAGCTATAATTAGATCCCAAATTAGATTAAATGATATATAAATGGTAATGAAATGGGTATACCAAGGATATAATAAGGATATTTCATGTAAAGAATTGATGAACAAGGGTAACTTAGATCCAACGTAGTTATAAATACTAAACTAGGTAATAAATAAGAGGTGAAATGGTCAACCAATGGGTAGTCTATGTAACATAAGATGATAATGAAAAGCCTAATAGGCCATATAATTATACCAATTTATTTAGTATAAGGAAAAACATAGGCAAGAAAAAAAACATTAATCTATTATAAATATAAACAAATAAAATGTATCTAAAAAGTAGACAAAATACCAATTTATTCGGTATATGGAGAAACATAAGAAAGTAAAAACATGCATATACTATAAATATAATCAAATAAAATATATATAATAAGTAAATAAATGAAATAAAATAAGGATAAAGATAATATAATTTGGGGTGGATTATTAGTGCATTAATGTCCCCTTGGTTCAAGTGGCACTTTATAATTGATAAGATGAATACCTCAAATGGAAAGAAGAAAACCTATATATCCTTAATTGGTGAATATAAATATTGGGATGCTTCCTCATCATGAATCATCCTATGAAGATTAAATTAACTTGTAAAAAGGGACCTCTAAGACTAAGAATTTAAAATTTATATCCTCATTTTACTACTCAAATATATAAATACAATTGTAAGTAAATCATATGAGTGTTGTGTGTTGTAATAAAATAAAAATATGACCCCTATATATGGCTCTAAACATGGAATTAACCTAAACTCTAAGTTAATGGTATTGACTAGGTCAATACAGTAAAAAAGGCTTTGGCTAACACATTAATGTATCATCCAAGATTATATAGTATAATTTATATGGAGATAACTCAAAACTATATCAACTAGGTTGATATAGTACAAGGAAAGACTAGTATGAAACAAACTATATTAATCTAGCTAATATAGTAGGAATATATGGTTGTTATTAAAATTGGTTGAAAATTAGACCAAAAAGGTATAATGAAAAGAGACTTAGAGGAGGTTAAACTGATAGTAGTGAAGGTATGACAAAATATTGTGTAAACTATTTTATGCTATTTGGATTTCTACACAAACATACTTAAGCAAATAAAAATATTTCAATGCAATATGACACTATTCAAATATAAATGATATATACCAAAATATATAAATTTTCATATTTATACATATACAACAAATATAATAAGTACCAAACAATCAAGTGATAAAGAGATCATATCTTATTTCATGTTCCATTCTATACTTGTAGTGATTTGGAATAATCTAAGAATAATGATTAGAAAAATGGATCTATCTATCTATCTATCTATCTATCTATCTATCTATCTATCTATTATTATTATTATTATTATTATTATTATTATTATTATTATTATTATTACCCCTAGGACACTTGAATATTTTATAGATAATTGCATCAATGCATGTAGCTATCTTTGATGCAAGTGACTAGTCTTGGGTATGTACAAAGTTTTATCTAAATTTATATTAAGCTATGTTATTACGTATGTGCCTATTTGGTCCTTCAAAATATGTCCACAAGTGCATGAGATCTATCCAATAATATAAAAACATATTCACCTTACCTTTAACTTCTTGTAACTTGGTAAAAATGTGTTAGAATATGATTATAACTAACCTAGAAACCATGGCTATTGTTAAGTGTTGCCTACATAGCCAATACTCTAAAGAGGGCCTCAAACTCACATGTAATTCTCCATCCTAGGAATGTGTGTGGAATTTAGAGCGTGAAATTATATGCTATTTTTTTCCTATTTTAACCCTTAGTACAAGTAATACAAGAGTAGATTGACCTTTTTGAATAATTTAAATATTCAATTTAGTAAAGCAATATAATTTTATAGCTTGTAATATAAAGTACTTGTTAATTAGGAACTTGTTTGATAAAATTTGTAGGTTGTGTAATTATATTGTATCCTTTGTATATATAATAATCTCTTGATTTTGAATTAATTCCTAATGGATCATGAAAATCAGACATTAGAATAAAAAATAGGTAATTCAAATGGTCATAAAATTGAAAAGCATGAAAAATATAAGAAGAAAATTCTAGACACATGCATCACAGTTGGACACTTGTGTTGACACAAGATTTGAACATGAACATAAGTGTCAAAAGGCCTAAAAACACAAAATAATAGAAAACACATGTTGTTATCCCCAGCATACATTAGATAAAGAGGCAATTTGATGGCATATAGGCCCAAAGGGGAAAATAAATCAAGTGAAATAAAATAGAAATAATGAAGTTCACATGAAACTGCACCACTAGATATCTAACTCTTGGTCAAGAGACCTATACATGCAAGAACCTTTTATTTTAATATTACCTTTAATCAAGATAATGACACAAATTAATTAGTGTATTTAATTTGTATATGAGAAATAATAAAAAGTAACATAAATAAAGAGCATGGATATAATACACCTATGTATATGATTCATAGTAATGGCTTTGAAATGTTAGAGATCTAATAAGTAGAATGAGACTTGCAAACTCATAAATATTCTAGCTAGGAAGATGAGTGAGTTTACAAGTGGTCAATGGGTTACACCCTAGTGGTGTTATATTTTGAAAAAGGAGAGTTGGGAGGTGAAAATACCCAAAACCTAAAATAAGAAGAGTGGTGCTTCAACCATTGAGAGTATCATTTCCCAAACATCACAACTCAAGTGCATAATTTGGTTAGATTAGATGATTTAATCACTATAATATATAAATAGAACCAATTTTAATAGATGGATAAGGCTCAAATAATAGTCTATAAAATTCTAACCTAGGTGTTAGTATGTTATGAGATAGAGTCAAAGATATATTAAAAATCCATAATGTGATAAAAATCCATGATAACCTGGTGATTCTATAAGATAGATCAATTACTAAGAAAATAGAAGAAATGAACCCTTATTCATGCCCCCTATCATATCCAATGTGAATAAAGTAATTTTTATAGATTTTTACTTTTGATTTAGCATAAGCATTATTTTTGTGTAATCATGTATAATTGTAATACTAATGTATAGGATGTTGACACAAATGTATATATGAATCATATGACATGAATGAGATCTAAAGTTTTAACTAGGTATAAGCATAGAAGACATGTTTCCATAAAATGTCCCCACTAAAATATAGAGAATCAATAATTGTGTAAAAATGTAGAGGACATGTTTTCAAACATGCCCCAACTATAATCTCAATATGCTAAAAATTAAATAAATGTGGAGGATCTATTCCATAAATGCCCCCACTAAATTTGAAATTGTGAACATGCAGAAGCCATGTCTCTATGACATGCCCCAACTGATGTGCCTCCCCTTTTAAAAGGGGAAAAATAGAGTGTACTAGTCACCTCATCATGAAAGTAATAAGTGAAAATTACATGTATTTAAGTATATAATAACCAATTTTACCCTGGTAGTGTTGGTATTTGAGAATGTAACATTATTTTTTAAAACACTTATAATTTGGATTAATGTATTTTAAGTAAGTCTAAAAATTTAGGTGATATATGGTATTTCTTGAAATTCAAAAAATTTAGAATATTAATGGGTTTTTTTTCTAGATACCAAAGTAACTCATGGTTTTAAATTTGGATATGCAATACTCAAGATATGTTCATTTAAAGTTCTAATAGAAGTTATACATTAGGGGTTTTGAATAGAAATTTCATTTTAGTTATATTTCAATCCTTTTAAAAATTTTGAACTTTGAGTAGAGAAATGATATGCTACATGGTAGATCCTAATGACCATTATGATTTGATATGATCTAGATAGTCCTAGCTGGTAAGGAATTTGATGAGCTAGTAAGTAAGTCTACATGTTAACTACATGGTGAATTAAATGAATGTTTTAATTTTGTCATTTTGAGTTTTTTTTTTAATTTTTGAGGTTTTATGGATTCTTCCATCAAAGCTTTGGATAGTATCATTTATACCTTAATGATAATGTCCAAATTTGTATGTAACTATTTGACATTTCTATCCTATGTTGACACTAGCATCCTAGGATATTGCCTTGTTGTATTTAAGATTTTAAACTATACAATATAAATTTTATTACTATAATATAATGACTAATAATTTTTTTTTTATCATTTTAATCTTGCATAAATATGTACATATTCAAGATTTTTTTCATGGTAGACATTTTCCCACTTTAGTGGAGCTAGGGCTAGATGTAGTCAATTAGGGCATGATAGATTAGGATCGATTGGTTCATGTCATTCACATAGGATATATCTCATATGGAATCCACCTCATTATAACACTAGCTGAGAGGTGGAACCTAGATACTTACACATTATTGTTCCCAACAAGGGAGATGATGGTCATATTAGAGGATGTGTATTGTATTCTTTGGTTTCCCATCATAGGTGAGATAACAAAGGTTTCTAGAGATGGTATTCATGGTTATATTTAATTATACAATATATGTTTTAATAGTAATAGAGCAGCAAAAGTAGATCCAAGTAGCATGATTTAGTTTGATGGAATTATCAAAGGTGATGCTATGTGCTTATGAAAGTTTATTTATGTATTGTTTGCTTCATTTATAGTAGTAGAGGATGGCATAACTATGATATCATATTGTATTTATCAAATGGTTCAACATATTGAGATGGAAGATGCCATATATTATTAGGGTTATAAGATACTTTCCCACTTATATAGACATCTTTATAGATTTGCTTTAGAGAGTGTGGTGGTGGTATTAGAGCTAAGACCTTATTAAATGTTTGGGATTATGATTGCATTATAGTAGTGTGGCTAGTTGGTGGAGCCCTAACTAGGTTAGACCATATATAGACATTTTTAGAGTAGTGGAAACTCCCCAATGGTATATTTCACATGATGATGGAGTATCACACTATTTTGTATATATTAAAAATTGGATTAGAATACATGGCATCTGTATAGGACATTTATTAGGTGGGTTGATGATGAGCATGAGTTTCATAAGATCTAAGTTATCATTTGGTTGGTTGACCTATTTATATTGGTATGTGAGTTATTTCCTTATGATCATGTACTTCACTAGTTCAATATAGAGTAGAGAGTGCCATCAACACCATACCCATGACATCATATAGTGAAAATTAGGCATATGACTAATTATAAGCTTGCACCAACACCTATAGATCTAGCCCCTTATCCTGGTGATGAGAGAGATCATATGGTTCCCTTGGATGTAGGGAATGATTCAATATATATCTATGGTTACATGCAATTGTGGGTAGGGGACCACTGGCCATTATCATTCCTAATTATAATTTCCCTACGTGGTACCACACCTATGGTATAAGGTGCAAGAAGAGATGCAAGTGGAAAAGCTCCTATGTGTTAGAATTAGATACTTAAATGGGGTTAAATTTTTTTCTTAACAATATCTTATTCAATTCCATGAATCATTCCATGCATTATTCATTCACATAAAATATCAATGCATAATCAAAATAACTATATAAGTGTATCACAAAATAGCATAATAGATATGTGGGAAACCCTCTTAGGGGATAAAACAAAATGAACCATAAACATGGAATACACTCCTATAATCTCAGGATTCAAATTTTAGTGAAGCACCAACTTCACAAGGAGCTCCAACCCTTACCTAGTCGATCACCCACTCAACTAGTCTTCTGCAAGCTCTATCTTATAAGGAATATCCAAATCCCTAGGTATCTTAGCACCAAATAAGTTACCTATGATTTTTTATCACTTATAACACTTTTTTTTAATTCAAATATATATGATAGCCTTATTTTTCACTCTTTATCCTTCAATCTCACTCAAATAGCCTCTTAGTCCTCACTCAAATTAGCCCTTTCTTTGGCAGAATTATGTCAAATGACCTTCCTCAAAACCTATATATAAATATTTATATATTCATGGCATGTTTTTTTTAGATTTTTGATAACCTTAAATATCTTAACCTATTCTCCAAAAAAATATATCCTTTGTTCAATATCTCAACTTCTCAACTGGTCAATTTAAGCCTATTAAGCCTTCTTAAGTATGTGACCCTTGATCTCACCCATATTAGTCAATAATGAAAATTTAAATACATGAAATAAATTTTTAATATATTACCATACACGTTTCAAGGTTGAAACAAACATTTAATAAGTCATTCATAGTCCATAATAACTAGATTCACAATTAGGCCTAATGGAGACCTAATACAATTAGGTTTATCCTAGCCACACGTTACCATTCTAACCCTTAATAATAATTATTGTCTTAACTAATAGATTAAAAAATTATTAAATGCCTCCAATATACCCATGATAATTTCACCTTGGGTCCCCAAATTCATTTGACCCATTTCACACCTTAAACCTACCTATTAGGTCTCCTTGTCAATAGGCCTTCTCACTACCTAAAAATCCGTCTTAGAAATTTGAGTCATATAAAAAAAAATTCCACATAAAACATGAATAAAATAATATTGATAGTATATTAAATACTTTAAAAAAATTAAAATTTCTTTTTTTCTATCACATAGGCTAAAATACCTCAAGAACACTCATGTAGATGGCTTACTTAGAAACACCAAACACAGTCAACACATAGTCAAAATCATTTGAATATATAAAGTTGAATAGGGAATTAAAATGACAAAAAATGAATTCACATGATCCTATTAATATTTTATTATGTATTAAATATATTTATATCATTAATCTTAGTGAAAAATTACTCAGGGACATCCTTTTCACACACACACACACACACACACAAAAAATAAAAGTTGCCTGTACGACCAAAAACATAGTCAAAAAAATCAATTTATAAAACACCTAAGGGAACACTTATGTGATCTTATAATTTTTTTTTAATTTATCATAATTACATCATATTTGGAAATATATATTACATGGTAACATATTATTATTGGTCTTATAGACCAATCTCACTATGTCACTCTACATAGACTTCACTATGTTAGATAAACCAATTTGATGACAAAATTTTGCACAAGTGTAAGAATCATGAATAATTATAGAAAAATGGGATAGGATAGATAGGTATTTAATAATTACCCCATGCCTTGAGATCCATCCCTAGTCTTCTAAAACCAATACCTAATCTCATTCTCATTCTCACCTAGTTTTCTCATTGTTTTTCTCATTAGGCCAGTTTAGCGATAGGCTATCTTACATGACCAATTTTTAAATTTTTTGGTCATAAAACTACTTAAAATTTTTCATAAGCATAAAATATAATTATTTCAAATCATCCTCCATCCACTTGTATGATTTTTCCTGGTTAACCCTACCTATAACATCAATAAATTTAAAAACAAGGGTTTTCTTGTAGCTTCTACTCATTGTCAGGAAAAAAACCACCTAAGGAACCTTGAAGATTCATTTAAATGTTTAAAACACCAAAAACATTAAAATGGATAATTCTAACCCATAAATAATTATATCTTTCTTATCAAGTCTTTGTAAGGGTTTTATGAGGTTTTTGACTACCTTGCCTTCTTAACAATCATTCATAAAGGATTACCCATCAACTCCAAAAATAATGATAGGAAATTAAATATAGGGACCTTACCCAAATACCATGAAGTGATAAGGATCTCATGCAAAGGTTTAATGTGCCAATGATCATGAGAAATTTCTTCTCAAGTCTACATCACCCCATTCTATGCATACAATCAACCTTATTAGCAAATTTATTACTTTTTCTTATAGGTTATGACTTCAAAATTGGTCAAAATGATTATAAAAATAATACCACTTTCAATTCTCTCAAGATATTTGGCATCCTTGGAAAATATCTTGACCCATCATTAGGCCAGTATAGGTCACTTTGTGCACTTAGGCCTTACATTGCTAGACATATTTTGAGTATGATCATACTTATGAAACTCTTGAAATGTCTTCAAAACTCTACCCTCATGTCATAAAAAACCATATCCCAATAATAAATCACCAATATTTCTCCTATAAGTCTCATATTACTTATCTCACTAAGGCACCAAGCTTGTGTCTTCTCACTAGGTCTCTTCATGTAGGAGCTAAGATTCAAACTTGACCTTTTGACCTCATCTACCTCTTGACCATGTTTAAGAAACTTAGAACACTTAATTTCATATGTATGAACCTTAAAAATAAATATTTACCATGCTTCATGCATACATATTATTCATAAAGCTAAACCAGGTTACTCAAGGTACCTTGTATGCTCCTTAGTAATCAGAGCTTAATCAAGATGTTTCCCTTGTATCTTGAACATTATATTGACATTTCATGCAATCTCATAAATAATACTAGGTTGACTTCAAATTTTCTCACAAAACTTATTTTCCACACACCACTTCATCAATCATGACATCAACTCTGAATTTTGACATGAAAGGGAATTCAACTTAACTTTGACATCAATAACAAAATCAATTCCTTAATTCACATATTATGAACATAACTCAATAATATCCCCATTTTTTATTTATGGAAAAAATTCTTAATCATGGAAGATCATTTTCTTTTCTTCAAGTTGGATCCTCTTCAATACTTAGTCTTTGAAACAAGAACTTTCTCCCCCTTTGACATTAATGAAAAAGGTTCATCTTATTGGTAGATATTTGATACTTGGACTTGGGGGTATTCATGAGACCTTATTGACTCCATTTGTCTCCATGAAATTTCAAGACATTTTTGAAACTATGACTTGGTTTGATCAAGTCATCATACATTGTGATTTGTCTCTTGTGATGACACTTATAGTAGACTTATTTGACTAATACTTGAATTTGAATGTCTCTTAGGACCACAAAAACTCCCCTTATGACTAGGCATCCTTCATTCTTATTTCTTGCTAGTTGAGTGCCTCCATGAAGCCTAATGGAGTCACCTCTACTCTAGATAATTATAACAACATGAGTTCAAGAGATTCCCATATCTCCATGTCTTTACAAGACTAAACTTCCTTCATGATCTTCTTATGCTTGATTTTTCCTTCTGCTTGACCACTTTAGTCTTTACTTGAGAAAAATTCTAACTTGATTTATTTGTCTCATTTCCTTCATAAAAAATCTAAGCAAATAGAGAAAATTATTGGCACTCCTTTTCATATTGAATTTTTTATATCATGGAAAATAGTCCACTTGGACTTGCAAACTAGTTATCAACCTTAGATAAATTAGGTTTATGCTTACTATTTCTCTCTTGTGTTTTAGAAGCCTCAAAATTCTTATCTCGTCTTCAAAATTTATGATTAAATAACTTTGCAATATGACCAACCTTATTATAGTTAAATCGTGTTATCCCTCTAGATGGAAACACACCATGACCCATACCTCTTGTTTGATGGTTCTCCTCATAGTTCCATTCAAACTCATTCTTGAAGGGCCTTCTATAATGCCTTTCTCTATGAAAAAACTGATTACATGAATAATAGTATGCATTAAAAGGATTAGAATAACTTATGATATTAGAATTATTGATAGTTTTGACCTTTGTTTTATTAGCATCCTCATTCTTTGGTTTTTCAACCCTTTTAATCATATTAGTGTCCTTCTCTTAATCTTTAGTAAAGCCAAGGCCTGTTTTTTCATAAGAAATCTTTTGAATACTTAGAAGGTTGTCTATATCATTTGTAATTTTTTAAAACCTTACAAGAGACTTAACCTTGCTTGATGTTTGATTTAGTTTAGCTCTCAAAGAGTTCACTTCAACTACATACCTTACACATTTTTCTTATTTTTCTTCTAGGCCTACAATCATAATTTGAAGTTGATTCTCTTCTTGTTTGACTATTTATTCTTATTCCTTGGAGTTTTTTTTATTCTAGCTTCAAACAAGTTGGTTTTATCCTTACAGTCTTTGATAAGGGACCTCATCACCCTATTATTTTTCTTGAACATATTCAATTCTTATAGAGTGTTCATTAACTTAACCTCAAAATCCACCTCATCTCCTTCTTCATCTAAATCACCAAAAACACCTCCAATCCATATGGATTCTTCTAGATTTGAGAAGCTCACTTCTTCATCCATGAAGAGGACCTCATTGACATCAGGACTATCATCCTCATGATAACTTTCTAAATCACTTATCTCACTCTTATTGGATGAGATGTAATCTTCTTTGGTGTAAAGACTCCTTTCATTTTTAAAGAACCTTTTCTTGTTGTCATATCTTCTAAAGTTTTTATTTCTCTTATCAAATTTATAAGACATTTTATCATCATCATGATCTCCATCATCATTTTTCTTATTCTTATGAGAATATTTTTTGGAAAAGTTTCCAACCTCTCCATAATTGAAGCATTTAAAAGGTAGTTGGCCCTTGTATCTACTTGAACCTATCTTCAGTTTTCTTACAAAAATAACTATCAACTCATCATCATCAATATCAAATTTATCGTTATATTTTAATTTATTACCTCGTGACTTCTTCTATTTTGTCTTATTTACTACCTTTAAAATAACTTCCTTCTTTACAAGTATTCCTTCACTTATCCTCATCTCATAGGATATTAGGGTTCCATGAAGTCCATCCATATCAAGTTTGTCTAGATCTTGAATCTCTTCAACAACACATATCTTGGAATAAAATTTAGGAGTTAGAGATATTAATACCATTTGAACAATAGTAGTCTCTTTCAACTCTTCTCATAAACATCTTATGATTTTGACCACTTTATCAACCCTCAATAAGTAAGCTAAAATGGTCTCATCTTCATTCATCTTAAGAATCTCAAATTATCTTCTATGGGTTTGAAACTTGGCCAACTTAAACTTTGAATATCCTTCATGAATATCTATCAACTTATCCCACATTTATTTATCAAATATACAATGCATTACCTTTATCAGTGCTATCTCTAATAGACCACACATAATACCATTCATTTCTTTTGAGTTGTTGTCAATAACTTTCTTACCTATTACATCCATAGGAGGAATAGGGGGTATATTGTACCCATCCAATAATAATTTCCAAACATCATGACCTTGAGACATTAGATATTTCATCATCCTTATACTATAAAATATTAATTGGATCCATTGAACAATGAAGCTTTGCTTGTAGAGAAACCACCTTGTATTTGAGTAGCCATCTTAACTTGATTAAAATATCATATAGGTTGTAATACCTTTAAAGGACCTAATATTATACCAAATATTGGAATTATATACTAATATGGGTAGTGAATTAGTTACTTAACAATATCTTATTCAATTTCATTCATCATTCCATGAAGCATTCATTCACATAAAAATCAATGCATAAGCAAAATAACTATGCAAGCATATCACAAGAGAACACAAGAGATATATGGAAAAAACTCTTAGGGGATAAAACCCAATGAAACATGTACATGTATTAAAATATTATAATGTTATGATTCAAAGTTTAGTGAATCACCAACTTCATAAGGAGCTCCAACCCCTACTTAGTTGAGCACCCACTCAACTAGTCTTTTGTAAGCTCTATCATGTAACAAAGCTCCAAAACCATAGGTATCTTAACACCAAATAATTCATATATAGTTTATGATCATATTATAAAACTTTTTAATAAATTAAATATATATTAAAACCTTATTTTTCACTATTTATCCTTCAATCTCACTCAAACGGCCTCATAGTCCTCACTCAAATTAGCCCTCTCTTTGGAAGAATTAGGTCAAATGACCTTATTCAACACATATATAAAATAGTTAGATATTAATGGAATGTTTTTATTATCTTATTTATAACCTTTAATATCTTAACATATTCTCCAAAAAACTATATCCTTTGCTCAATAGCTCAACTTCTCAACTTGTCAATTTAGACCTATTAAGTCTTCTTAAGTACTTGACCTTTGCTCTCACCCATCTTAGTCATACATGAAAATTTAAATAAATAAAATAAATTTGGAATATATTACCATATATTTTTAAATGGTGAAACAAAAATCTCATAAGTCGGTCATAGTCCATAAGAAACAAATTCACAATTAGGTATAATGGAGACCTAATGTAGTTAGATCTATCATAATCACACATTACCATTATGATTCTTAGAAAAAATTATTATATTAACCAATGGATTAAAAAATTAATAAATTCCTTAAATATACCATTTATAATTTCACCTTGGGTCCCTAACTTCATTTGACCCATTTCACACCTGGAACCTACCAGTTAGGTCTCCTCACCAATAGGCCTTCTCACTGCCTGAAAGTTTGTCCTAAAAATTTGAGTCACATACAAAACTTTACAACATAAATTATGAATAAAATCATATTAATATTATATTAAATACTTTAAAACTTATCAAAATTCTTTGTTTTCCACCACACAGGCCAAAGGGGCTCGCGAACATTCCCTGTAGATGGCTTACTTAGAAACACCAAACACTGTCAACACACAATCAAAATCATTTGACTCTCCAAAATTAAACAGGGAATTTAAATGAGAAAAAAAGAATTAAAATTATAATATTGTTATTTTATTACATATTAAATATCTTTTTATCATTAATCTTAGTGAAAATTGACTTAGGGGCATCCTTTTCACACACATAAAAAGTTGTATGTAGGACCAACAACATAGTCAAGAAAATCAACTTATAAAACACCTGAAGGGACATTTTTATGATATTAAAATGGATTTGTGTTAACCTTTAAAATAATTATATCATATATGAAGAGATATATTTCATGGTCATATATCAATATTAGTCTTATAGACCAATCTCACTATGTCACTTGACACATACTTCATTGTCATAGATAGCCCAGTTTGATGACAAATTTTTGCATAGGTGTAGGAATAATCAACACATATATACCAAGTAAATAGGATGTATATGTATTTAATAATTAAAATATTCCTTTATATCCATCCCTATTCCTTTGCAACCAATCCCTGATATTATTCTCATTCTTACCTAGTTTTCTCACTATTCTGCTCATTAGGCTAGTTTAGCAATAGGCTAATTTTCATGACCAATTTTACAAAAAAAAAATTCATCAACCAGATTATAAAATTTAATTATCCTAAACTATAATTATTTCACATCATCCTCCATCCACTTAAATGCTTTGACCTATTCAATCATGCATGTAACATCAAAAACCCTAAAAATAAGAGTTTTTCTATAGCCATTAATCTCTGTTAGGATTAAAAAAACCACATAAGGAAACATTTAAGAGTCATTTACATGTTTTAAAAAAAAAAAAATTCAAATTGACCATTATAATCCATAACTAATTATATATTTCTTATCAGGTCTTTGTAAGCATTTTATGAGGGTTTTGACTACCTTACCTTCTTAGCAATCATTCATAAAGGATTGCCCCTAAAATAAAAAAAAATGATAGTAAATTAATTTTATGGACCTTAACAAACTACCATGAAGTGATAAATATCTCATTAAAAGGTTTAACATGCCAACGAGCTTGAGAAACTTCTTCTCAAGTCTACAACACCCCATTCTATGTATATAGTCAACCTTACCACCAAATTTATTGCTTTCTCTTATAGGATATAAATTAAAACTTGGTAAAAATGATTATAAAAATCCCTCACACATCTTTAAATTATCTCAAGAGGTATATAATCCTTTTAAAATATCTTGAACCCTCATTAGGCCAGTATAGGTCAATTTGTGTACTTAGGCCTTATATTACCAAGAATATTTTGAGTATGATCATACCTTAAAACCTATTTAAATATCTTAAAAACTCTACTCTCATGTCATAAAACATCATATCCTTACCACACATCACCAATATTGATCCTATAGGTCTCATATGACTTATCTCACTAAGGCACCAAGCTTGTGTTTTCTCACTAGGTCTCTTCATGTAGGAGCTAAGATTAAAACTTGACATTTTGACCTTATATACTTCTTGACCATGTTTAATAAAATTATTAAAATTAATCATTTATATAATAAACTTCAACATAGATATTTACCAAGCTTCGTACATACATCTTATTCATAGAGCTAGACCAGGCTACTCAAGATACCTTGTATGTATGTTATCTATGCATATATTTTTAGTCTACATTAAAATTTTAAAAAAGGACTAAGTTAGTCAATATATTGATTCACCCCCCTCTCAGTAGATAGTTGTGTTTCAATAATTGGTATCATAGCATTGGTTCCTTAGAAGAAGGTTAATAAACTTAGGTATATCTTGGAAAAAGAACACAAATGTCTTGTTAAGAAGGCTCTTCCTCAAATAAATTACATCTCTTTAATGGATAAAACTATGTATTTTAGATCATTAAAATGGAAGCATATTTATCTTAATTAGGGTTTGATATATGGATGTATATTATAAATGGATATATATCCCCTTACATAACTCCTACTGATCAGGATTCAAAGAAGGCATATTAGAGGAATGACAAGGCTAAGAATGTTATTCTATGTGGATTATCTAATTCATAATTTGTCAAAGTGATGCATTATCAAAATGGAAAATATATCTAAAAATAATTAAAGAACATCTATGAAGGTGATGATAAGGTAAATTAGGCCAAGATAAAAATATTCAAAGGCAAGTTTGAAATCCTAAAATAATTAAGAAGAGAACATTGAAAACTACCTCCTTAGAGTAGATGAATTAGTCAATGCAATCAGAGACCTTAGAGAAGAGATGAAAGATCTTGTCATTATCAAAAAGGTCCTAATATCTTTTCCATCAAGGTATGACTCGAGAATATTTTCAATAGAGGAAGAAAGAGATATGGATAAACTCATGATTGATGAGTTTCATGGAACATTAAAAGCCTATGTGATGATAATGGGTAAATTGATACCTTCAAGAGAGAAGTTGCATTCAAAGAATCCAAACTAGTAAAGGCAAAGGTACCTACATCTGGATCTGAGGAGATTGATGAAGAAGAAGCCAACTTTTTCAAAATATTAAAAAGAGGATCTAGAAAATACAAAGGTAAGTTACCCTTTAAATTCTTCATGTTTGGTAAGGCAGGACATTTTGCTATTAAATACCCTTACAAAATAAAGGATAAATCTGAGCAAGAAGAGAGTAGTAAAAATGTGAAACACCACTATTCTAAGAAGAACTTATTTAAAAATAAGAATGGCCTATACATAAAATAAGATAGTAATTTATTAGATGATTGTGATAGTTTTGATGATGACCATGACTGTACCTTTATGGCCAAAGAAAAGGAAAACCTATTCATGACATTAGGATCAGCTTCTATGGATCAAGAAGAAGTTAAAGACTTAGATGAAGAAGGATAAATAGATCTAGAGTGTGAACTTATCTATGCTCTAGATGAAATTGAAAAGCTGATAAAAGAGAACTAAAAATAGAAGCTTAGACAAAAGGAGATTAAAAAATATGTAAAAGTCTTTAAAATCTGATCAGATGGTGGTTATCCTAAAGACACAAGTTGAATAGGCTAAAATAATAGAACATGTAGTAAAAATTGAACTAAAGTCTAAATTTGAGGAGTGCATGAAGTTAGAAGTAGAAATAGTGGATTTGAGAAACAAACTTGATAAATCTAAAGGATAAATAGATAAAGGATTGAAACTAAAAGGAGGATCAAATTTTTTTTATGAGTTGATCAACTCTCAAAAGCCTTAAAAAAGAGAGATCTAGTATTGGCATTTAAAAATGGGAAATTCCCATAACCAGTACATCTACTAATCTATATGAAAACTTCAAAGTAGAAGGAGAATCAGGAGCAAAGAAATAAAAATCTTTCAAGAATACAAAGACAGACATAAGGACTATTGATGTGAAGAAAGATGAAGGAGTAAAGAAGCCTAAAGAAAGTAAGAAGAGAAATGAGCAAATCTATATAAACTTAAGGAAGATGTAGAACACAAAGTTATTTGATGCAAATGGTTACACAAGAGTGAGAGACTTGAAGAAGCCAAAGTTTAGAAGAGCTCCTCATCCTGCACAGAAATGCTATGACTAGGTATTCCTCATCCTTTTATGGTTATAATTATACCTGTAATTAGTTGGGTCATGGGTGTTAATAATTATTCTAAATTCTTAACTTTGATTAGGATTTTTGGTAAGTTTATTTAAATAATAAATGTAAATGGGGCATGCTTATTTTTATAAAGACACCCCCATAAATAAATTAACTTAATTTTATTAGGTTAGTTTTATATTTGTGTTAAATAATTATAACTACCTTTCAGGTGCAATTCCTATGGGATTTGGTTAGTAGGTTAGTTGGTTTTTACTAGTATGTAGTGAAAACCTATAAATATATGATATGTATTATAAAATGGTTAAAAAAATATTAGCACCTTTTCTATGTATTTGATTTTTTTTAATTAATAAAATGCTTATGGACCCACACTCAATGGGCAAAAGATTCAACCTAATTGGTTTATGTGATATCAGTGGTAACAGATCATGGTAATTGGTAGCATGGTGAATTTAGGAGAAATCAAGGTGAAAATATTTATTCATAGGGTGAAAATATTTATTCACAGGGACATAAAAAATCCTCACATGAAGTCACTTTTGGACATATTTAAGGTATGCCCTATGTGACTTTGGTATACGGTTAATATTTTGAAAAATTATCAAAATATTAATTTTTTCAAATATTTCATATTGGATTATGAGTAATTTGCATGGTAAAACCTGTATGGTATGGCCATGATCCTGGAGAAGCTCTATAAATTTTTTTAGATATAGATCCTCCATTTTTTCAAGAGTATGGATTGATTTTTAGACTTTAGTTTGATCATTTGTGAATTTCAAACCCTTTTTTCTACCAAAAATACATTTGTACGACTTTCCTCAAGATGGAAAATTTTGTGTTTAGATAGTACAACTACCATTTTTTTAAACATTTAATCTGCTTAGGTTTTCCTATGTTTAACTTGCTAAAATGACCAAATCTGGTATTCAAATCCCTTTGAGATGTTAGTCAATATTTTTTTTTGAGATTTATAGCCCATTTCTGAACTTGTATGGCCTACTTAGTGCCTAGCTCTTCAAAAACTAGTCATCTTTCACCAAAATCTGCTCTAGGAGTCTTAAACAAAGCCAAATACTACACTGTATAGCCTAGTATAGATTTGTACGACCTGAGAGAATGGAAGACAAGTTTCAATTTTTTTTAGGGAGCCATGGCATCTAACATGGCATTGGAAGGTTTCATAAAATAAAAAATTCCATTTTTATAAAGTTTCCAACATATTTTAAAAATCATAGGGTTTATGGGTCCCAGGAAAGTAAAGCATTAGATTTTTTACTTGAAAATATTCCTAGATGAATTAATTTCCAAATCAAATTAATTTTTTTAATTTTTCATAGAGTAAAAATTAGGTTCATATATAAATTTATGTCCTTATGGCTTGTGAATGCTCTTAGAGCAATTGGAAGGTCTTATTTTGTATAGAGATTTGAAAATAAAAGGTCAAGCATTCCAATATCCCTTTTAGAATAATCTTTTATTTTTGGTATATGTATTTTGAAATGGAATATTCCTTTTTTAAATCTTTTTTTATGCTTTACAAGTTATAAAAAGCATATATTGTAAAATCTTGAAATACTAGTTGGAAAAATGGAATAGAAATTTGTTTTTTTTTTTTTGTTTTGGTGAAATAGGGTTGCATTATTAGTGAAATAATGGTGTATTTGGTGAAATAAGGGTGTAATAATTTTATTTTTTGGTGAGTTAAGTGCAAAACCCATCAAAAATCTTTTGTTTTTTTCTCTACAGGAGGTAAAGTAAAAAACCCTATAGCAGGATTGTCTTATGAAAAGTGTTATTAGTGAGTGTGTTTCTTATTTCATTTATCACATTTCTTTTGCATTGTGTCATACTTAATTTTATTTATCATACTTGATTCATTTCAATATGTCAAAGATTCATATTTTTCTTTTAGATGGTGATAGATTAATGATTTCTAATTATTCAGATTAGAAATGTTTGATGGAAACTTTATTAGTTTTTAATGAGCTATGAGATGTTGTAAAGAATGAAAATACTACATTACCTATAAAATAAGCCAAAATTTATGTGTTTAATCTACATGATTATAATTCCCTAGCTTTAATCAAGTGTTGTTTCACTCATGATACATACATATTAAAATTTCTCCTCATAGTTACACTGCATGTAAAACCTTATCTGATTTATATGATAAGAAACCTAAGCATAAGAAGATAGACATTCATATGTACATGTTTAATTTGTCATTATAGGAAGATGGGTATATGGGAGAATATATATCTAAGTCAAATAATACTGGTACTGAGTACACTAAAGTTGGGTTTGGAAAAATGGATGATGATCTCATAGTTACTACTATATTAAAATGACTACTTAGGTCCTATAACAACTTTGTAGAAATGTTACATGTCTTTGAGAAGATCATAGGCATCACTTTTCATAAGTTTTTTGAGTTCCTTATTCAACATGACCTCTCTCTACCTAATAAATCCAAGAAAATTAAGGATCCCATGTTTTGGAGTCTAAGCCTAGTTCATCTTCTTCTAGTCAACAAAATAATAGAGGGAATAGTAATAGAGGGGGTTAAGGTTATAGATGAGGCATATTTCAAAATCAAGGTAGATGTTATTCAAATCAACAACAACCTAGCCAATTTCATTCAAACGAGATGTGTGATACATGATGTGGTTACAACTCTTATAAAGGTAGAGGTTGAGGTAGATTAGACATTCAGTGTCATAGATGTGGGAAATTTGGTCATATTACCTCTCATTGTAGAATTCTTTTTGACAAAATTTAGAGTCCATAAAAAGTAACTAAAGCTAACATTGATCAATATGTTGACCATGATTATGATGATTCTATCAATGTTTCTCATGAATATGCATTCACTGCTTTAAGAACATTGATTATATGGAATATGAGCTTAGAGATGAGTTCATAGATGTATGGGTTTTATATATAGGAGAAACCAAACACATGACATTTAGGTGAGACTTCTTTTGGACTTTAAAATAAGCTTATGTCTTTGGTATCCTTGATAGATAAGTCTTTTCATACTCCACAAAGTCTTAGGTTAATTTAGATTCTCCTTCCTAATGGATATATCAAATACTTAGAGAGTGTCTGATATGTTTCCACATTGCAAAAACATATTCTTTCCTTGGTAACTATTCAAAATAATGGTTATCAAATTGTGCTTTAAAATGGACTCATATCAATTTTGTGAAGTATGGATGCAAAACCATGTATACAGGATATGAGGATGGAAACTTGGTTAGATTGCATTGTAATGTGCTTCCATCCATAGTGGAACTTGTGGTAGTTGTTGAAATAGGTATAGGTATTATGTCTACACAATGGTTGTGGCATCTCTAATATGGACATTTTAATGTTCACTCTTTAGTGGACTTATAGAGATATGGTATGGTGAGTGGGTTTCCCACTTTTTGCAAAGAAAGTAGTCTTTGTGAATCATGTGTTTTGGGAAAATTGAATTAGGAAAAGTTTCCTAAGAATTATTCATAGAGAGATTACAAATGTTTGTAGTTAGTTCATAGTGATACATGTGAGATGAAGAAGTCATCCATTGGAGGGTGTAGGTATTTTGTGTTGTTTATTGATGTTTTTTATAAGATGACTTGGGTGTTTTTCATGAAAAATAAATTAGAAGATTTCATTAAGTTTGTGGATTGGTTACACTTAGTTTAAAAATAAATGGGTTCAAACTTGGCCACTCTCTATTTAGACAATGGTGGTGAGTATACTTCAAATGAGTTTTTATATTATTGTGGGGAACATTGCATTCATTGAAAATATAGTAATGCTTACACTCCATAGAAAAATAGAGTATATAAATGAATAAATAGGACTTTAGAGGTCACATCATGAGCTATGTTGCACTATAAACAACTCAATGATAAGTTTTGGTCCAAATCCGTTGGTACTATAGTGTAATTGAGTAACATGTCCCCCATAGCTACACTTTTGGGACAAAATCCATATGAGATTTGGTATGGGTTTAAACCAAAATTTAAACACTTGAAAGTTTTTGGATGCCTTTAATTTTATTTAGTTCCCACTGAACATAGAACTAAGTTGGAACCACTAAGTCAAAAATACATCTTTCTTAGATATTCTAAAAATAAAAAGGGGTATCATTTTCTTGCACAAGATATAGAAAAATTCATAGTGAGTTAGGATTTGGTATTTGATTAATTTGGTACTATGAACATTTTAGAGATTGATTCTCAATTTGACAGGTTAGAGAGGAATATTGCAAAATGTGATAAGGGATTATATAATGAGGGAAATTCTCATATCTTGTGATATGAGACTAATATCCCTTCTATTTCCTCTCTTTCATCTACTAATTCATATGTTGATGACTTAGAAAATGTTTAAAATTCTCTAAGTCTTCCTTCAAATGGTGTACATGATGATAATTCTAGTGTTCCTAATCTAAATAATTTGAATAAGTATGCAAAATGGGTTCAAAGTACTTTTTTTTACTTGAAAGCAAATGAAGTTGGTCTAACATGTCCTAGGAGTTTTGTAAACATGTGAACTATGTAATGGTTGTTACTACTTATTTCACTGAGCCATCTACTTTTGAAGAGGCTTCTATTAAACTTGTTTGGTAACAAGTAATACAAAATGAGAATGATGCAATACTTAATAATAATACTTGGGTTTTAGTTGATCGTCATCCATATGTTCAATCCATAATATGAAAATAGGTTTATAGGACTAAGTATAAATTAGATGGCTCCATTGATAAACATAAGGAAAGACTTATTGTGAAAGGTTATACATAACAAGAAGGTATTGACTATGAGGAAATGTTTGCACCAACTTCCAAATGGCAAACTATTAGTATGGTCCTTACCTTAATAGCATAAAATGGATGGAAAGTAGATTGGATGGATGTTAAAAATGCTTTTTTTAATGGTGATTTATAGGAAGAAGTATATATGAAATAACACCGAGGTTTTGAGAAAGTGGTACAAAACACATAGTGTGTAAATTGATAAAGCTTTATATGGGCTCAAACAGGCACCTAGGGATTAGAATGATAAAATTGATTCATACTTGAAGATAATTGGATTTAAATGTAGTTAATTCGATGATAATCTATATTTTTAAGTGTAGGGTAAGAAATTGGTGATTCTTGTTTTCTATGTCGATGACTTTTTTATCGTAGGTAATGATGAAAACCATAACAAGTCTGTGAAGAAGAAATTCAAGATGGGTTTGAGATGATAGATCTTGGACTTCTTCACTACCATATTGACATAGAAGTAACTTAGAAAGAGTATAGTATTTTCATTTCAAAAACTAAGTATATTTTTGAGCTATTAAATAGGTTTGGCATTAGTGATTGGAAACCTATCCTCACTCCCATGGAAAGTAACTTGAAATTGTCTAAGGATGATGGAAGTTCCTTTTTTTATGGCACCAAATATAGATAATTAGTGGGAGGTTTGATATATTTGATGACTATCGGGGCTTATATATCATTTTTAGTTAGAATTTTGTCTAGGTTTATGCATGAGCCTAGAGAAATTCATTAGCATGCAACAAAAATAATACTTTGTTACCTTCAGGTAATTGAAACATATGGCCTTGAGTACCACAGTAAACATAACTTCAAAATTATTGGGTATTGTGATGAAAATTTTGGTGGATGTGTGGATGATAGAGTATCCATAACATGATACACTATGCATATGGGTTTAATTTCCATTGCTTGGTGTTTTAAGAAATAGGATATAGTGGAAAATTTATTAGAAAAATTAGAGTACATTGCAACATTGGATGCTTCTATAGAAATGGTTTACTTATGGTGTATTCTTGAAGATCTTTAGATTTCTTAGATTTCTCCTACATAGTTATACATTGATAATCAAAGTGCAATTAAGATGTCTAAGAATCTAATATTTCATGCCAAAATAAAACATATGGATGTAAAATATCATTATCTATAAATTATTATGGTGAAGAAAACACTTGATCTAATATATTGCCCAACTACTGATCAAACAATTGGTATTTTCATAAAACCCCTTAATAAAATCAAATTTGAAAAAAATAGAAAAATTCTTGGCATGTGTCTAAATAACTAACTTTGGATCATAGGGGTTTTGTTAGTACTTGTTATAAAGTCTTATCTTAGAATTTTTGGTATTTTTATTTAAATAATAAATGTAAACAGGGCATGCTTCTTTTTATAAAGACACCGGTGCAAATAAATTAACTTAATTTTATTAGGTTAGTTTTGTATTTGTGTTAAATAATTAGAAATACCTTTTAGGTGTAATTATTATGTTATTTTATTAGTAGGTTAGTTTTTTTTTATCAGTATTTGGTGAAAACCTTTAAATATATGTTTTTTAATGTAAAAGGGTTAATGGTCTATTGGTACCCTTTTTTATGTACTTGATATTTTAAGATTAATAAAATTCTTGTGGACCTGCACTTAGTGGGCACCAAATTCAACCTACTTTGTTTATGTGATATTAATAGGGATATTTAATGTAAGGTTGTACCTAAAAAGAGAACAAAACTTATAAGAAAAAAATTATTTTCTCCCTTGTTAATACAAATGTAATATGCTTTAATAGCAATAATTTTGGTCATATAGCTAGATAATGTAAAACAAACTTTGTACGATCAAAAATACAAAGTGAAAATAAAGTCATGCCTCCTAATGTGAAAAACTATTCACAAGTCTTTGAAAAAGGGAAAAATAAACCAAACAAGAAACCCAAGGATGTGTGTAAAGTGAAAGATCAATCTATGATTTCTCAAACTACACTCCATGCCAAGAAGCAAAATTTTTTGGGTAATAAATAGTTTTTATCTCAAAACACATGACTAGTGACAAGAGTAAGTTCATCAAACTAATTAAATGTAAGGAAGGATCTGTCAAATTGGGAAATAATACTATAGTAAAAATTTGAGGTAAAGGAACCTTGAACATAGATGGATAATTTATATAAGGTCACATTTAATGTAGAAGGATACAAGATAAGGAGATCTATAAGGCTAGTTGAAGATGGGAAAAACATTGAAAGAAACATTTATAATTTTAGTGAAGTGAATGGTAATAGCTACTTAATAGGAAAGATTGATGATAGTTAGTTATAGCATAAAAGAATGTGCACTATCAATTTTGACAACTAGGTAAAGGTGAGCTCAAATAAGTGTGTTAGACATATGCTTAAGATAACCAAACCTACAGGCACTACTTACAAGGAATGTTAACAAGGCAAGTAGATAAGGATCAGATTTCAAATAAAGAAGTATGTAACTATGAAGTTTTTAGAATTAGTTCATATGATCTTTATGGTCCTACTAAGACAAGATGATCTAAAGGAGAGAGATACTTAATTTTATTATAGATGATTACTCAATAATGACATGGGTAACCTTTTTGAAGAATAAGTCTCAGGACTTTGAAAGGTTTAAGATCTTTAGGGCCATGGTAGAGAATGCAATTTGTAAAAAAGTCAAATTCTTAAGATCTGATAGAGGTGGAGAATTCACCTCAAATGAGTTTATAAATTAATATGAGAATCATGAAATCAAAAGGCATTACTATGTAGTAAGGACTTCATAGTAGAATAGAGTTGTTGAGAGAAAGAACAAGATAATCAAGGAGATGGGTAGAACAATGCTAAAATAGGCCAAGTTACCTGATGGATATTGGAGAGAAGTATCCCAAGAAATAGTATATATCTTGGATAGAGTTAAATTGAGGGTAAACAATGATAAAACTCCCTATGAACTATGGTATGGAAAACCTACCTCTGTGAAATACTTCAGAGTGTTTAGCAGTAAATGTTACATCAAGAGAAAAGAAGATAGGTTGGAAATCTTTGAATCAAGATGTTATGAAGGAATATTTCCTATTTATGCCACCCAAATCAAAGCCTACATATGTTATAATAAAAGGCTACATAATATTATATAGAGAATAAATGCCAAGGTTGAAGAAGGCTTGAAACATGTTAAACCTGACATATAAATATGTGATGAAGAATCAAATTTTAAAGAAGTATCTAATGAAGAGGCTAAGGAAATAAATGAAAATCCACCTAAAAGATTTGTTAAAAAAGGTCATCCTATGGAGCAGATCATTGGCAATAATAATGAAGGATTTTAGATAAGGAGAAGATTTACAATGAACAAGGAGAAAATAATTTTTACTCTAATGTCTAAAATTGAGCCTAATAGATATGTTGAATCGAGCAAGGATGAGAATTGGCTAAAATCCATTAAAGAAGAACTAAGCCAAATTGAAAAGAACAAAACTTGGGAATTAGTTCCAAGACCTTCAAAAAAGAATGTAATAGGTACATAATGGGTCTTTAGAAAAAACTCAATGAGGAGGAGTTGTTATAAGTAATAAGGAAAGATTGGTGTGAAAGGGATATGCACAAGTTGAAGGCATATATTTTGAGGAAACATTTACTCTAGTTGCTAGATTTGAATCCATAATAATGTTTCTAGCATTCTCTATTTATAATAAGTTTAAAGTCTATCAAATGGATGTTATGTCTACTTTCTTGAATTAGAACCAAGAAGAGGAAGTCTACATAGAACAACTTGAAGGTTTTCAACTATCAGAGAAAAAAGATTGTGTGTAAACTAAATAAATCTATGTATGGTCTAAAATAAACACCTAGAGAATGGTAGTCAAGATTAGACTAGTACTTGCAACAATAAGGATTCAATAAAAGATGTGCAGATAATAATATGTACTTAAAATTAGAAGGTGAGCATATGTTGATTGTTGTTATTTATGTAGATGATACAATTTTTGTTAAAAGCAACAATAGAATGTGAAAATAATTTGCTACTCAAATTCAAAATGATTTTGAGATGTCTATACTTGGAGAAATTTATTTCATAATTAGACTACAAATAGAACATACTAATGAATGGATATTTATATCTCAAACCAAGTATGCTAAATAAATGATCGAGAAGTTTGGAATGGAAGATAACAAGTTAGTAAGTACTCCCATGATTACTAGTTGTAAGTTGAGAAAAGAGAATTAGTCCCTTGATGCAAATTAGACTATGTAAATATCAATGATAGGTAGCTTGTTATGCCTAACTACACTAGGACCTAATATCATGTAATCAATGTACATGGTTACAAGATTTCAAGTTGATCCTAAAGAGTCACATGTCAATGAAGTGAAATGAATATTTAGATATATCAAGAGCACAATTGACTATGGCCTATTGTATCCTAAAAGTGAATATTTCACTTTGACAATGTATATAGAGGATGATTGGGTAGGAAGTGTGGATGATAGAATAAGAACTAGAAATGATGCATTTTTCCTTAGAAACAAACTTGTCTCATGGATAAGAAAAAAATAAGAGTTAGTTACTCTTTTTAAAGCATAATTAGAGTATTTTATAGTAGTGGAATGTTGTACTCAATTCTTTTATATGAATCAAACACTCAAAGACATTAAAGTAGAGTAAAATTCACCTATCTCTATTATTTATGAAAATTCAAGTGATATAAATATATCAAAGAATCCAGTGATGCATTCCATAACTAAGCATATATCAATCAAGTATCACTTCTTAAGATAAAAGGTTTTAGATCAAGAGGTCATGATGGAGTATGTACCAACTCAGGATCAAGTTTTAGACATATTCACCAAACCTATTCCCAAGAAAAAATTTAAGTATCTAAGATAGAAGTTGGGAGTGGTGGCTCCTACATCACATCACTAGATCTTAGTGATAGAGCATAAGTCTAGGGGAAGTATCATATAAGTCTTATTATCCCTAGAATAAGGGAGAAAAGGCAACTCAAATATGCATATTTTTGTAAATTTTTAATGAGTTGATGGTTGCATATTCTTGGACAAACTCCTTTATCTGATAAAGGGGGATAAGATTTTGGAAAAATTGTGAGAAAGTTGGATTCCCTTTACCATTAATGTTAAAGGGGGGAAAATTACAATTGCACACTATAAAAATTTGAAAGAGTAGAGCATGTGTCCAAGTTGAGTTTAGGGAAATATTCCATTGCCTAAGGGGGAGCAAGTTTGTTATGAATAGTTTTAGCTCAAGTTCATTAGAAGCCAATGAAAGCAATGATAGAGGAGTAGAGTATTATAATATTAGAGCATTTAGTTTGATATCAATGCCAAAGGGGGAGACTATTCTCCATATGATTGTTATTGATGTCAAAAAGGAGATTGTTGGCATGAGATTGGAGAGAAGAGCATGTTTTATAGTTGCATAGTGTAAATTTGTCATGTTTTTATAGATACCGTTTATAGACCACTTGAAGAAAAATTAATAGAAGATCTATTATGGGTTTTTCAAGAGCATCTTAAATAAATGGTCCATAGGTTTAGTTGAGAAGAAATGAGCTCAAAATTGATTTATCTTTGCTCTTAGACATTATAGGGTTTATTAGTTAAACCCTAAGGGTTTAAAGCATGTAATTTATAGGCATGTTCTATTTTTGTGTTGATTACCTATAGATGAGAACCAATTACTAAAGTTATAACTTAAGTCTTCCTCATTGTTGTGCAACTAGCCTCTTTAACCTAGCAATTACTGGCCTAAACAATGTTCTAAGAAATTAATATTTCCTAAGTCTTAAACTTAAGATTTATCCTAACTCAATCAATGGTTAGTACTTAGTCACACATTCAAGATCCAATGAGGAGTACTAAAGTCAATTTGTCAAAGGCACCTTTGAGTAAATATGCTAGTGATAAGTGTCACAATCATAGAGCTTACATAATAAATCTATGGAGTAGTTTAAAGTTAAATAATCAAGGTTTAATGTGAGGATCCCAAGTGTCTCAATATAAAAAACTAAAAGGAAAGGTTTAGAAGGCATGGAGGGTGCCAAGTGTCACATTTAGGGAGCTTGTCAAAGATAAATTTTGAGCTTGTTAGAAGATCAAATGGTGAGCATGTGTTCATGTAATTAATATCTAATGGAGTAAGTGGACTCAATGGGATCAAGTGACCAATGTTTAATGACACAGAGGTGATTTAAAGACCAAACTAGTTTGATGAGATTGATAGAGCATATTCACGCCAAATACTCAGGAATCAATGAGATGAGATTAAGAGCTCAATGTTTAATGACAAATAGAGGTAAATTTCATGTAACCTTGAATATCTAACAACATGCAAGAGCTTAGATCAAAATATCCAATGGATGCATTTTAAAGTTGGATCATTAAATCCTAGAAGCATAATAACATCTAATGGAGTGTGTGAGCCTATCATATCATGGCATGAAACTTAAAGTTGAACAAATTGAATGAGGATCATCAGATCATGGTGTGAAACTTAAGATCAATGGCCAATATTCAAGGGTTTGTTCATCACAATGATCAAGTGGAACAACATGCAATTAATCTATAAATACAACATAAACAATGAAATAAATTATGGTGATTGATCAAATTTGTGTAATATGGCATGTGCATCAAAACCAAAACCTAGTATATGCTAAAAATAGTAATGAGACCAAGAATCATGATGGTGGAGCATGAGTTCAAGATGTAGGAAACCTTTTGTTCAATAACTATGAATTGAGTCTAGAAATGGCATGATGTGTTAGTAAACAATTATGAACATAGATAATATGTACAAACCTATATCCAATGCTTATATATGTGTCATCTAGGAAATAATAAAGTTTTATATTATTGTTTTTGTTGAAAAATTGAGAGAGAGAAAGAGGTAGAGAGAAACATATTGATGAATTGTGTCAAATAAAAAATATAGGGACACATAGGAAGAGGGTAGAGAGGAGGAGGAGAGAAGAGAGAGATGTGAAAATCATGAGAATTTACAAACTAGACCTATAATAGAGAATTGAATTGGATTCATTTATGAATCAATATTGTAATCTAGAGTTGTAGATACATATTTTGAATATAGATATGATTGGTAGGTGTCATCAGATAAGCTAAGTTGGTGCTAAATTAGGGAGTTAGTGCTTCTTGAGAGTAGGTGCTCTTAAATCATGGGATTTGTGTCTCCTTAGGGTTGTTTCCCTTAAACATTGTAACTAGTGAGGTTCTTGATTGTGAGGCTAGATTATAAAAGTGGATTCTAGCAACTATTTTCATGGTGGGTTTTCCCATATTGGGTTTCCCATGGTATATCTAGTGTTATGAATATTTGTGTGTATGTGATTTCTACATATATTTTTAGTCTACATTAAATTTTAAAAAAATGACTAAGTCAATCTACTAATTAATCCCCCCTCTTAGTAGATAGTTATTTTCCAACAACTTACAATAGGAAGGAATGGATCCTTAGAGTTATAAGAGTCTATGTTGATTGGTTGCCCTTCTCCTCCCAAATAACTTGTAATAATAGGGGTTTCTTCCACATCTTAATATTGATTAAAAATTGTCATAAAAGTGGGTGGTGGTTCTTAGGATGGCTCCCCTTTGTCCACAATTTTTCGGGAAGGCTTAGAGGACCCATAATTCATTGTATCCCATCCACCTGGAGGTGGTAGTATAGTGTGTGCCTATGTGATTATAATGGAGGGCATTATCTATATTATATTTTAGATATAATCCATCAATCCATACACTTGTGCCCTATCCAAGACCTTGACATCATCCTTTACATTTAATAAAAATAAAATCATGCTCATATGGCTCATGTTGATAAGGGATACCTAATATTGTGACATACTTTTGAATAAGGCCTTGGGGATCCCAATCCATGTGTTGCAATGACACTAATGAGTATAATTATATTATATTTACCACTTCTTTGAAGTGTATCATATTTTTATATCACATTTGACCAATCATCAAAGAAGAACAATGAAATAAGATCTTGTGTTTCTTCTTCATATCTTCATCAGTACTAGACCATAACTGGTAAGTTGTTTCCTACTCAACTAATTTTTTAGGGATAAACTTAGGGAGACATAAATGTGAGACATTGGTTAATATCAACATGATTACCATTTATTCTAGGTATAACCAATCATTTTCCCTTGGCCATAAATTTTTCTTGATATTTTTTGATACTCAAGCTAAGGGATCCTCGTGAATTCCCTTCTAGACTTGAGGATAAACATTTTTGGAAACTCTAACAATGTTCATCATATGTGAATATATGGTAGGAAAGATAATAATTCACAACCTATTATTGATATAGTATAGGGTTAGGATCTAGAGTGATCTATTGTGAACATAGATAGTGGTCATGACTGCATCCAATAGGTTGGATATCATGAATAAATGGACCCATGTTGGTATTTTTTCCTTTTTGAATAGTTTTTCCTAGAGCTTGGAACTTATTATCTCTCCCAAGGATTAAATTTAACTCTAAAGTCATCAATAAATCCAACAACAATACCCACTCCAATTACAGGAAGTAGATGTTGGTGCATCCATATAATCTATTTAGTATATCCATTCCAATACATATTCCCATCCTAAATTCTGAAATGGGAAGAGGGTATATAGATTTGAGGGTGACTATTTTATTTAGATCAATCCATTTCCTTAGTGCATTTTTTATTATGCTATATTTATTCCATAGTTCAACTTTATGCCTATCATACATGGCATATGTGATAGGGAGTCTTAGGTATCTCTAGAAATCATCTCCCAAGATACAAGTGATAACTATTTTATGTTTCATGTGGTGTAAAAGTCCATTATACACCTTCCCTACAAATAAAAGATCCCTAAATAGGTTGATGCAGGGCATCACATTGGTCTTAAATACCATAGAATGTAATTGTTGATGTTTCAATAGTAGTAAGTCATCTACCAATTATTTTTTCTTGACTGTTAGATCTTATTTAGATGAATGAGTGTCCACATTTTATACTATGTCCCACAGAGTTGTGTAATTGGAAAATTCACCATTGAACACTATTACATCAAAGATGATGTCTATGTACTCTATAGAATCCTTGATAAAGAACTTCAATGTTGGAAACACTCTTCTAAACACCTTAGATGAGTAAGCCATATTATTTGGTTCACTTGCATAGTTATCATGATAACTCAACTATTTATTTTCTTATTAGAAGTATATCACAAGTAAACATAGATATTTAGGGCTTTAATTTCTCTATGGAATGAAATTTTGTTGGATATTTTTAGTAATAAATAGTCCAACATCTCTTTAGAGTTTTATCATATACCTTTAAGTATGGAGAATTTAATTTTCGTTCATGTGCCATTAATGTCCACTGGATCCAAGCTTCTTTAAATTATTTAATTTAAACTTTATAACTTACTTTGGCAAGTATGCCATGCAAACTTTATATATGTTTGAAGGAATGACATGCTATTATCGCCAAACACATGTCACTCTACTACTATTTTTGTGAAAAACCAACTATGCTAGGCAACATGATCTTAAAAGTTGAGTGTCAGAACTTTTATTAAAACTGAATTAACCAAATCTCGTGACACTTATAATTCATGAAACATGAAGATAAAAGTTCCTAAGAATGAAACTTATTATGAAACAATCTTATGATATACAAAATTTATGATGGATAAAAGTTATTAAGAATAAATCTTGCAATGAAAAAAAATCACAAAATCCTAGAAATCCCAAAGTACAATAGTTTTGAAGGCCAAGAAATAGTCAATAATTTACAAAAGTTATGATGATCAAATCTCACGAAAAATAAAAGTCCTAACAGCAAAATTTTCAAAGTGTAAAAGTTTTTAAGACCTAAAATTTTGGAGAAGCTAACGATCATTCTAAACAAAAGTTATGATGAAAAAAAGTTAATAAGAATAAATCTTATGATAAATAAAAGTCATGAAAGCCCAGAAAGTTTTGACATGCACAACTTACAAAGTGAAAAATATATGAAGTTTGAAACTTAGGATCTCCATTTTATAATTCTTGCATAATTTTGGAAAACTTGTATACACACAAAACTTTTGAAATCCATTAATAAGTTGGTCTGAATAAAACCCATAGTAAAAAATTAAAAATGGGGAAAATACTGATTGCATTTATATTGAATAGAATACTCAATCAATAATTATCAACATTAAAAATTAGAGATAAGTAAACATATAAATACCAATGAAAAATGATTTTCAACTCATAATTAAACCTTTTAGATTCAAATGGGTCCCTATTCTAAAGAAATTGAGAGTGGGGGTGTGTTAAATGACAAATAATAGAGGGAATACTCATTAGTATTCAAGAACCCATAATATTTAGTTAGTAACAATAAATCAAACATGAATCACACCAATAAAGAATAATTACATGAGAAATGTGAAATAGACTCCTGATACTTTATGCAACATACTAGCTTTACTCATGCCTTAGATCTATGTGTGATGAAGTGATTATATTTTCACCCTTATTTTTGAGGATTTTAACAAATACTTGAAATAAACTATAGGCTTCATTCTAGTTTATTTTAATCATATTAAAACTATGAAATCTTAGCAATTGCTTTGATACCATCTAGGCATCAATAGCCCCAAGAGAGATACCTTTGATTCCTCCCCTTTTCTCTCTTTATAAACTTGTATGATGTGTGATACATTGATCTTATTTGATCATGTGAGTCTTTGATCACCTTTACATTTTATTTGGGTTTATTGATCAATCTTTAGGATGCATTGGTCCTTTTTTATTTTTTTAGAATATGAATGAAAAGGAGGGTAAAAATCACTGTGAATTGGTGTAGGTGAAAACTTGTTTTACAAGAGTGTCCCTACTAGATATATCCATATCAATGGTTGTTACTTAAAAAAAGTATTATCATAAAAGTGCATTTGATCCAAGGAAATGAGAAATTTTTTTAAATTTTTATGGAGTAATGAGAGTAGCTTTTATGTAACTAATGTAAGTATTCAATGGTGATATAACCATGGTTAAGTTTTTTAGTGCATACCTTGATTCTAAAAATTTCAAACACAAATGTGTAAATCCTAGAAACAAACCAATTTGTGTGCTCCATTTTATGTTCTTCCAACACTTGCTTTCTCTTTCAAAATTTCCCTCATGGATTTATACAAACTTAAGCATGGATTACGAGTCTTGTGAATAAGATACTTGCTTGGTTATACTATAATAATTCAATAATATTATCAAAAAACAAAAGATACCTATTATAGAAAGAAAGGAACTAAACTAATGAAATTAAAATGCTGAAATCAAGAAAAACTAATCTAGAAAGTATGAAAACTATTATAACGAAAGCAAATGACAGAAAATAAGAAACCTAGTTATGAAAGTATTAAATCTAATCTACTCCTACCTCTACCACAACATTTTTAGTTACTCTATAAAATTTTTAGATGGCACATCCATGAAATGTTTCTTCAAAAACTATTCATTGATTGGATATGTTAGTTCATTACCTTGGGGGTCCCTTAAATGGAAAGCATTATTACCCAAGATATTTAATATCTATAAAGACCAATCCATAGGGGTTAAAATTATCATGATGTCCTTTATTTTCATGGTATTTATCCCATAAAATTACTAATTTAGATATTATAAATTCTTTAAACGTTATTCTTCTATCAACCATATCTTGACCAAGTGTTGATGTTTGCTGAAATTATGCAAGACTTTTATCCTTGAATCTTTTATCTCTATTATATCTACCAATCAGGACTTTACCTTCTAATTGGGTTCCATTATTTCCTTCATAAACTAATATGTTGTAAACTTAATCATAATTGGGAATTCTAGTTGTCTTCCATATAATAACAAATATGGCAAAGCCTTGATGGCCTGTTTATATCTCGTTTCATCCACCCATAGTGTATACTTTAAAAGATGATACCACTCTATGGGTTTGTATAAAGTTTAATATTTTATAGCATAAATATATTTATTATTTTTTTATTTATATAATCCATTCCCCTATAGGTAATGATTTAAAGATGATCAAATGATAATTTGGTTTTCATGGGCCCATTTAGTAAACTCAGTTGATTGGAATGCTGGCCCATTATTGTAAACCAAGGAGATAAGGGTACTAAACCTAGTTTTGATGTTTTATTCAAGAAAATTGATCACATATTGTGATATAAAATTCATTTTTTCCAAAAAAATCATCCATATAGTGTATTAATCTATAGCTATAAGCAAAAACTTGTGATCAGTTGAGGAGTTCATGTTGATGACACTGATGAAATCCAAGCCCCACTAAGTAAATGGTCTTCTTCTAATTAAAATATACAATGGCATTGCTACATGTAGTTATTTATTTTCCAATACTTGGCATTGGTGGCATGTTCTCATATGAGTGTGTGCATCCTTGAAGACTGTTGGCCAATAGTAGCCCTTTCTAAGAATCTTATACGTTGTGGCATTTCCAAAAGGATAGACACTGCCTATCATTTAGTGTATGTTTTTAAGTAAATATTGAGATTATTATTGGGATGAATATCTCAATTATATGCCTTCATAATTTATTCTATATAGGATCCCCTTGTTATCATATATAGTGAGCATATTTCAACCTCAAGCTCTCTTTTATTCTATATTTAGTTCTAGGGAGTAGGTACCTATGAATAGATATTAAATGATGTTTTCATACCAATATATTGTAAATACTTGGGTCTCAAGGACCTCTTAAATGGTGATGCATGGTTCAAGATTAATCATAAGCTAAATGATGACTTATCCTCTCATAATTTTAGTAGGTTTGATTTATATGTCAGGATCCTACAATTTTCCCCTCCATTTGACTCTACGCTCTTGTAATTCATTCTTCCCTAAAGTGATCTTGATAATAGGATCTAAAATAGTATAAATAATTTTATTCCTCAATATTTAATTCTGAAATATATTTACTAATTTGGTGAGAGTAAAGATCTACTTATCCATCATGGAATACTTTAGATATGATTCCTTTAAATTCATGTTCATAAAATCAATTAGATGCTCAATTTCATATTTATTCTAGGTAAGTACAAAATCAATTATATGTTTTGAATTAAATAAATACTAAAGGAAGTCTTTATTGAAGTCCACACTGATCAACATTGGAGCCTATGATATGGTATCTTTGATCTCTTGGAAAGACTTATGGGCTTCAGGTGTCCACTCCACCTTAGCATCCTATTTGAGCATTAAATTTAGGGGCCTAACAATTTCTATAAAACTAGAGATGAATTTCCTCACAAAATTGATCTTTTTGAATAAATAATTGATTTATTTCTTGTTATTTGGGAATATTATCTTTTAGATACCCTAAATTCTTTCTAGATCATTAGTGATCCCATATTTGGTAATGATGTGCCCAAATAATATTCATTTAGTCACACTAAATATGCTCTTGTTTAGGTTAAGATAAATGCCAAAAAAATTACACCTTTCAAATATTGACTATAAATGACTTACATGATCAGTTCTATTCTTTGAAAAACTAGTGAGGTCATCCATATAGATGATTATACACTTACTTATCAACCCTTGAAATGCATTATCCATATCACATTAGAAGGTGGATCCCTATTTATTATGCTAAAAGCATCCTTTTGTATGAAAAAGTACATATATTAATGGTAAATTCACTTTTCATTATGTCCTCAGATTTCATTAGCACCTGGTTATATATTGATAATCCATCTAAGAAAGACATCATTCCAAAACCACTCACTATTTGGATCACTTCATCTAGATAAGGTATGAGGTAATTGCCTGTATTAGAATCCTTTTTAAGGTTCCTAAAATCAACACACAAACTAGTTTACCCACTCCTTTTTATGATTGGAAAAAAATTGGTAACCAAAGTTGAGTGCCTGATAGGGAAAACTATCTTAACACAATAGTTTATACACTTCCTTCAAGATAAGGGGTTTCAAGATGGGATTGACTAGCCTATATTTTTATCTAAATGGATTATGTTCTAGTTTTAATGGGATCATATGGGTGATAAATCTTGGGTTGAAAAATTTTAAGTCTTAATAATTCCATGTAATCAAATATTTATATTGGATGAGAAAACATTTTACCTTTTTATTTTCTTTTATAGTGTAGTTGAGACCAATGTTGACAATGCATGAATCTATCTCATCTCCTAAATTTTCCTTATTGAACTTAGATTCATTAACTTTGGGTTTCCTTTGTTGTTGGGATTTAGGATATATATCAAATTTTATCTCTAAGGAAACCATTTTTATAGGAATATAGTTTTCATTGAGTTAAATGACATCTTCTCTCAATTCCTCTAAGCATATGTAACTGAACTCTTTATCATTAATGATTTTGGATTAAAGTTATACTGAAATGGTCAAGAATTAGATAATATATTGATCATCATAAAACACCTTGAAATTTTATACATTATTAAGGATAGATGGTTAAGGTAAAATATCTATAGAAAACCTATTCACTTTGTATTCATGCATTATTACAAAATTGGTAGATGAAGCAGTGAATAAATCAATACCTTGCTTCTATTTTCTAGGAAAAACCACTATATTTAATGCCTCAAATGATTTTATCAAATCCTAAGACCTATGTTTTTACCTTTTAAAGTATGGAAATTTGAATTAGTATTTGTTTTTAACTTGATTACTCACTAATTTTGAGCCCCCATATATCAATAACTGCTTGACCTTATGCTTGAAAGTAAATTACAAGCCCAAAATAAGTGCCTCATATTTTGATCTATTATTTGTGTAAAGGAACTATAATTTGTAATTTTATAGGTAATTATTAACTTGTGGGTTAATTAATTCAACACAACACCTGATCCCTACTTGGATCTTGCACCATGAAAGTGGAGTGTCCATAACTAGGATGGTCTCGATATTTGTAGCTCATGTACTTCAAACTTCATGGTAAAGGTATAAATCCCAAGGTTAGGAGATTTCTAACTAACCTCTTTATTTTAAGTGTTATATTTAGTGATGGGATGCTTAATCCTAGGATCATGATCAATTAGAATATGATTTGAAACTCCTCTCCATGGAAACCATGTGTTAGAAAAGTCTATTTAAAGGTATCCATTTGGGGTTTTGGACCAATCATTTCTCAATAGTAATACATATCCCTTGGGTGTATCTACCACCAATATTTTTATAATCATATACGCACATGGCTCAAAAATAACTTGAATATAAACATTGTTCAATTCCTTAACCACAAACACTAGTATATTCTCTAATCTTGAAACCATCCTCTTGGACGGGCTTAAAGTTAACCCAAGTTTTTGATAGATGTATATTGGAATCACCATAGCTGAAGCTATAAAATAAACCAAGAAGTTTTGTATATTCTTACCAAATTCTCTAATAGTTAACAGAAAGAGAGGAACCTCTAGCTTAATTTTATATATTACATTCATGTGGATGAGTTTTGAATTGTCTACAATAGACTTCCTAGTAATAGACTTCTATAGGAGCTCCTTCTATTCAATAATCTAAGCTAGTTCATGTAGAGTAATGTTTTATTTTATCTTATTCATGTCCTCCATAATATTATACCATCCTTTGTTTTGTGATTATCTATTCATGGATTGATCATTCCCTTTTATAGGAGGTGGATTATTATTGGCCTTCATATTCAAGGGAATAGTTGTGTTGTTTGGAGGAGTAGACATGGTGAACAATTACTTATTCTTAAAATTATAATTAATTCTCTAAAACTAATGAAAAACATGCACCTCTTCTAAATTATCCTCTAGTTCATTGTCATCTTCACTTGGAAAAGTAAAATCATGAGTTAGAAGACCATAGCTATGCTTGAGGAACTGGGAGCATGGGGTGACTTTGGTGTATTATTCATTAAATCTTACCTCACCATTTCTCTCTAAAATATTTTGAATGTTTCACAAAAATCAAGAAAATCAAAATCACCATGCTATGATGTGTTCTGAATCCTATATCAATTAGGTAAGTTTGTCTCTATTATGTTAATCTCTAGAATCTTGTTAGATTTCTAATATTTTGTATTATGCACAATATTATTGAAAGGCCTATTGTACATTAGAAATCAAAAAATCTAGTTATATTTTTATTCTACAGTATTACTTGTTGATTAATTTTGACCCCTAAGGTCAAAATGTCAACCCCTATAGGTGAATTTTTTTTTCATGTCTTTAAAACCTATTTCAAGGTCTTGTCATGCCTTATATAGACTTCAAAAGTCTTCTTAAATCGTTATTAGCATTATTTAAGTTTTAATTGGATAAATTAAGGTAAAGTCTTATAATGGTCTTATAGTGGTCTAGCCATGTCATGGAGTGATGAATCTTGGTTAAATGGTGTCATATGTTTGTAGGAGTTTACAAAGTCATTTCATGCCTTAATAACCTTCTAATAGTGTTTCATGATCATTTAGAGAGTTTAAGGTTCATTTATGAACTTAAAGGTATTGTTTTATAAGGAAAAAGATGATGTTTTCTAACTCTAATGTGTGTAAAATCCCAAAAATGATAAAAATACATAAAAGACACTTTATAATTACCTTAGAGCAGTTACATAACTACCACACCTGTCAGCAAGTTAGACAAAAGTCAGAATCTTGAGTTTCAATACTAAAAGAGAGAGTTAAGGTACTTTTATGGACTTGTTAAGATCACTTATAGGTCAAAATGGTTTTATAATGTACCTTCATCTTTCATATGCCCTTTTAAATCTTGGAAAGAGTTTTTATGTCTCAAAATTTTAGAATACTCCTCTCTCCCATCACTCTCTTCACATGTTCATGCAGGCCATTTTTAGATTAATATTATAGGTCATACAAATAGATTTAGAGGCTGATATTTTTTAAAAGTTGGTTACCCCTGGGATTCTAATTATTTTCATTGGTAATTTGATTTATCTCCTTATCTTTATGAACAATCTCTAAGGAGCTAGGGTTTTTTTTAGGCTCAAAGCCCTACAAGCTAAGTTTTGTAAAATTACCATGCAAGTGTGAACTCATTAGATGCATGAAATAAACTATAAAACATTTTAGAGGTATTTATAACCATCTTAAAAATTCATCCACCAGGTTTACATGTGTGGGAATCCAATTGGAAAGGAAAGTTACTCTCTTGCATAGTTTGTAGAGTCATTGTCATAGTTTTTGTTTGTTCCAAGGTTTTCATTGTCTTGAAAGATGAATGAAGGTTTAATACCATATTATCATTAAAATTTAATCCATAAATATCCATCAACAAATCTTCATGTTGATCTCAACACCATTCTCTTTAATCAACTCATAATGTTCTTTCATTTTGATAACTGTGAATATGATTGCCTACATAAGAATGATTTAAAGAGGTTCTAAGTGTGTATTTTCAAAAGAATTTGAAGGTTTTTAATTATTTATAAGTTTTTTTAGGTTATTAATGAATTTAAAAATATTAATAGGTCATGTTGGCATCTTTTCAAAGTCCAAATCCTAAAGAATGTATACCTACATGTTTGCAGACTTATAGGTATGCATTATGTTCTCATGTGAAGTACATTAGAATGTGTCTAAAGATAAATTTGAAATCCTAAGTAATGAATGAAATTTTTTAACCTTATTCTTGGGTAATCATCAAAGACTGATGAAAATGTGGTCTTAAGACCCAAAGTGAAGAGATACAATCATTACCTACAGGTAGACCTATAGGCTACAAACCTTTAAGTCCTCATTTTGGATAAAGGATATTTGATTCAAGAAAATAAGGTTGATTAGGAATCATAACATAGTGAAAATTAAATATTCAAAAAACTAATAGACACCTAAGTTATTTTACAATCAAATGAGGGTTAAGAAGATTGGGTATACAAGTTTAATACTTATACACTAGCCTGTGTATGAGAATCAAAGGTAAAAAAAATTTAAGATGCTATAAATGCTAATAGACTTGGTATAATAGTGATAATAAAATCATATATATATTTGGATTCTTTAAAAGTGATAATGACCCTAATTTAATAAGGTCAATTTTCAAAGTATAACACCCAAAAGGTTTTCAGCCATCATCTACAATCATACTATGGAATGAGAGTATATGTGGTGTAAAGATGTAGGTTTTTTGGGTCAAAAGAAAGGTTTTAGGTTTCCAATACATTTATAATGGTATTTTAATGATAAATGGTTTGTGTTAGAACCTTAAAATCTAAAAGACAATCAAATTTCTAAGCACATAGTCAATTTCATGACCACCTACAGTTGTATATGTCCAAATATGAGAAGCAGGGCATATGTTTATTAGAATTTCAGAATTTGATGAAGTTATAGAGGGTTAGTTAAATTTAATTAATCATAAATATTTTAATTAAGTTTCCAATTAGTTTCAATAGAGTTACCAACTCCTAAGACATAGTCAAGATTTCAAAGACTGACACCTATAACCACTTTGAGAAGGTACAAGGATAGTGTGTGCTTGGAAAGATATAGTGTTTTAGGAAATATGAATAAGAGTTACAAACATACCATAAATAAAATAATTTATATGGCCATGGATAGGAAATATAATTATTAAAACACAAAATACACTCAGACTTATCTAATAATAACCTACAAGTCTATAATGTAGAGGGACTATTTTCAAAGCTTAAGAAGAGAAATTCATGTAAAGTTAGTGAGAGGAGAGTTTGGTTGAAATAATGACAAATAAATTAAATAATCTAAGGTCAAAGGATTAAATTTAATTAAATAAATCTTTAGATAAAGGTGACTAAACTAATTCACTTCAACCTTGTTTATACAATCAATGTGAATTACAAGCCTCTCTACCTTGGCAAGTGAAGGTTGCTTATCTGAGAGATTTGGTGGGTTTTGAGAAAATTTAAGGAAGAAAAATAATTTTTATATGATTCATGATGATCTCATAATTCCATGTATTCCTTTGATCTATCAAAAAGTGAAACAAATACTATAACTCTATTTAAGCCTGTAGAACTTAACACCACATAGGTAGACCTATAAGGATAGTCATAATAAAAGATGGTTGGTGAATATTAAATAAATTATTTAAGAAATTTAAATTTTTAATATTATATTAAAAACATCCAATATAATCCACCAATATGGGAAATATAGGAAAGCAATAATTTGGCCTTAAGACCTCTTCAAGCTCTCTTCATGCATTATTGTCATTCAAGAATAGTCTTCTCTTGATTCAAGATGCCATTGACATTATGCATAGAGATGAAAGGATTTATTAATATGAAAAATTATACTCATAATTAAATTTCATGACATCAATTGTTGGTTTAGGTCCTTGACCTTCAAGAACATGATTTAAGAATGCAAAACCCTCTCAAATGCACATTCGACCACCTGAGTGGCATCAAAATTTTCTCATAAATTTAATAACAAGATAAATGTTATAAAATGATTTTTTTAGGTGTTTTATGGTCCCATATCTACAATATTATTTTATTAGGAGATATAAAGAGTATCTATTATTTATGAACAATCCTTAAGAATGAAACATGCCTAAAACCCTAGTAGTGACCATTCGAGAGAAATGAGCCTCTAAAGCACATGTAATGACATATTTTGACTCTTAAAATCCTTAATATTTTATATTACTCCATGTGTATTATTTAATATTAATTTGTCTATACTTTAAATTGTATGGACTGTAATAAATGCACTATTTTGCATGGTTTTTAGAGTTTTTCAAGGGTTTTGAGCAAAAGATAACTTAAAAACTATTGGGAGAGGTAATTTGGGATGTAATACACATATTATTTCCAAAAATATACACAATACATCCTATAATTGATCCAAAAAAGCTCATTTTCCAAGGTATTCCTAAATAGGCCTAAAATGAGACTAGGTTTCAAGTCCATTTCATTATTCTCACACTTCCACATGGTCTCAGGGCCTCAAATTTGGAATGGAGGTTTTTGATATTATATTAAAGTTTAATTACATGTGTTTTGGTGGTTTTACGTGTGTGGGAGATGTATGCATCCGAATAATAGGTTTATAGGTAAGGAGGCCTAATTGAGGAGAGAGAAATGTATAAAAAGGCACTTCCACTCACCCTCAAGACATAAATATTGGAATGGATCTATAAACCCATAATGGGTACTTAAATATGCACTTATTTTATTATTACCATCTACACACTTCTCTACATAAGGAGGTTTACATGATTTTAGGCTATAAGGAAAATATGTCTAATTAGATCTTTTGGTGTAGAACGATTTCTTGGGTGTATTTTGAGACTTCCAAATGAATTTTTTAAAGTATTATATGATGTTAATAGGCCATAAATGGAGATATAATTAATGGTAGATGATGAATTTATGATTTTACACTTGTAATCAAAATTGGCCTAATTAGAGAAAGAGACTTCAAGACACCTAGCAAGAGAATAGAGCGATGTGTCAAAGGGAACCTTCAGATATTAGTTGAGAGGTTTCAAGAGTATAAAAAATATGTAAATCAACATGACTTGATGGTTAAGAGTGTCACTTTTCCATTCACAACACAAAAAATGGGTAGTTTTGAAGAGCAAATGCAAGGTGTCAAGCCAAGTTTCAATCTTCCATGCCTATTTTAGGAGGAAGGCATATTTAGTAGAGTAAAATTGTATTATAATACCTATCAAGAAAGTTTCATAACTCCTCTCTTTTTTGTAACACTCTTTGACACTTATCTCTCTCTTTCTCATACACCCTTCTCTCATTCTTCTCTCACTTTCTCTATATAGTGAATCTTGATTAGATAAGTTTGTATCTTCCACCTAGGTATGATTAAACATTACCCATTTTCATCCTTTTATCATTGAATAAAAACCTATTTTTACCTTATCCATAAATTGGTTTAAATATATGCATGTTTGATTAGTTGATCTTGCTAGATGATAGTCTTGCTTCCTTGGCATGCTTTTCCTTATTTATCATTCATGTTTAGTTTAGAATCATTTTTTTAGGTATCTTTAAGTGTTCAAATGGAGTGTGTAGGGGTTTAGTTATTTCTATTTTCATTAGTGTCATGTCATGACCTCTTGACTAGTCCTCCTAGCTCAAACTTACTTTGTAAACCTTCTTAAGAAATATTGATGTAGAGAGGAAAATTTGGATTAGTGTTGTGTGTAGGTTAGTATCTTATTTGAATTTATATTGTAGTTGGTTATTATTGGTCAAATCATATTTGGTGCATCACTTCCATTAGAGTAGGTTTCTTTTCCATTTCCTATGAAGTGGTAGATTAGTGTTTGATCTTGAGTGATTCATCAAGGGGAACTAGTCCTTTAACATAGAGATTCAACTCTTTAATAGGGTGCCCAAAACCTTGAGGTGTTTCCATGTTACATGAAATTTTAAAGGATTTAAATACCTTCTAAAGAGTGAAAATTTGATTGATAGCAATTTTGGCATGCCCGGTAAGACTAAGGTCTAAAGTTGTGTAAGAATTATTGGTGTTATTATTATACCTATCAACCTATGGAGGAATTAAAAACATAAATGGAAAATCCATAAATGATCAACTTATTTTAATATCCTAATCACTTATTCAAAGTAAGTTGTGTTTCATTTCATTGTCTTCATGAGGTTGTTATGGATGAGTTTGAAGTATAGTTTAATTTCATGCAAATTGGTGAACATACATAAGCCTATATTAATCCCTATCAGTCCTATGATGAGCCTTGTCAACATAAATATGTTCCATATTAGTTATATGATCCTTATCATCCTTATCATGAGTCATACTAGTCATATAACTAGCCATGTCAAGCTAAAGATATTCCTCACCAACATAAACTCCTCAAACCAATCCATTTCAAGTTTGAAGTAAACCCTCTTAGGATATGAGAGGTACATGATAGACCTTAATAAAAAAAGTTAATATGGTCAAGATATCCATAGTCATCTCATTTATGACATGAAATATTCATTATAGCTAATGAAAGAAGAATGGACACCTATTGAGAGAGAAAACTGGCAAAGTTTCTCAAGATGATGGATTTAAGTTGTCTCATTCAAATAATTGAGGATATGATAATTAACCATGATTAAAATCATGTCAAACTTCATCATCCTTATGTGTCTTCATAAAAACCACCTCAGCCCTCATATATGCCACTCATTCTTCCCCAAGAGACCCTTTCAAGTGTTCCAAGTCCTTCATGTGTTCCTCAAACATTCCAAGAGATAATTCAAAATAAGGAAAAGATTATTGTTGATCATCCCATTATTGAGAACCAAAATGATAATTTATTCATCAAGAACACCCTAAGAAGTTTTTCAAGACTCCAAGATGGAACCAAATGGTAAAGTCATGGATTGAGTAAGGTAAGGCAAGCATAGACTAGGGAGTTGAAGCTAATGAAGATCTAAAATTATATAAGTCTATCTAATATCTACTCAAGATTCCTCTTGTACCTCATACCATCCCTCTTGTGTCTCTTATACTCATGAAATTACCAATCACCTTCAAGATAATTTATTCCAAGAGAATATAGATAGGCAAATTAAAGAGATGGAGTTGAAGATGAAAGTACTTAGATTAAGCCAAGATCAAAAGATTGAGGTTAAAGAAAACATTTATCTTATTTAAACCCTATTTCACTCTCTTCAAGGACCTCTAGCTTATCCATCTTAGAGGTCTATCCAAGAATGTTTTCAAAACAAGAATGAGAATCTAATTGTGAAGGTTGAAGATAAATTTGTAGCTATTGAAAAGCCTCAATAAGGCCATGAAAAATATGAGGTGATTGTTGAAGATAATTTCCCTTACATTGCCCAACTCAATTTGTTATCTCTCTAAGAGTTATTTCAAGAATCGTCTATATCCAAGACCCTAAGTCTCAAAAGTAATTCCTCCATTCCCAATCCCATTCATGAACCATTTATCATACCTCATACTCCCTCTCCAACTCATGAACTTAATCAACACCCTCCCACCATATCCCTCCTTGAAGAGGAACATGCCATATGGGAGGTAAGTGAAAAGTATCAAGTTATTTTTGTAATTGATGAAGATGATTCAAGTGTATATGATTAATAATTCACCATTGGTACTCCTACTAGTGAAGATAAAAAAAATCAATATTCTTTGATGAATAAAGAGATTATCTTCATGAGGTTGTATATGCCCATGAGGAGAGTGCCAAGATTTCTACCTTGGAAAATGAAGAAGTTGATCAAGGAATGGAAGAAAATTATTTTGAGAGTAACATCATATTGACCAAGTTTATTAAGTCTCATGAGTAGGTTCAAGGAGATTTGAAGGACATGCGACAGACCTATTTGCATAAGTTCAAAGAGTATGAAGGTTTTGATAAGTTTGAATCTCTATAATAATAAGGTCAAGTTGATGATGAACAAATCAAGGTTATTAATTAGACAATGTGTTTTCAAGTCCATGATAAAATAATATATGATGAAGACATTCTTCAAAATAAGTAAGAGATTGGATTTTAAGAGCCAATAGAAGATAAGGATACTACTACCTTGATGTACCAAGAGGACTTATGGAAGAAGTATTGGGAACTTTAAAATGAATTTGAGGATCTTCAAGGGTCTATACCTCCTACTGGTCATATTGTGGATGTTTTTGAGGGTGCCTTAATTTTTGAAGGACAAGGTAACAATTCTAAGGTACTATGTTAGAAGTTTCTCTTATGAATCAAGAGATGGTCATGTTTGAGATAGGCACAAGCATCAAGAGGCATCTTGAGAAGGATCTTGAACCATAATATGAGTTCACATTCATAGGTGAGTGGTTTTCAATTTTCATTTCACTTGAGAGCATGCCAAGAGGAGTGGTATTTAATAAGATGAAGACAACAAAATCAAGGATCAAGAAGCATATTTATCCATGTCATTATTTATATTATGGAGCAATAGATAGTCAAAGATTCCCCTTTGAACCGAGATGAAAAATAATTTTTTTGATATTTATAGATAGTTAGTTTTATTTATTGTTTATTGTGTTCCCTAAGTGCTTGATAACACATGTGTGAATCTTGTTGCTTTGCTTTATGAGTGTTGTCTTTGTTTTATGTGTTTTGGAGGTAAAATAATTTTGTCTTGTCATGGTCAAGGTCTGAACATGTTTAAAACTAAGTCTAAATGACTCCATTTCCCAATAAAAGCACAAAGCTATTGGTTTATTTCGCATAACAGGCATGTTACCCCCATGAATCCCTAATTTGTTGACCACTTTTAACCCCTAAGGTCAAAATATCAACCCCTATGGTGATTTTTTTTTCATATCTTTCTAACTTAGTTCAAGGTATTTTCATGCCTTATATAGCCTTCAAAAGTTTTCATAATACCTGATTAGCATTGTTTAAGGTTAATTTGGAGAAATTAAGGTAAATTCTTGCTATGGTCTTATAGTGGTCCAGCCATGTCATGGAGTGATGAATCCTTTTATAGTGGTTTCATAGGTTTTTAGGAGTTTTCCAAAGTCATTTCATGCCTTAATAAGCTTTTAATAATGTTTCACCATGATTTGGAGAGTTTAAGGTTCAGTGGTGAACTTTAAGGTAGTGTTTTATAAGGTAAAAGATGATTTTTGATAACTCTAATGTTTCAAATCCCAAAAATTATAAAAATACATAAAATACACTTTATAATAACCTTGGACCAGTTACATAACTACCAAACCTATTAGCAAGTCAGATAAAAGGCAAAATCTTGAGTTTTAATGCAAAAAAAGAGAGTTAAAGTACTTTTATAGACTTGTTGAGATCACTTATAGGTAAAAATATTTTTATAACATCCCTTAATATTTCATAGGTCCTTTTAAATCTTGGAAAGAAGTTTCACGTCTCAAAATTGTAGAATACTCCTTATATTTCCCATCACTCTCTTCACAAGCTCATGAAATCCATTTTCAAATAAATGGTACATGTCATAGAAGTAGAGTTGGAGGATAATATATTGAAAAAAATTGGGGACCCATATGGGATTATGATTATCTTCATTAATAATTTGATTGAGATCCTTATATTTATGAACAATCGCTAAGGAACTAGGGTTCCTTTTTAGGCTCAAACCCCCATGGGCTAAGTTTTATAAAATTACCATGAAAATGTGAACTTATTAGCCATATAAAATCAATTCTAAAAGATAATAAAAATATTTCAATTTAATCCACTAGGTTAGCACATGTGGGAAGCTATTTCGCAAGGAAAGTTACTCTCTTGCATAGTATGTAGAGTGATTTTCATAGTTTATGTTTGTTCTAGGATTTTTAATGTTTGAGGTGATGAATGAGGGTTTCATAGCATATTATAATTACACCTATATCCCTAAATATACATAAAAAAATCTCCATTTTGATCTCAACACCATTCTCTTTAATAAACTCACAATGTTCTCTCATTTTAATGACTATGAATATGACTGCCTACATAAGAATGATTTAAAGAGGTTCTAAGTGTCTATTTTTAAGGAAATTTGAAGGTTTTAACTTATTGATAATTTTTTTATATAATTAAGTAATTTAAAATGCTTAAGATGTCATGTTTGCATCTTTTCAAAGTCCAAATCATAAAAAAAATGGAGGCCTATGGGTCTACATACCTATAGGTCTACATTATGTTCTCATGTGAAGTACATTAGAATATGTATCAAGAAAAATTTTAAATATTGAGTAATGAAGTAAATTTTGTAAACTTATTCTTGGGTAAGTATCTAAGACTGATTTAAATGTGGTCTTAAGACCCAAATTCAAGAGATATAATAACTACCTACAAGCAGACCTACAAGCTACAAACCAATAGGTCCTCATTTTAGACAAAGGATATTTGATTCATGAAAAGAAGGTTGAGTTGGAATAAAAACTTAGTTTAAATTACATATGTCATAAACCAATAGAAAACTTAGTGATTGGACATTCAAATAAGGGTTAAGAAGATTGGGTATGCAAGTATAATACTCATACACTAGCCTATGTATGAGGATGAAAGGAAAGAAAGTTTGAAGATGCCATAAATGATAATGAAATTGGTATAATATTGAGAATTAAATTATAAATATATTTGGATTCATTTAAATTTCTAATGATCCTAATTTAATAATGTCAATTTTCAAATTCTAATGCCTAAAATGTTCTCAGCCATCATCTACAATCATACTATGGAAAGAGAGTGTATGTGGTGTAAAGATGTAGGTTTTTTGTGTAAAAAGAAAGTTTATAGGTTTATAACATATTTATAATGGTATTTTAATAATAAATGGTTTGTGTTATAACTTTTAACTCCAAAATACAACCAAAGCTCCAAGAACATAGTCAATTTCATGACCACCTATAGCTATATATGTTCAAACATGAGAAGTAGGGCATATGTTTGTTAGAATGAAAGGATTTTATGAATTTTCATAGGGTTAGTGAAATTTAATTATCCATAATTATTATAATTAAATTTAAAATTAGTTTTAGAAGAGTTCTCAACTCGTAAGACATAGTTAATATTTCAAAGACTAACACCTATAACCAATTTGAGAAGGTACAAGGACAATGTGTAATTGGAAAGATATTATGTTTTAGGAAATATGAATAATACTTAAAACCTTCCCATAATTAAATAAAATAATTGATATTACCATGTATTGGTAATATAATTATTAAAACACAAAATACACTAAGACTTCTCTAATAATCACCTATAGGTTTGCAAGGTAGAAGAACCATTTATGAAGATTGAGAAGAGAAGGTAACGTATATTCAATTAGAGGAGAGTTTGGTTTAAATAATTACCAAGTAATGAGGTAACATAAACTAAAAATAATCAATGTAATTAAATAAATGTTTATAGAAAGGTGAATAAATAAATTAACTTCAACCCTATTTACACAATCAACATGAATTGCAATCCTATCTGCCTTGGTAAGTGAATTTTACTTATTTGAGAAATTTGGAGGTATGTGATAAAATTTAAGGAAGAAAAATAATTTTTATATGGTTAATTATGACACCCTCAAATCCATCAAAAAGTGAATCAAATACTATAAACTCTATCTAGGTCTATATAACTTAACACCACATAGGCAGACCTACAAGGGCAGTCATAAGAAAATAGGTTTGGTGGTTGTGACAAGAATTATTAAGGAATTTAAGGTTTAATATGATATTACATACCTCTAAGATCATCCACAAATATGGGAAAGACTATAAAGTTTCAATTTACCCTTAAGACCTCTTCAAGCTCTCTTAATGCATTACTATCATTCAAGAAAAATATTTTCTTTCTTGGAGATTCCATTGACCATATAAATGGTTATGAATTGATTTTAAATGATATATAAAGGTCATAATACCTAAATTTTATGTCATCAGTTATTAGTTTATGTCCCTGACCTTCAAGAACAAAAATTAAGAATGCAAAACCCTCTCAAACGTGCACTCAGCCACCTAAGTGGTATCAAATTTTGCTCATAAAGTTAAAGACAAGACACATGGTTTAAAATTATGTTTGGAAGTTTTTTAATGGTCCCATAAATATAATATTATGTCATTATGAGAGATAAATTATATATTTTCTTTATTATCAATCTTAAGAACAAAACATGCGTCTAAACTCTCATAAAACCATAGTAGTGACCAATCGATATAAATGATAATATAAAGCACATATAATTATAAGGTTTAAATATTAAAATTAATAATTTTTTTTGAGGAATCCAAGTGCATTATCCATGAATAATTTACATTTACTTGTAATTGTACAAACTATAATAAATGCACTATTTTTCATGGTTTTTGATGTTTTATAGGAGTTTTGAGAAAAGGAGAACTTGAAAAATATTGGGAGAGATAATTTGGGATGTTTGAAACCTATTTAAAACAAAAAATATACATATTAAATCATTTAAGTGATAAAACAAATCCCACTTTCTAAGATAGACTTAAATAGGCCTAAAATGAGAGTAGGTTTCAAGGCCATTTCATGATTCTTACACTTCCAACAGGTCTTAGGGCCTAAAATTTGACATGGAGGTTAGTGACAAGAAATTAAAATTTAAGATTATTTTGGGTGATTTCACATGTTTGGGAGATATCTATAATATAAAAATAGGGTTCTAGGTAAGGAGGCCTAATTCAGGAGAGATAAAGGCCAAAAAAGGGCACATCCACTCACCTTCAAAACTTGAAACTTGGTATAGAGATGTAAATACATAGTAGGTTCTTAAATATTCCCTTATTTTTTTATTACAATTAATATAATTATATACACAAGGATGTTTACATGATTTTAGGGATATAAGGAAAATAGGCCTAATTAGAGCTTTTAGTGTAGAATGAGTTCTTAGGGGTAGTTTGAGACTTCTAAATTATTTTGTAAAGGTCTAATATGATGTGAATATGACATTCATGGAGAGATAATTAATTAGATAATATTAATTCAATTCTTGGAGCTTTTAATCAAAATTGACTTAATGAGATGAAGAGACTTCAAGACACCTAGAAAGAGAATAGTGTGATGTGTCAAAGTGAAAATTTAGAGATTAGTTGAGAGGTGCCAAGATCAAAAAAAATATGTAAATCAAATAACATAATGGTCAATATTTCCACTTATCCATTCACAATCAAAATAAGGGGAATTTTTTAAAAGCAAATGCAAGGTGTGAAGCCAAGTTTCAAACTTCCATGCCACTTGTAGGAAGAGAACATATTCACGAGAATACACTTTCCTTATAATAACTATTGAGATAGTTTCATAAATCATATCTTGTTTTTAACCCTCTCTCTCTCTCTCTCTCTCTCTATATATATATATATATATATATATATATATATATATATATATATATATATATATATATATATATATATATATATACATATATATACATACACAGCACAACGTGTGTGTGTGTGTGTTTGTGTGTGTGTGTGTGTGTGTGTGTGTGTGTGTGTGTGTGTGTGTGTGTGTGTGTGTGTGTGTGTGTATAAGCCTGGATTGGCTAATTTTATATCCTCCACTTATCCATTCACAATCCAAATAAGGGGATTTTTTTAAAAGCAAATGCAAGGTGTGAAGCCAAGTTTCAAACTTCCATGCCACTTGTAGGAAGAGAACATGTTCATGAGAATACACTTTCCTTATAATAACTATTGAGATAGTTTCATAAATCCTATCTTATTTTTAACCCTCTCTCTCTCTCTCTCACACACACACACACACACACACACACACACACACACACACACACACACACATATATATATGCATACATATACATATATATATATGCATATATATATATATATATATATATATATATATATATATATATATATATATATATATATATATGTATATATATGAGAGAGAGAGAGAGCATATATATATATATATATATATATATATATATATATATATATATATATATACAGAGAGCCTGGATTGGCTAATTTTATATCCTCCACCTAGGTATGGTTAATCCCTAGGTATGGTGAATCCATACCTATTTTAATCCTTATATCAAATAATAATAACCTGGTTTTACCTTCTTCATGAAATAGTTTCAATATGCATGTTTGACTAGTTAATCTTACTAAGTGATAGTCTTGCTTCCTTGCCATGTTTGTCCTTGTTTAAAATTCATGTTTAGTTTAGAATAATTTTTTTAGGTATGTTTAAGTGTTAAAATGGAGTGTGTAGTGGTTTAATGATTTGTATATTTATTAGTGTCGTGTCATGACCTCTTGACTAGTCTTTCTAGCTCAAGCTTGCTTCACAAACCTTCATGATAAATATTGATGCAAAGAGGTGGATTTGGATTATTTTCATGTGTAGGTTAGTCTATTTTTTTATGTATAATTATAATTATTAGTAGTGTTTAAATCATATTTAGTGCATCCTCTCTATTATATTAGGTTTCTCTCCATTTTCCTAGCAAGTGGTAGATTAGTGTTTGAGACTAAGTGATTCATCAAGGGGAACTACCCCTTTAAACTAGACATCCTCTCCAATTAGGTACCCAAAACCTTAAGGTGTTTCCATGTTACATCAAATTTTTAAAAATTTAACTACCTTATAAAGGGTGTAAATTTGATTTATAATATTACCCATCTTCTTTTTCATGCTCAAAAAGTCATTACTTAATTTCTAAACCATCATTTGTATAGAATCTAATTATACCTTAGGAGAATTTGAATTTTGAGTTGATGTTGTGTTAACTGGGATTGAATGTTGGATTTGTTGATGATTGTTCATCTATACTTGGATTTCGAAAATCCATAATTCTAACTTGGTGTTAACCATGTCAAAGGAGGCAATTCATACAACTAGTTTTGATTGTAGGTAGAAAAATTCTAATTCACATGACACATTGAATTTAAGGTTGGAAAAAAATCATTAAGGATGAGAACTCCTAGTAATTGGGTATTGAGATTTATTTTAATGTTAATATCCTCTTTATAGGCCAAATATAAAGTGTTAACAATAACCATCCTTCATATAAAAACTATAGTAATAAAATTAATCTTGTAGATTTCTATTATTAAAGCCTCTAATGGCTTATATGTATCATTAACCCAAGTGTACATCCTATAAAACCTTGTGTTTAAATCCTAGATGGGTTTATTGAGCTCCCTCTTCATTTTGGTGAAGTGTTCATATATAAGACTTGTATTGGTAACCTACCCAAATTGAACAAGACAAGTACTTTGGTAGTCATCCCATAAAGTAATTGACCATTATTGTAAGTTTAGGTACTAATCATAAGTATCATTTCATAGGATGAATGGAAAAACTGTTCATGTAATGTCTTCATCAATAACATTCATCAAACTCAAAGCTACCTTAAAATATTTGACATGTTCTTAATCTATTTTCCCCCTTATGTGAGAGAAAAAAGGTAGGTATTTATCTAAATTCCTTGGTAAATTATGGACATCACCTAGAATGTCAATAGAAGAGACCCAACTAACCATGGGTGAGGCATAGGTTAATTAACATGTTGAGCCACTCTTATTGGAGAAGGTATTATAGTTTAGGGTATCATGGAGATAACCAATGCAGATCTAGGTCTTTAGTGAACCAACAAGGGTGAGACCAAAATATTGGACTGGGTCTTAGACTTGGTTACTCTCTTATGCATCTTAAGTGCAACTCAAAATGTAAAGGATAACTTATTCAAGGGAAAGACAAAATTTCAAACCCTCATCACCAATTTTATTATCAATGTAGTTTTTATGCACACCATAGATAATATGGTGACCTATAACATTTTAAGATCTCAATAGAAGTAAAATCTACTATAGGGAATGAGTTGTAAGTAAGGGTTAAACAATCAAGTGGTGTAATATTTTGCTGAGGATACAGGTTGTTGACTAGGTGTGTGTGGGTGGGTGTAACCTAAAAGAAATTAAAACCTATTTGAGTTAGACAGGTTGAAATCTAAGCTAAAGTGGGTAGGTCCCTAAAATAAACTTCAAAAACTGAGACGGTACAATAGAAAAGAAGGCTTATATGATCACAAAATAAATTAGTTACAAGTTAGTCTCATTCATGGACAAGTGTCTTAAACTAAAGCTCAAAACTAGTAGTTGTTGTTCACACACATATAAACATAGTGAGGGATTTTGAGGATAGATGGTATAGTATACTCTAAGACCTCATATAAATATTTGTTTCATTTAGAGTAACATTTTCACACCCTTATGAAAAATTATTGTAGCTTAGGTCAGTAAGGTATATAAGGTAGATGTTTCTCACACTTATAAAAATATAACATGGGAGACATTTATACACATTTAAGAGAAAATAAATAGTCAACCTTGTTGCACAAAATTAATAATGTTTGTCAATCATCCAATAACTATTGCACATCTTATATCAACATACACTATTGGTAATAACAAGGCATTTTAATTAGCATTTACACACTTCAAATTATTAAATAAATCAACCATAAAAGTAAACATACTTAATCACATAGATTTAGAGAAGGAATACATAATACAGTTACATGATACTCCAAGGATTTCTTCTTATATTGTTTAAATTTCCTATCCCCTTGAAATGAGATAATTATAGGTATAAATATATTTTGGGATGGGCAACCTCATCCTCCAAATCCATGTTTAGTACCTAATTACACGTTAATAATCAAGATGAGAGTTCTAATTTATATAAACTCTACATGTATAATTAAATTTGGCTAAAATTTTGTCTTATAATATGACTCATTATTAAAAAATTCTTTAGTTGACTCTGACACATGTTTATGAATTAAGAATAAAATTTAACTATTGTTATCAATTTACATGCAAAATACATATAACATTAACTCAAGACAATTAAGGTTTACTTGAAGCTAGTGCTTGCACGACACTTGAAGTAGTCAAAGGGACTCAAGTGTTCATAGGAATTGAACTAGTTGGTATAGTTGAGCTTGATGATATATATATGGCCTAATTCTTTGCCTTTATATCTTGATAATGCTTGTACCTAAAATTATGATTAAGTTTGATTGTGTATATGTTTAAAAGTGATGGACTATGTAATCTAGTTACTTTTTCCAATAATCATGCATGCTCAACCTTTATGACTATGAAATCAACCTAAAATATTTATAATTTAGTTAATTTCTTCCTAAAAAAACCTATTCCTTGTTCAAATTCCTATTAATGAATACCCTTAAAGTCCCTATTCAAAATTAGCAGATGCTTACTAGATTAATTGATTAAAATTGGCCCTATCCATTAATTTCTTAGAATAGTCCCTATCCTAAAATAACTAAAACTCTCCCAAAATTTGTATAACTTATCTCTCATACTCTAATACCTTTGGGATCATGGCTTGTGCACTTGATACCCAATCTCATGCTTCTGTATGTCTTGATGACCACCAAATTAGGAGTATTATCTACTTCAAGTGGTGTCATTAGATGGAGGTGGTTGAAAACCTTATTGCTTCTATACAATATAATTATATTTAATTTAGTCTCACCCTCTTTTAAATAATTAAACAATTTAGATGTTTCAACAATATAGGGATACAAATTATCTTTCATTGAATTGATGGTGTCCAAAACATTATACAATATGAGGGTTTTATTTTAGACATCATCATAAATTTCCCTAGTATCATGTGTAATTTTTTGTTGTTATAATATGTGTTTTAGGTCTTGTTGTAACTCTTCCCTAACTTTATTGGTGCTTACATGTAGTTCAAAAAATGCTTGTATACGAGTCTAGAGCTAGGTTGTAAAATATTCATTGTAAGAAGACTCACCAAGTCTTCCATTGTTTCTCTTGGATAAATAGAAAACATATTGTCTTTCCTCTAAAATCAATCCCCTACCAAATTTATCTTCTATTTTTCTCTTCTTGACCCTCTAGATAGTTCCAATTCATTTATCAAATGTAGAGCTCACAATTGGAAACTCTATTGATCTGAGCTTTCTAGTTTTGTTCAATATGTCCATGTGAGCCTACCTATGAAATTTTAACTATTGGATGTGTATGGAACTCCTTGTAAAACTGATTTAGTATTCAAACCCTATACTCCATTGTGCTTTGACAAGATTTTAGGAAGAGGTGGGGTTAGTGTGTGTAAGATGCACTAAACATGGATCCACACCCCTTTTTGTGGACACACTACCTACATACCAATACTCCAAAGAGGGATCAATCCATATGTAGTTTCTCCCACTTTATGTGACTTTTGTAATAGTGTGTATGAATATGCAAATGCTAAATTGGGTGTGCTTGAGGTGGTTAGGGACTAGTGTAAGGATTTTGATAAGCTTGTAATAATATTGGCTAGCTATATGTAGAAAATAAGGAAGATTACCTTATTGGTTTTGTTTATATTCTTGATTACTTTATGATAATTTCCAACCCCTTCTAAATGAACTTTTAATTGGATTTTATATGGATCTATTGGTCATGGGTTGAATGTGCTCGCATTAGGTTGATAAGAAGATGGAGAAGAGCAAGAAAGAACTAATCAATGGAGGAAAATACACTTAGATAGGAATGCCAAAAATGGACACTAGAGGGCTTAATGTTATAGTCCAAGTAGGTCACTATATTTTTAAGCTAACGAGACCTAGGGGGATAGATTTATCATAAAAAGAGTAGTCTTGATGAGTTAGGATCAGGTCTGGAAGGCCATGGATGATTGGGAATAAATTAAAATATGCCTATGAGGGTCATGATAGGAAGAAAGAGGGACTTATGGGTTAGGTATCACTATCCACACTCAAGTTACCAATTTTTACATTTTATAAGACTACATCTTTATACCATAGGGTTTGTTGAATGGTAATAGGCTCGATATAATAGATAAGAAAAACTAGTGGTTAAGTAGAAGATAGGGATTTTCTTATTTATATAAGAAAAGAAGGATTGGAAATATATTGATGAGGATGAAATAGAGATGCTAAAGATGCAAGATAATCAACAATAGAATTTTGATCTTTAGGAATAGGCTCAATAGTGAAAGAGATAAAATCCTTACCAATAGTGGTTGTAATTTGATGATATGTGATGAGGTTTTCAATTTTACATTGATAATCACCACTAATTTGAAGTCAAATAAGTTGAAAATTACCTAAATCATGAAGGTATTAAATGTATAAATCAAGAGAAATTCTCATTCCTAAGATAAGCACTTTACATTTGACCATATTATTGATGACATCAAAGGTGAAGGGAAAAGCTAAAGGGATGATCTTGCCAAGAAGATTCATGAGAATGCAACCTACCCCAAATCCTTGAAGGCATTTAACACCATCAAAGTGAAGGGGCCAAGTATCCTCATACAAGTCAACATTAATTTTAGGGAGCTTTTTAATAAGTAAATTTGGTCTAGTAGTACTGGAAGGAGCAAAATATTTATCAAGTTGATTAGCTTCAAGATCAGAGGTAAATATATGAAAGAAATCTTTAAGAGAAATAGCTTCTTTAAGATGTTCATTGTAAAGGATAATATTGTCTATAATATCATTTTGAAGAGAAGAAGTGGTTGGAATGGGAGTAATGACAATTTGGTCAGTTATGACTTGCCTATGATAGTTTTTTGAGTCATGATGTAGATATTAAATTTCATAAGGAGGACCATACATTTACCAGTTCTATCTCTAGGAAGAAACTCTTTGAATATGAAATGATGAAAGGGGTCAAAATGAACAATGACATAAGTAGTTTGGTAAAGCATGTAATGATGAAGATTTTTAGATGTAAGGAAATCATGTTCAACTTTGGTATAACATGTCTCATAATCGATAAGGTCTTGGATAATATAGTAGATATCATATTATCTTCTTGTATCATCTTGTTGGCCAAGCATTGCTTCAACTAAAATAGGTGTGGAAGAAATATATAGAATCAAGGTTCTATCACTACAAGGAGAATGAAGTGTGGGTGCATAAAGCAAAGACTCTTTCATGTTATCAAGGTATTTTTGACATAAATCTATCCATTCTAGAGTAGTACCATTTTTTAGAATGGAATTGATGGAGTGAATTTGATACACCATTTCTATGATGAATCATCTAATTTCCCCAAGTTTTCACAAATAAATATGAATGTCAGGAATAGAATGAAGAATGGGCATGTTGATGATGGCACTAATTTTGGTAGGATCAACATTGATGCCATAGAGAGAGACTAAGAATCCTAATAATTTTCTAGATGTGACTCCAAAGACACATATATAAGGATTAAATCTAACTTTATATTTAGGAAGATGGTAAAAGATGATAGCGAGATTGAAAAGATGATTTTGATGATGTTTGGATTTAGAAATAAGATCATATACATAGGTTTTAACAATTTTATGAATGAGATCATGAAAGATGTGAGTCATTGCTCATTGGTAAGTGGCTCCAGAATTTTTGAGGTTGAAAGTAATTTTGACATAGCAATAGGTGCCCCACTCCATGGTGAAAGTAGTCCTATGTTGGTCCTTAGGGGAAATATATATTTGATTATATCCCAAGAAACCATCCATAAGAGATAACATTTTGTAACTAGCTATGTAATCAACAATGGCATCTATTAAAGGTAAAGGTAAGTTGTCCTTGGGACAAAAAAGATTAAGATTATATAAATCAATACAAATGTGGATGACCATAGTGAATTTATTCCAAATGGGGATAATGGTGGAAACCCATTTAGAATAATCCATTGGTTTAATAAATTTAGCATAAAGTAATTTGATGATTTCTTTATGACATTAATTGGAAACTTCAGGTGGAATTTTTTTTTGTTTTTGATGCATAGGTTTGGCATCAAAATAAGTAATGATGTCATGTACCATAATACTAGGGTTAGTTCTAGGCATTTCCTCATAGGACCAAGTGAAAGCCTCATGATATTTATAAAATAATAAGCTAAAATTATCATTTTTAGTAGGTGAGAGCTGATAAGAAATTGTGATAGGTCAAGGACAAGATGGAGTACTATATTCAATGTGAGTAGTTTCTTCAATGAGCATAGAATTATCATCTTGAAAGTCATATGGTATATTGGTTAAAATAGAAATTAGATTTATTTTAGGATCAATGCTCACAATGAAGTTGTTCAAGCAAGGAGTTAGTTTTGAATTTTTGAATTTAATGATGTTCTGAGGAAATTGAGGTTCATGGGCATAAAGTAACTCAAGGATAGCTTCATCACTAGGTAAAGTAGGAATAGGACCATAATACTCAACATATTCTTCAAGATCTAAAATTTTAATTTCCAATAAATGTTTACTTTAGTCATTATGTATTGAATAGAGGCAAAAGCTTCTAGAATGGTGGGATGATAGTAAAAATTCATAGCAAATCTAGTAGCTACTTGTACTAAAAAACAAGTCAATGTGATGCCTCCTAGATGATAAAATATATTCACATGAGGAGGAACATATTTACTAGTGCTATCATCCACAATCACCTGAGTCTCAAGATTCTCTTCAAACCAATTGTATACTTTATTGAGATAGGTCAACTAAAATTCCCCCTCTAAAAATTGTACATGAAAATTTCCTTTCATATGGCTTAAACAAGAATACACAAATACATTTTTTAATAAAGTATATTATTTGTAAAACATGAAAATAATGAATACTTCACTACTTAACGAATATGAAGGAATATAATTCATAATAATCCATGATTTTATATAATAAGAAGGGAGAAAGACTTCATAATACTCAAATTATAAGTTGGCTCATTATTATGCAGAATGAATCACTATAGGCATTTTGAACGATCTTTTATCCTATTCATGATCACCTATAGAACAAATAGGTATGGATGATCTATAGGAATTATCTTATCAAGATCTCAATAGATGAACCAATATAAACTTTAGATTTAAATTTTACCTCGATTATTTTCTTATACCCAAAAGGTTTTATGGGTTATAACCTTTCAATTTCATTGTTATTTGATTAATGAAATATACTAAGAGAAATGAGATACTATCTCATTATTAAATCAAAGTTAGCATAAAAAAGAGGAGAAGAGATCCCTTGATTTATGATCATAATATTTTCAAAGAATTGGAAGCCTAGTCATGATATATAAATAATAGTTATAAACCATAGTTAATATTTTCTTGAATATATTATTTATTTACCTCGTGCTATAGATATTAACTATTAGATAAATATCCAATGAGGTAGGAATACCATCTTTATGATGACAACAGATTAGTCTTTTGTACTAAAATTGAGATAAATTTTAACAAGTCACACACCCATATTCCAAAAATCCTTAGATAAAAATAATTACATGATCAAACTATCGAAACATTAATAATCTATAAACTAAAGTTATTCAAAATATTGTCTTCCTTAGTTCTTTTTTCTTTCTTTTGGATTAGCTAAAGATCTAGGTGGATCTTCTAGTTTTTCTCGACCTAACTAAATAGAATTCCATCCAATAAAGTAGAAGAATTTTAAATCTATAAGATAATAGATAAGAATACTACAAATAGAGCCATTACTATACCCATGATAGGAGTAGTTCCCCATCCAGGAGCTACTTTACCAAATTCTATATTAAGTGGTTTTAAATAGTTTCTTACACTAGTTCATATTGGCCTAGTTCTAGAAGTGTCATCAATGGTCTGTGTTGCCATAAAAATAATAGTATTGGTTGAGATCTATTAACTTTGTATACTATTATGTATATATACATACATAGGAAGGATTACCTACCAATAGAAACTGCAACCTTAGTCATTATCTCCATATCTCATTTACTTGTTATATTTATTGGTTATGCCCTATACATTGCCTTTAGGCAACCCTCTAAACAACTTCAAGATCCTTTTGAAGAGCATGAGGACTAGTTGAAAGAATGACCTTCTCGATCGGGAAAGTCATTCTTTGATTATAAGAAAGAGGATTCAAAAAATAAATAAATTATTTTCCTCCTCTATCTAGAACTTTTGGGGGGTCTCAAAAGAAAATAGTGAAAAAGATTATCCCTAAGGTTGACACCAAAAGGAATGTATAAACCAATGCTTCCATAGATTTGATCATAGTTTTTATGGAGATAGCTTTCGTACTAATTACAACATTTTCCAAAAAAAATGTAATCAAAATATTTTGAATCTATTAATAATGAATATTCACTGAGATGGAATCTCTCAAGATTTATTATTGGTTGAAGCAATGTTATATTATACCACTTGTCTTTTAGTAGTTAGATCCCCCAATTTTTGGAATGCCCCAAATTCTACTTGGGGATCTAAATCCAGGTCAATATCAGTGAAAACATCTCTAAATAGGGTTCTAGCACCATGTCAAATGTGTCCAAAAAAGAATAGAAGATAAAATGTAGAATGTACAAAATTAAACCAACCCCTTGGGCTACTCTAAAAGACACCATTATATTTTTAAATTAGCACAATCTAATTCAAAATTTTCACCTAATTATGCACGTCTAGCATATTTTTTAACTATAGCAGGATCACCAAAACTAACCCCATCAAGTTCACCATAATAGAACTCAATATTTACACCTACTTTTTCAACACTATACTTTGATTCTACTCTCCTAAAAGGAACATCAGCTTTCAAAATTCCTTGTTCATCTATTTGAATGACTAGAAATGTTTTTAAAAAGGTAGGCATATGACATACAAAAAGCTCAGTCCCTTTTTGTATTTAAATATAGGGTGTCCTCACCAACCAATAGTAATTTCATCTCCATTATCCATCACACCCACCCTAAATAACCCCCCTTTAACTAGATTATTCCCAATGTAATCATTTGAGCAAGCTTCTGATAGACTTAGACTCTCAACTAAACTGGAATGAACCCATTGATCTATTTCTTGTCAGAAGTATCCCTGATCCCACTAGTAATGAGTGGGACCAAATAACTTGATTAGAGTGGTTACAAATCCATACCGCATTATTCTAGCCACAATAAAAGTTGCAAAAAACATAGCAACAATACTACTAGGTAGGATAGTTTTAATATTCCCCATAAGTAATCATTTGTATAAACATTGGGGAGGATGAACATTGAGATGGAATAGACCTACTAATATACCTAATATACCTACTACAATATGATGAGAATCTATTCCTCCCAGAATAAAAGAATCAAAACCTTTAGCTCCCCATGCCAGATTTATAGGTTGTATTTTTCTAGTTAGTCTATAAGGATCAGACACCTATATTCTAGGGCCATACAAACCTATTACATTAAATGATACAAATCTGAAACAAGCTACTCATGAGAGGAATATATGAATTCCAAAAATCTTAGGCAAATCTAAATAATTTTTTCCCATACGGTCATCACAAAATACATCTAGATCCCAATATACCCAATGCCAGATAGCTGCTAAAAAACACAAGCTAGAAAACACAATATGTGCCCTAGCCACACCTTCATAAATCCAAATACCTAGATTAGATATATTTTCTCCAGTGATACTCCATCCACCCCATGAATCCTTTATTCCTAAACAAGTCATAAAAGGTATAACAAACATACCTTATCTCCACATTAAATCAAGAACAGGATCAAATGGGTCAAAAACTACTAATTTGTAAAGAGCCATTGAACTGAATCAACCAACAACTAAAGTTGTATGCATTATATGCACAGTGATTAATCAACTAAGATCATTTAATATGACTATATGGACATGATACCAAGGCAAACCCATGAAAATACCCCTTTATCAAAAAAATTAGACACTATGTAACTTTCTCGCATTAGAGAAGATTATGCTATGGAGTTAGACCCTTATCTCAAAGGTGAACAATTATTCAAGAAAATTAATGGAATAGTTAAAATATATTCAATATATAAATGAGAAGTGGATATATTTTATCCTTTATATGTATCAATATACAATGTGGAAATTGGTCCCATTTCTAACAAACAAGTAAAATAAAGTACTTTTCAAAATAGGTATATTGAAAGGTAAGTCCACTAATCTAGTTTTATCACTCATTTGGGCTTATAATATATATTTGTTAGTAGAGATAAATATTTAAAATATTTGTTTTGTGATAAATCCCAACTTACCCTCTATTTTTGTGCCTTTGGCAAACTTGTTTTTTTCGGCAATTACAATGTTTTTTCTTTATTTCTATATTCAACACGATGATATTTTATGAATATAATCCAATAAGATCTCATATTCCAATCTCTCAATCATAGAAAAAAATATTTCTTTTGGATGATATAACATAAAAACTTATTTTACACATGAACAAAATATATCTAAATAGATATTCATCTTTATTTATATCTATTCATATATTTATAAATATATGGAGATATATCATATTGTCTATACATCATAGATATAATCTATGGATAGACTTTGAATGTATATAATATGTATATCATATATTTTGATATACATATCATATATAACACGTGTGTGAATGAATAAGTGTTTCTTACTTAATACAATGTATATATAATACATTTGTCATATAGAGAGTGTTATTTATACTCGACTTCTACAATGAAGTATGTATTATAAAGACCAATTCCCCCTCCAAAAAAAGGAATATGAAAAGAATAAGAAAAATATATATATAATATATAGATATTTGATATTTCATTTTCTACTGAGATGTTTATATGTATATGGCTAGTTTTTTTATATAGCTAATTTATGAGAGTGACTTTGGGAGTCAAAAGAGTAAGTGTTTGATCACTCCCTAAACTTAAATAGGACACAATTTGTTTTGAATCATCGATCCAAATGGATCTAGATAGAACCCATAATATGGTTTCGAAAGATAAGCAATTTTTTTTTTGTTGTACCCTTTTTTTTTGGTTCACTAGGATTTTTCTTGGTCGGAATTTCAAGTTACCTTGGTAGGAACCTAATACCTTTATTGTCATCTCAGCAAATACTTTTAGTTCCACAAGGAATTGTAATGTGTTTTTATGGTATTATATGTCTATTTATTATCTCTTATTTGTGGTGTATAATTTTGTATAATGTAGGTAGTGGCTACAATAAGTTTGATGAAAAAGAAGGAATTGTATGTCTTTTTCATTGGGGATTTCCTAAAAGAAATCATCATATTTTACTCTAATTTATTATGAAATATATTTAGGAGATAAAAATTAAAGTTCAAGAAGGTATTTCTCCTCATTGTGTTCTTTATATGGAAATAAAGGGCCAATAATACATCCCCTTAACTCATGCTGAAGAAAATTTGACCTTGTATGAAATGGAATAAAAAGTTGTTGAATTAGCCCATTTTTTGCATGTATCCATTAAGGGATTTTGAAATGGGGTCTCTTATTGAACATACAAATTTATATACGAGAATAAATTTTGATATAATAGTTTTCTAGGAGGGGGGAAGATATTACAATCAATTTATTTCCACCAACATGAAATAGTATTTATATAAGCATACTGACATTTTTTGGTAGTTTGCAAAACCCTCCATAGCATTCTTAATATTTATTAAGGGACGATACTCAAGAGGATATAGTTATAGTAATATAATTAATTTTTAATACAATTACTTATTATTAATATATAATTTTTTTACATATGCGTACAAAATTAAATTAGAAGATTTAATCTCCCATACCTAACAAGGCCTTTTAGAGTGTAGAATTTATTATTATTAGACTTAATTTATCAAATAGATATATGGATTTTATCCTGTAAGGTAGTTGTTACCTCTTGCTCTAATCAAAATCCATCCCTTTAATTCAAAAAGTATTTTTTTTAAGACTTATGTTGTTGCTTCTTTCTTCAGGCAAAAGTCAAATAAGAAAAGCATTAATAAATTATCCCAAATCAAAGCACTTTTAAAGTGGTTGATCCGGTTGGGATCAATTTAAATTTTACTCTAATTCTCATTTGGAGAAAACTATCCCTCATCTGAAAGATATTCTTTCTTGGGGTTGAAGAATTATGTATTAGATCATTCTATGGATCCCATACCTCATTCTATATTTCATACGTTGTTAAGATTTTGGACAGAGCTAACAAGCCAATAGATTTCGTTAGTGATTCACAAATTGGAAGTGGCTAAATATAAATAATTAGCTTCTCTATAATATCTTGTATTTTTAGTAGTACTACCTTGGGGAATTTCAATTTCATTGCGAAAAGGTTTAGAGTCCTGGGTTACAAATTGGCGGAATATTGGTCAATCCAAGAACTTTTTTGATTATCTACAAGAAGAAAATGCTATAGGAAATTTTGAGCAAACAAAATAGCTATTCCTATTAGAAATAATGGTGGAAGATTATTTAGAAATACATTCATAATATATTTGTATAGAGATGTAGAAAAAAATTATCCAATTGGTCAAAATATATAATCAAGATTGTATACAAATAATCTCGTATTTATTAACAAATCTAATACATTTTTTTATTTAAGTGTTTATCTCATTCTAGGTAAGAAGAAACTTGGCATTCTTAATTCTTGGATCCAAGAAGTCTTATATAGCCTAAGCGATACAATGAAAGCTTTTGCCATTATTTTAGCAACTGATTTATGTATTAAGTTTCATTCACCCCATGGTTGGGAATTGATGATCGATTTGATCTTTGAAAATTATGGATTTGGCCATAATAAATGAATAATATCTAGTCTAGTTTCAACTTTTCCGATCATATTAGACACAAATTTCAAATATTGGATCTTTCAACATTTCAATCATACATCTCCTTCACTTGTAGTAATTTATCATTCGATTAATGAATGACAAATGGGTTTATCACACAATTAATTAAAATTGATTTTTATATATTCATTCATAATAGCAAATTTATTTACTCCTTTTTTATATTTTTTAGGGTGATACTTCTTATTTTTTAGCTTTGACATTTTAATCATACATCTCCTTCACTTGGTTTAATATAGTAGCATAATTGAAAACAAGTAACTATGATAGCTACTTACTCCCACTTATGATGATTGGGTGAAAAAGTGGATAACTCAATCAATTTCTGTCTTGATCATGATACATATAATGACTCAGACATCTATTGTGAATGTATATCTAATTGTGAATTCATTTTCTAGTTATGATTGATGTATCCTTGCATCATATGGATTCCAAGAATTCATGAACTGAATGATCACTTCTACCTTAATGTATTATTAAGGGAACTCCTTGGAGATACATATCATATTGGTGATTATGAGGAAAAAACCAATATAAAACAAAATATTGTTGTTATTTCTTCAACTCATATTCCTAAAAAAGTGGATCCAGTTCTAATAACTCTTCCTTATGGTAAATGAAGATTTGATACATTTATCAATACTAAAAAGTTTCCTGTCCCACATCAAGAAAAGGAATTTCTTTTGCTTCTACATAGCAAAGGGATTTATTTGAAAAAAGATTGGAACTGTTATGATGAATTTAGATTAATGACAATAGGTTTTACTACACTATATTTGGAAAATCTTACCAATGACATCTGGCTAATTAGTATTAGCTAAAACACTTCAGCTATAAGCAATAAGATAATTGAAAAAGCTATGTATAGACCAAGTTGGGATCCAAACAATTTTAAGTTTTAATTCAGTAATATTTATAAAGTACTCCTTATAAGATAGGAAAATATATTATACAAAATAAAAATACGTATTCCAGGAATTTCTTAAATCTTAGAATGGACTTATAGGGTCAAAGATCATACTATTTGCATGACTAGTATTTAGAACCTTCAATTGCTGGGATATTTGTGAAGGAATTAACCATATTCTATCACATTTTGGGTTGCTTGGCTAGATCAGTAGCTCAAGATTATTGGTTTCTATTGGAATCAAATAGAGAGAATTAGAATCTTGTTCATCTTTTCATTGCAAATGATTTCACTCTAGATTCCAGTCTTTTACAGAGTCTTTTGGAAGAGTTTCCATGGTTGGTAAAAATACATCAAAATAATTCTAATAAAAATCACATCACAATTGCTCCTCAATTCAAAATAGATATGATGAAAAAAGGATTATCTTCTATAGTAGATAAGATCATTCTATCTAAATAATTGAATTACTCTTACATAAGAGAATTACACAATAACATAGTTTGTTCTCCTAGGACTTGGTGTTTTAGTTTTATTCACAGTAATTGATTCAATCATATAAAAGATATAACAATAGATAACCCTTTATTATATTATATTCATTGTTATGTACCTAGGGATATGATATATGGGTTGATGGAGATGCCAACATGTGGCACACATCCCCTTAGTTATATGGGTATAATATATTAGGATAATAGAGTAACTTATGGAAGTATTACATTGGGTAATGGTCGGCCTACATTGGATTAGGAGGTTACCCATCCATGGGTTAGATAGATGTATATATATAGGAGATGAATATCATGGTAAATATATAAAGTAATCATTGAGTCTTCTATTGTAAGAGGATATTGGAGGTTGTCCCCTCAAAGAGACATTGTGGAGTTATTCCTTCTTAAAGGAGTATTATATGGTGTTTCCCTACCTTAAGGGTATTTATACATATATTGAATATCAAGGTCATATCATTCATCTATTTGGAGGGTTTCAAGAAAGGCTAACCCATCTTTCTAGTTTCTTTTGGAAGAAGTTTTTGTCATCTTATGACCCCTTTCCTATTTATCATGATCCTTCCAATGTTCCACAAAGAAAGCTAGATGCTTTTTGGGAAACAAGATCATTATACAATAGGTTTAAAAATATGGGAATATATCAATTTGATATAGAAGAGTATGAAAAGTAATATAAACATTTAGATACACCAATAATCTATCTAGCTCAATGATTTCTTTAGGATCCCATGAGTATTCGCTTCAAAAATAAGCACCCTGCTTTTTTATGAGGAGAACTTTTTGTTCCTCAATAACTCTTGAAAAGGATTTATCTTACTTATTCTTCAGCAAGAGTAATAAGGGGCATAAAAAATTTGATAAAATCTATATTAAGAAAAAAAAAAGGGTGAGGAAAATAGCCTTAGGAATTAAAATTATGGATAATATCAATGATTTGTCTCCTAACATTAAGATTGTGCTTAAGGAGAATTTTGAGGCTTTAAAATGCTTTCAAGAAATTGGTATCCAATTGAGATGTGTGTATCCATATCATCTAATGTTAATGTATGACCGTTGGTTTCATGAAAATACAAGAGATAATAATTTTAGATAATTTTTGATTGAAGGAGAAAGGGAAAATATAGATTTATTATCTAATGAATGTTTCATTTATAATACTTTATCTGAAAGTTATGAATATTTATCAAATTCATTCTTCACTAATGGAATGTTATTGAAAATTTTCAAGGCATTATTAAAAACAAAATGGCTTTCTCAAAATGATATTAATTACTTATTAGCAAAAGGATTGAATAAGAATAACAAGGACTAGATCAATCAAGATTTATATTGTGACCATTTAAGAATGAGCTAGTAAAAAGAGTTAAGTTAGTTTTCTTTAACTTGCTGAGCAATTATTTATTGCTCTACTATGCTTACTCAATATTTATTTTATTATAGTTATAGTATAATTTTCTCCTTCCATTTTTATTTTGAGAAAGGGATACTTGTAGAAGGATACAACATTAGTATATTTGTTATATATATATATATATATATATATATTACAACTTCCAAATCTTTCAAGACCTTGAAAGGGATTTATATAGATTCTTTTCAATTTAATTCCTTCATTAAATCTAATAATGATTAGGAAAGAAGATACATTTATTAATGTACAAAAAAAAATCCACCTTAAATTTATTTATTATTTTATTAATTTTTTAATCAAAGTAATTTATAATTTTATAATGCATTTTCTTTCCTATTCTCATTAGTTATAGCCCTATGAAATAAGAATATTAGGGCTACCATGGTGGAATAATTTAATTTTTCAACGAAATATTATTTATTCTATGTATGAGTTGCTTGAACAAACATTATGAAATAACAAACATCATTTTATGGAATAATTTTTTTAATATCAAAAAAGGATAAGGAAATTATATGATTGTTTCCTGATGAATTTGATCTAATATGATCGAATTGATTAGGCAATAGGCATTACAATATATATGCCTTGAAGTGGACTCGAACCTCCACATTGTTTATCACGAGATTTTGAGTCTTGTGTGTCTACCATTTCACCATCAAGGCATCCCAAAAGTGAATTTTATTTCATGAATAAAATATCTATCAATACTATAATCACATATTGTTATATGTGGAATAAAAATGGCTAAAAGGATAAAGTATTGGATTATTACAATATTGATCTATAATATAAGTCATAGTCTAATCTTATTAGATCATCCAATTATTTTGAATTTTTATTATCGATAATTAATATTTATAATATTATGATATATTACGATCAAACATTTTTTTGTGATTCAATAGAAACCATAAGTATTATGTTACCCAAATAACTAATATGTTAAGTTTTATCATATGTTAAACTTATCTCTTAGAACTGAGAGATGTATAATCTACTTAAAAACATTTGAATAACATAAATAAAATGTGTATTTAATGGTATAGAATGAACTTTCAAATTAAATTAAAAAATCAAATTGAATTTTAAATTAAAAGTTCATTCTATAATTTCAGCCTATTCTTTGTAATTTTAAGGATATGAGTAAAAATATGGTAGTTCTTTTAGTTTGTAAGAAAAATATTTACTAAATAAATAGATATTAAAAATAATGTATCCTGAGCAATTGCAACAATTGGATTCATGACTATTCCTAGTAGAGTAGATGTTATTACACATACAATCATACTAAATTTGATATAATTTTTTGAGATTGAAGAAGATAAACTATAATTTTACACTTGGGGAGTTATTTATTTGTTTCGTTCAATCATTAATAACTTAATTATTTTAAGATAATAATATATTGAAATAAAACTCATAAAAAATCCTATTGAAACCAATAAATAGGAACCTACCTGCCATCCACACTAGAAAAGATAAAGCTTTCCAAAAAAGCTTGTTAATGGAGGAATACCTCCTAGAGATAACATAAATAAAGCTAAAAGCAAAGCTAAAAAAGGATCTTTCATATATAATCTTTCATAATCCCAAATGTTATATGTCCCTGTATGTAGACTGAATAATACAATACAAGCAAAAGTTCCTATATTCATGAAAATATAGAACATCATATAAGTTATCATGTTTGCATATCCATTATTTGAGTTTCTATCAATTATTCCAATAAGGATATATCCAATTTAACCTATGGATAATATGCAAGCATAAATTTTATGATTTTTTGAGTAATATATATTAAATTTCCTAATATCATACTAAGAATAGCTAATATTTCCAAAAGAAGATGCCATTCGTTCAATGAAAAATATAAAATAATATCAAAAATTCTAGTGGCTAAAGTTGAAGCAGCTTCTTTTAAAATAATATAAATAAAATAAATGACTAGAGTGGGAGAGTTAGAGTCGAAAAGGGGATTCCTCCCTCCTTTCTCTTATTTAGAATCATGCGTGAGACTTTCTTCTCGCATGGCTCCTAAGTGTTAAAAACTAATAGCTTAATCATTTGATTATTATTATTTTTAATTACCTTCCTCATGTATGTATAAGATTGAATCTATTCAATCGATAGAAATAATCACTAATCCTTAACTTGACGAGGAATCCTTCCTTAGTAGTTCCTATGGTAAATCAAAATTACTTATTTTTATTTCTGATTTTTTGACTTTGGGTCTAAAATATTCAAAACTAATAAAAAATAAAGAACCGTCTAATTTAATTCATTCTAAATAGCCATGAGATATTCATCTTAGGGTAATCTTTTTATTGACGGATGCCCCTTTTTACACTCGTAGCCTTTGAAGAATGAAAACTGACTATGTAGCATCTACATTGAGAATAAAAATATTGTATCATCTAATATTACTTTAATTAAGTGATATTTTAGACTGGGTAAATCTTTCACCCATCCACCTCTTACTAATACTACAAAATATTCTTATAAATTATGGTCAATACGAGGTATATAAGCAGTGATTTCATATTTATAGGTTAATCTTACTTTGGCAATTTACATAAGGTAGAGTTCAATTTTTTTGGGGTGATAGTGGAAAATTTGACAAATAATTTACCTTTACCGTCACTGTACATGAGAATTTCACCTCATACGGCTTCTCGTTCAATTCTTTTGAAATAGGATAAATTTGATTATTTTCATTGTTCAAGTATTCCTTTCCTTCATTATGTTCCAAAGAGTAACTAGAATAGATTTAGTTAGTTTTCATGTTCTAATCAAACATGAATGAATATATTATTAATACTATCTCTTTTATAAAAAAACTATGCCAAATAATCCTTTGGGATTCTTATTTCTCTATTAAAGAGGGTTTGAATAAATTTTTTCCATGAATTGATATTATTAGATTTATTACATGCTAATTTTTTTGATATCTTGATATATCATTTTTTTAAATCACAAATTAGATTCAAAATTGATGGGTTAATGTGAGCTTATCCATGTGGTTATGTATTATTTAACTAGGAATCGATTTGATAAAATATTTTGACTTTCATGCTTTGCTTTGGGTGGTATGGCATGGCTTGGTTGCATTACCTAGGATCATTTTAATTACCTATGTTAAAATGATCTAAATAGGATATATGTTCTGAGTGGCTATGTTTGTAAATTGTTAATATAGCTAAGGGAAATCTAAGAAAAAAGTTATTTTTTTCTTAGTTAATGGTCCATTACCACTGGATCGATAAGTTTTGTCTTTTAACTAATTTCTAATATCAGTCACCTTGTTTGTTTGGATTGAGAGAAAAGTGATAACTCAATAGGAAAAATATTGTACCATGAGAGAGCAGAGGGTTTCACTTGTTTCAACTCGACAATCAACATAGAGGCAATTTAATTTATTATAAACATAATAAATTAAAAAGTATATGGAGAAGAGATAAATTTTTCTTACTAGGTATAGGTGAAATCATAGCTTAGTTATAGATTATATCTTATTTCATTAGTATTTATAATTCATTTAATTAAAGTTAACGACTGGGTCCATTCTCTTTTTTATTTTTTTCAACCAAGGTTTTGAGAGAGTGTGAAAACAAGACCTAGCTCCCAGAGAATAATGGGATAGTGGTGTTGAGTTTCTTGATTCTTTGGTAAGTTCTTATAGTTTTCCTTCCATATGGAGGTAGTGAAGGGATAGAACTTAGTGTTAGAGTGTCACCTTGACATGATGAAAGTCATTGGTTCAAATCTAATTATCCCTAAATAATATGAATCCTTATATTTTGAGTTATATTCCCTCTCTTATTTCATGATAAAAAGAGGCTAGGGGGTTGACATAAGGGAGTAAGGATGACCATAATTTAAATGGGATTTAACATCCCACTAGGAGACAAGGATAGATTAAGATATTAATGTATATATTAATATAATAGTTTTTTATTACTATTATATATAGTAATATAATCTTTATTATATTATATCAAGATTAAACTTGAATATTATAAGTATAAGATGATCTTATATTTGTTTTGAGTATAAAACAAAAGATATTAATGAATTTGATGTCAACTATAATTTAATGATTAAATTATTATCATAAGCAATTGAGGAAGGATGCACTAAGGAAATTATAAAATTATGGTAATTTGATAATACCATTTTAATAAATGGTATTATTATTTTCCAAAGAATATAAAAAGGGTATAGATTCAAACTTAGAGAATTAATTCTCTAATTCTTAGAACGTAGGATGGTATTAGTAATTAGTTTTAGTTCTAACTCCAACTAGTACTTCCTTACTCCTAGTAAGGAGTCTTTATATCTAAAGACTTTTTGTAATCTGATTTGTTTTCCCTTTGATTGAATTAATTAAGTCTGAATGTCAATTAAGACTAACATATTAGTATTTGATTAGATGATCAAATAATTTTATAAATGTTATCATTATCAAATTAAATGTCTTCTATAGATGAGATGATGATAAACTATCATCATATCTATTTAGATGATAGATAATTTTGAATTGGCTTTGTCCACGAAGAAAGGAGCTATAAGTAATAAATAATGCAAATCTAAATTTCATTGAGAGTTTGATCTTGGCTCAAGATGGACATTGGTGTCATGTTTAACAAATGCAATTTAGATTGGAAGTGGTGTTTCTAGTGGCAAATAGGTGAGTAATGCATAATAATCTACCCTTGGGAGGGGAAAAATAGCTAGATATGATTGCTAATACCCTATAGAGTTAGTACCTCATAGAGGTAGGCTAAGGAGAAAAAGTGAGGAATCCACTAAAGGAGGGGCTCACATCTGATTATCTAGTTGGTGAGGTAATGGCTTATCAAGGCTATGATTAGTAGTTGGTCTGAGAGGATGATCAGCCACACTGGGACTGAGGCATGGCCCAGACTCCAATAGGAGGCAACAATGAGTAATTTTATGTAATGGGTGAAATCCTGATGAAGTAATGTTACATGAAGGAATAAGGCTCATGGATCATAAAATTCTTTTCTCAGAGAAGAAGGAATGATTGTATCTAAGGAATAAGCATTAACTAACTCTATACTAGCATCCATAGTAAAATAGAGGATGCAAGTGTTATCCAAAATTATTGGGTGTAAAGTGTCTATAGGTGGATTTTCAAGTCCTTCATCAAATCTTAGGGCTCAACCATATATAGGAGTATAAAATACTAAGATAGAATATGGTAGAGGTAGAGGGAATTTCTAGTGGAGTGATGAAATGTGCTGAGATCAGGAAGAACACCAATGGGCAAAATCACTCTGTTAGGTCATTACTAACACTTAGAGATGAAATCTAGGGGATAAAATGGGATTAGAGACCCCATTATTCCTAGCTATAAATGATGGATACTGAGTGATGTATATATCGACCCATATAGTGTTATAGCTAATGTATTAAGTATCCCACCTGGGAAGTACATTCTCAAGAATGAAACTCAAAAGAATTGATAGGGGCTTGTACAAGTAGTGGAGCATGTGCTTTAATTTGATGTAAAGTGAAGAACCTTACCAAGGATTGGAATGTCATGAATCCTTTTGAAAAAGAGGAGTGCCCTTAGGAATGCAGACATAGGTGGTGCATGGATTTCATCATTTCATGTTGTAAGGTGTTGGGTTAAGTCCCATAATGAGTGTAACCCTCATGTTTAGTTGCCATAATAGTTTGGCACCCTGAATAGAATATTAGTGTTAAGCTAGAGGAAGGTGAGGATGATGTCAAGTCATCATGCCCTTTATACCCTAGGTGACACATGTGCTAACCTCAAAAACCTAGCCTCAATTCAGATTGTAGATTGCAACTTGCCTACATGAATTAGGAATCGCTAGTAATCACTAGTTAACCATACGGTGGTGAATTCATTCTCAAGCCTTGTACATATTACCCATCACACTAGGGAATTAATCCATGCTCGAATTAATTACCTTAACCATAAGGAGGGGAATGCCCAAGGCATGGCTAGTGATTGGAGTGAAGTCATAATAAGGTAGCCATATTAGAAGGTGTGGTTAGATCACCTCCTTTTCAGGGAGAGATAATTACTTATTGGGATCATACACTACTTATGAGATCAAAATAGAGTGAGTGACATGATGATAATTATTATTTTCATTGGTTGAGATGTGTCTTGCATCATCAGAAATGCAAGTGATAAGAAATGGAGTTTTTTGTCACTTCTAGGTAGTATAAGTTTGTTACTTCAATAATGAAGTAAGTAAGAATGAAGTTCATAAGTAAGCCATGCTCGAAGTCAATGTCAAGCCTTGTACATATCACCCACCACACTATGGAAGTAAGCCATGCTCGAAGTCATTACCTTAACCGCAAGGAGGGAAATGCCCAAGGCACAGCTAGTGATTAGAGTGAAGTCATAACAAGGTAGCCATAATAGAAGGTACAGTTAGATCACCTCATTTTTAGGGAGAGATAATTAATTTTTGGGATCATACACTGCTTATGAGCTCAAAAGAGAGTGAGCGACATGATGATAATTATTATTTTCATCAGTTGAGATGCATCTTGCATCATCAGAAATGCAAGTGATAAGAAATGGAGTTTTTTGTCACTTATAGGTAGTATAAGTTTGTTACTTCGATAATGAAGAAAGAATGAAGTTCATAAGTAAGATCATTATCTCGAGTCAGAACAAGTTGATAGAATCCTATTTTTACTATTTACCTCCTTGTATTAAAGGAGTTTATATTACTATATTATTTATAATACTATTTTTATTCTTTAGTCAGTTCTTTAGTCAGAATATTTTTATTCTTTAGTCAGACTATTTTTATTCTTTAGTCAGACTATTTTTATTCTTTAGTTAGACTATTTTTAGTCTTTAGTCATACTTTTTTATTCTTTAGTCATACTATTTTTATTCTTTAGTCATATTGTTTTTTTCAATTTATAAATAATTACATTATTTTAAGTTAAGTTTGTTTTAGGCTCTATTAATTAAAACAAATATTATATTATTATAGAATATTTGTTTTAATTTTATCTAGTATAAATTATAAATTAAAACTTAGAAAACTATACTATAATAAGAAACTATCTTAAATAAGATAAGAGTTTATGGATTGGTTACTTATTTTTTCAGTAATGTAGAGCATAAATTATGCTATGATTACTTATGAGTGATAATATTAATAACTCATTATTGTTAAATAATGCCTTATTAAAAAAATAAATAAGGGAACAACTAAAAATCCTTGCCCCCAATACATATTGAATGTTTTAGGAAAAATAAAAAATGAACTCAAAAGCATTTTCAAAGCTAATTAATCAAGAATTTAATTCTTAATTAGTTAACTTAGTTTCTAATTAACTAACTAAACTAAATAAATTTAAATAAAATACAATAAATTTATATTAGTTGAAAATGATGTTAATGTCTTAACAAATTAAAAAAAAGGGTGCACCCACTAATTGCATCCCCCAAAGAATAAAAAATGTGTAAGGTGCCAACATGTCGTAGAAAAGAGTCAAGTGAGCAAGATGTTTTCTCTTGATTTTGGGAGGGGAGCCCTATTTGGCTATTAACTCAGTGGTAGAGCAGGCCCCTGATAATTATGTCATTGTTCCTGGGATGTGAAGGCTACTAACCACATTGGATAGTTTAATGTGCTCATCAACACTTGACCTAGAGATGTGGATCATCTAAGGCACAATAGCATGGTGTACTCCTATTTGAACTAGAGTTTGAAATTGACTTTATTATCAAGAGGATAGATGGGGTGATTTAACTGAGATATAATGTAAATCAATTTTTCTATCCATTCATGGGATTTGGGTAGTCCCAGGGTAGCCAAAGTATTCATAGCTATTTTCTTTTCAAGAATTCATACATATATTATCAATAAATGGAAGCCTATCTCTTGAGCATAGGTTAAAGTTAAGATTCAACCTAAATGTTTAAAAAAATCACCCAACAATGCATCTTCATAGACCAAGAACTACAAGATCACCCATTACAGGGTGACGGAGAGATCATACCATTCAGGCCTTTTCCTACTTTTTCTAGAGGATGCAATAAATCCATAGGATTTCCTTTTCTATCCTTTCCTTCATGAAAGGAATAATGAGAAAATGAACATAGGTATCAAGATCAAAAAAGGATATTGGAGTGTCTGGGATTGGGATTAAGAGGATCATTTAACACCTCTTTAATGCCTCCTTTTCTATTCTCATAAAAAATTTACTTCTTCCTTGCCGTTGGTGAAGAAGCAAGAAGGGGACCAAGCACACTTGGAGAGCATAGTATAATAGAGAGTTGTATGTTGCATTTAGGAAGGATAAATCTATTTATGAATGAAAAGATAAAGAATTATTTTTATAATTATATTTAAATCATAGGTGTGATGAATTACTTCACATGTGAGGTCTCTAGTTCAATTCTAGGATAGCCCACACTACATGTGCTATGTAACATGTTTATTTGTAACCTACTCCATTTGGCTTGGCTATGGGGATATAGCTTAGTTGGTAGAGCTCCGATCTTGTAATTGGGTCATTGTGATTATGGGTTAGATGTTTGATTGTCTAAATGGTAATTGATAGTATTTTTTACCTAAACTAGTGGCTCACTTTTTTTTAATAATGGGTAAAAGGACCTCAACATGCCATTAAAAAACTCTATTGAGATGATACTCTATTGATATGAAGATAGACTCTCATCTTAAGAACTTAGAGAAGGTAGGGTGGGTAGTTGGTTAGATCTAGTATGGATCGTACATGGTAACTAATAGTTGGAGTCAGTGGCTCTTTGAGGATCCTTTCCTCTAGGATCCCCGGGGAAGAGGATCAAGTTGGCCTTTACAAATATATTGATGTACTATCTCCATTCAACCCTTTGAAAAAAATGTAGTAGAAGGAAAAGCCCATGCCATGTGCTGACCCCATTGTCTCCACCCCGTAGGAACTATAAGATCATCCCAAGGATGATATAAACATCTAGGTGTCACAAACTGACCATACTTCCTAATTAATGGAGTAAAATGAATTAGCTATTCCTTCTAGTTGGATAGGAAAGGTTGGAGAAGGGAAATATTTCTTAAGACCAAAGATTCAGGTGGAAAAAAAGGAGAGATCTCCATTCCTGGTTCTTATGGAGATGGATGCTCCATAACTTCAAGAATCTCTAGAATGGGGATTCCAACCCAACTCCTTTTGGGAGGAGTTTCTCTTTGGAGACATAATACGATGAAAATTGTTAGCTGTATTCACAGGGTAGGCTATTGTCGATTGTTGGCCAACATGATAGATTATAAGAATCTATCAAAGTGACCAAATAGATAGTGGTTGACCCTATGGAGGATGTTAGTGGTTCAATTCTACTTATCTCCATTTAGCTCTTGATCATATCATTAATGAATTATATATTGAGTGAAGTTAGACTAGGTAGTTTGATATATAATTCATCATGATTTATCCATGGACATTGATAAGATGCTCTCATTGCTTTCATAGCACCTTAAGATGGTATAGCCTTGAATGACAAGGTTCAAAAAATAAAGGGCTTATGGTAGATACCTAGGCACCCAGAGACAAAGAAGGGCATGGTAAGTGATGAAATGCTTTAGGGAGTGGAAATTAAGCATATATCTATAGATTCCTAAATAGGTTAACCTTTTTAATTGCTACCAAATCTATAGGTAGACAAGGGATAGCCTGGTGAACTAAAAAATCTTAGTAGCTAGAGGAACAAAAAGCAAAATCAATTCCCATAGTAGCGGTGAGCAAAATGGGATCATCCTAAACCATTAAAATAGTGTTGTAGGAGAGAAATCTAAGCATCATGATACTAGGAAAAGTGGTAGAATACCGTGCCCTAGATGGTAAGATTCTAGTAGCTAAAAGCATCATCAAAAAGTGATAGCTTATGCTCTAACCTAAGTAGAATGGGGGCACATGAAATCCCTTATGAATCATCAAGGACCACCTTGTAAGGATAAATACTCCTAGGTGACTGATAGTGAATTAGTATCATGAGATAAAGGTGAAAAGAACCCCCAACAAGAATTAAAATAGAATATGAAACCATAAGCTCCCAAGCAGTGGGAGGAGAACCACGATTCTCTCTCCTAATGGAGGATAATTGGGTCTCTGACTATGTGCCTATTGAATAATGAGCTGATGAATTATAGGTAGTGGCTTGGTTAAGGGAACCCACCAGAGCCATAGTGAGATCAAGTCTTCATGAGGAAATTTAATTGTCACTGCTTATGGACCTAAACCTAGGTGATCTATACATGACCAAGATGAAGCTTGGGTGAAGCTAAGTAGAGGTTTGAATTGACTGATGTTGAAAAATTAGTGGATGAGTCATGATCAGGGGTGAAATTCCACTCAAACCTATATCTAGTTACTTCTCCCCAAAATACATTGAGGTGCAATGGTTAATTGGATCATCTAGGGGTAAAGCACTATTTCTATGTGGGTTACATGAATAGTACCAAATGGAGGCAAAATTTGAATACTAGATAATATCCCTTAAATAAAAGGGATAAGGGTTAGCCAGTGAGATGATGGGGGATACGCTTCATCTTCAAGAGGGAAATAACCTAGATCACTGGCTAAGGCCCCTAAATAATCGCTCAGTGATGAAGGAAGTAGGAGTATAAAGAGAGCTATGAGGTTCACCTAGAAGTAGTGATCCTTAAAAGAGTGTGTAATAGCTTACTGCTCGAGTTCTCTTGCACCAAAGATGATCAAGACTAAGTGATCTATTAAATCTGTGGGATGTCAAAATACATTGGTAGGGGAGCATTCCACCTTAGAGGGAAGTAGCTAGCTACATGATCAGCTATAGACGAAGTAAAATTGAGAATGTTGGCTTGAGTAATGCAAACATTGATGAGAATTTAATGCCTTAAAAATCTAAGGATTCCTCTACAAGGTTCATCCATAGAGGGTAAGTTAGGGCCTAAGATCAGGCCAAAAGGCATAGTCGATGGACAATAGGTTATTATTCCTGTACTACCCCTTGTTAGTCCTAAGGGATGGAGTAGGCTAGGTTAGCCAAAAAATGGTTATCAGTTTAAGGTCACAAGGTTACCCCTTTTTGGGGGTAAGAAGGGGTAGAGAAAATACCCCTAGCCAATATCTAAATACTATATTTATGTCATTGAACCTATTTTAGGATAGTGCTAAATTAACCCATGTCATACTCCCAGGAAAAGCTCAAATGACATATAACAAATGGGTACCTATACCTAAAACTGACACAGGTAGGTAGGTAGAGAATACCTAGGGGCATGAGACAACTCTCTCTAAGGAAATCAAAAAAATAGCTCTATAACTTTGGGAGAAGGGGTGCCTCCTTATGATAAAGGAGGTCACAGTGGCCAAGCCTGAGTGACTCTTTACCAAAAACACAGGTCTCTATAAAGTTGTAAGACCATGTATGGGGGCTAACACCTACCCAATACTAAAAGGTTAAGGAAGTTGATCACTTGATGACAGGGAAGCTAGCAATCAAAGCCCTAATGAATGGTGTCCATAACTATAATGGTCCTATGGTAAAAAATTTCTTTGTCGAGTAAGTTCTAACTTGCACAAAAGGTGTAACAATCTAGGCACTATTTCAGAGAGAGACTCAGTGAAATAAACATGTCTATGAAGATGTGGACTACCTGTACCTAGATAGAAAGACCTTATGAGGCTTTACTATTCCCTAAGATTTACTTTGGGCTCTTCTTATGTAGCTCAGGTAGAAGGCAAAGAAGGCCCCATTCTAGGGGGGCTTGAGCCAATAGTGAGACACCACTCTAGAAGAGCCAAAATTCTAACCTTATGTCAAAACCTACTATCTAAGGGATAGTCTTAGGTAGATAGCTTCTATGGGGTGTAGGCCTCCCAAAAGGTAATAGAGGCATGAAAATTTTTCCTTGCGCTGGATTGAAATCAGTCCTCAAGTGCAAAAGCAAAAAGGAATCTTGACTATAAGACCAATGCATCGAGTAAGGATAAAAGTTAGCCTTAGTGATCTGATGGTGCCAAGTGGAAGAGCCATCACTCAAAAAGTAAAAGTTACTCTAGGGATAACATGTTGATCTTCCCCAAGATTTCACATCAATGGGAAGGTTTGGCACCTTGATGTTAGCTTTTCACCACCTGGGGTGGTATTATGTTCTAAGGGTTAGGCTAGTCACCCATTAAAGTGGTACATGAGCTGGGTTTAGAATGTTGTGAGATAGTTCAGTCTATATCTAGTGTGGATGTTAGAGCATTGTGAGGAATTTTCTTTAGTATGAGAAGATTGGGAAGGATGCACCTTTGGTGTACTAGTTATCATGGCCATAGTAGATGCTAGGTATCCAAGTGCAGAGTGAATAACTATTGAATGTCTCTAAGTAAGAAACCCACCTCAAGATGAGTGCTCTCCATAAGGTCATAATGAGATGAGACATTTATAAGATGATAGGTGTCAAGTGGAAGTATAGTGATGTATGCAACTGAGGCATCCTAATATATGAAAAGATTTTAACCTTGTTCATACATGACTCAATGGATTTCATTGGGTACATAGAGTATAAGAGATATTTATAAAGGGGCAAACTATACCTCATCTAAAAGATATTCTTTCTCAGGGTTTAAGAATTACACATTAGATCATTATATGGATCCCATACCTCGTTTATTAATTGGAAGTGGCCAAATATAAAGCATTAGCTTCTCTAAAATATCTTGCATGTTTAGTAGTACTACCTTTAAGAATTTCAATTTCATTATAGAAAGGTTTAGAGTCTTGGGTTACAAATTGGTGAAATACTAGTCAATCCAGAATTTTTTTGATTATCTACAAGAAGAAAATGCTCTAGGAAAATTTTAGAAAATAAAAGAGCTACTCCTATTATAAATAATGGTGGAATATTATTTGGAAACACATTCACAATATATTTGTATAGAGATTCATTAAAAAATGATCCAATTGGTCAAAATATATAATCGAGATTGTATACAAATCATCTCGCATTTATTAAAAAATCTAATACATTTTTTATTCTAACTTTTTAACTCATTCTGCATAGGAAGAAACTTAGCATTCTTAATTTTTGGATCCAAGAAGTCTTCTATAGCCTAAGCAATACAATTAAAGCTTTTTCCACTCTTTTATAAACTGATCTATATATTGGGTTTCATTTGCCCCATGTTTGGGAATTGATGATCGATTTGATCTTTGAAAATTATAGATTTGGCCATAATGAATGAATAATATCTAGTCTAGTTTCAACTTTTCTAGTCATATTAGTCATAATTTTCAAATATTGGATCTTTAAATGTTTCGATCATATATCTCCTTCACTTGTAGTAATTTATCATTTAATTAATGAATGACAAATGGGTTTATCACACAATTAATTAAAATTGTTTTTTCTATATTCATTCATAATAGCAAATTTATTTACTCCTTTTTTATATTTTTAAGGGTGATACTTCTTATTTTTTAGCTTTGGGTTTAATATAGTAGCATAATTTAAAACAAGTAACTATGATAGCTACTTACTCCCACTTATGATGACTGGGTGAAAAAGTGGATAACTCAATCAATTTCTATCTTGATCATGATACATATAATAACTTAGACATCTATTGTGAATGTATATCTAATTATGAATTCATTTTCTAGTTATGATTGATGTATTTTTGCATCATATGGATTCCAAGCATTCATGAATTTAATGATCACTTCTACCTTACTGCATTATTGAGGGAACTCCTTGGAGATACATATCATATTGGTGATTGAGGAAGAAACCAATATAAAAAATATATTATTGCTATTGCTTTGACTCATATTCCTAAAAAAGTGGATCTAGTTATAATAACTCCTCCTTATGGTAAATGAATATTTGATACATTTATCAATACTAAAAATTTTCTTGCCCCACATCGAGAAAAGGAATTTCCTTTGCTTCTACATAGCAAAGGGCTCTATTTGAAAAAATATTGGAACTGTTATGGTGAATTTGGATTAATGAATAGAGGTTTTACTACACTAGATTTGCTAAATCTTTCCAATGACATCTGGCTAATTAGTATTAGCTAAAGCACTTCAGCTATAAGCAATAGGATAATTGAAGAAGCTATGTATAGACCAAGTTGGGATCCAAACAATTTTAAGTTTTAATTTAGTAATATTTATAAATTACTTCCTTATAAGATAGGAAAAACTATTATACAACATAAAATGATGTATTTTATGAATTTCCTAAATCTTAGAATGGACTTATAGGGTCAAAGATCATATTATTTGCATGAGTAGTATTTAGAACCTTCAATTGTTGAAATAGCTGTGAAGGAATTAACCATATTTTATCATATTTTGGGTCGCTTGGCTGGATCAAGAGCTTAAGATTATTGGTTTATATCATAATCAAATAGAGATAATTGGAATCCTATTTATCTTTTCATTGCAAATGATTTTGCTCTAGCTTCTAGTCTTTTACAGAGCCTTCTAGAAGAGTTTCCATAGTTGGTAACAATACATCGAAACAATTTTGATAAAAATCACATCACAATTTCTCCTCAATTAAAAAGAGATATGATGAAAAAATGATTATCTTCTATATTAGATAAGATCATTCTATCTAAATAATTGAAGTACTCCATAGGAGAACTACACACTGACATAGTTTGTTCTCCTAAGACTTGGTCTTTTAGTTTTATTCATAGTAATTGATTCGATCATATATAAGATATATAAATAGATAAACCTTTATTGGATTATCTTAATCTATTTTGAGGGTTTCAATAAAGGCCAAAACATCTTTCCAATTTCTTTTGGAAAAAATTTCTATCACCTTATGACCCCTTTCCTATTTATCATGATCCTTCCAATGTTCCACAAAGAAAGCTAGATGTTTTATGGGAAGCAAGATCATTATACAATAGATTTAAAAATATGGGAATATATCAATTTGATATAGAAGAGTATGCAAAGGAATATAAACCTTTAGATACACTAATAATCTATCTATCTCAGTGATTTCTTTGGGATCTTATGAGTATTCACTTTTAAAATAAGCACCCTACTTTTTTATGAGAACTTTTTATTCCTCAAGAACTCCTGAAAAGGATTTATCTGACTTACTCTTCAACAAGAGTAATAAGGGGCATAAAAAAATGATAAAATCTATAGTAATAAAAAAAAGGGTGAGGAAAATAGCCTTAGGAATTAAAATTGTGGATAATAACAATGATTTGTCTCCTAACATTAAGATTGAGCTTAAGGAGCATTTTTAGGCTTTCAAATGCTTTCAAGAAATTGGTATCCGATTGAGATATGTCTATCCATATCATCCAATGTTAATTTATGACTGTTGGTTGTGTGAAAAGACAAGAGATAATAAATTTAGACAATTTTTTATTGACAAAAAAAGGGAAAATATAGATTATTATCTAATGAATGTTTCATTTATAATAATTTATCCGAAAGTTATGAATATTTATCAAATTTACTCCTCACTAACGGAATGTTATTGATAATTTTGAATGCATTATTAAAAACAAAATGGCTTTCTCAGAATGACATTAATTGCTTATTAGCAGAAGGATTGAATAAGAATAACAAGGACTAGATCAATCAAGATTTATATTGAGACCATTTAAGAATAAACATAGTAAAAAGAGTTAAGTTAATTTTCTTTAACTTGCTAAGCAATTATTTATTTCTCTACTATGCTTATTCAATATTTATTTTATTGTAGATATAGTATACTTTACTCCTACCCTTTTTATTTTGAGAAAGGGATACTTGTAGAGGGATACAACATTGGTATATTTGTTAAATGTATATTACAACTTCCAGATCTTTCAAGACCTTGAAAGGGATTTATATAGATTCTTTTCAATTTAATTCCTTCATTCAATCTAATAGTTATTAGGAAAGAAGATACATTTATTAATGGTAAAAAAAGTTATCCACCTTAAATTTGTTTATTATTTTATTTCTTTTTTAATCAAAGTAATTTATAGTTTTATATTGCATTTTCTTTCCTATTCTCATTAGTTATAACCCTATGAAACAAGAATATTAGGGCTACCATGGTGGAATAATTTAATTATTCGATGAATTATTATTTATTCAATGTATGAATTTTTTGAACAAACATTATGAAATAACAAACATCATTTTATGGAATATTTTTTTTAATATAAAAAAAAGATAAGGAAATTATATTATTATTACCTGATGAATTTGATCTAATATGATCGAATTGATCAGACAATAGGCATTACAATATATATGCCTTGAAGAGGACTCGAACCTCCATTCTGTTTAGCATGAGATTTTGAGTTTCACGTGTCTACCATTTCACCATCAAAGCATCCCAAAAGTGAATTTTATTTCATGAATAAAATATCTATCAATATTGTAATCACATATTGTTATATGTGGAATAGAAATGGCTAACAAGGATAAAGTATAGGAGTATTACAATATTGATCCATAATATAAGTCATGGTCTAATATTATTAGAGTATCCAATTATTTTGACTTTTTATTATCGATAATTAATATTTATAATATTATGATATATTACAATCAAACATTTTTTTTTATTTAATATAAACCATAAGTATTATGTTACCCAAATAGCTAATATGTTAAGTTTAATCCTATGTTAAACTTATCTCTTAGAACTGAGAGATGTATAATATACATACAAATGTTTGAATAATATAAATAAAATGTTTATTTAATGGTATAGAATGAACTTCTAATTAAATTAAAAAATCAACTTGAATTTTAAATTAGAAGTTCATTTTATAATTTCAGCCTATTCCCTATAATTTTTTAGGATATGAGTAAAAATCTACTAGTTATTTTAGTTCACAAGAAAAAGATTTACTAAATAAATAGATCTTAAAAGAATGTATCCTAAGTAGTTACAACAATTGGATTCATGATTTATTCCCAATAGAGTAGATCCTATTACACATACAATCATACTAAATTCGATATAATTTAAATAGTCTAAGTGATAATCTTCCTCAGGGTTCTCTACTTCTCATTCAGAGCAAACTATCCCAAATCATAAATTAGTCCAATGGTAATATTTGGTTTTTATTATGGGTTCTTAACTACATTTCCAATGTATTAAAATAATATTTCTAGGAATAATAGAATAATTTCTATAGGAAAAATAATTCTCAGTAGTTCTTTTGTAGGTCAAGTTATAATCTTCTCATCCAATTACTTTTGTCCTATTTATGTAGCATTATGAAAACCTCATGCAATGATTGTAGTGTTTACAACATTAATATTTCTTATTTTTATTAAAATACTTTTCTCTAATTTATTCATTCCTTCAATAAATGATTTGTTTACTTGGATCAACAATCTAGGAATAGAATTTATTGTTGGGTTAATTCTCTAATTGCTAAATCCTACCCTTTTCAACCAATCAATTTATACTAGACTAGTAAACCTTATGGCATTTCATTATAGTGGGAGAATTTTGTTTATGCTAAGTACTATCACTGGATGGTTAAGTGGACAACTTCTATTCATCAAAGTGACATAAGTCTTCTTTTCACATGTAGAATGTGATTTACCATTGAAATTGTTGCCAAGAAAACAACATATTATCGTAACTTTCCAAATTTTTTTCTTTAGTTACTTTTTACTCATGTGTTATGGTAGAACCCCAACCATTTTTATTACTAAATAGGCTAACTAGAGAGCCTTGATTGAAATTCCTCAAGAAGGAAAGAAGATGAAAATACAAAGCAAGTGGATGTCAATAAAAAAATGGAAAAGAAAGAGAAAGAGAAAAAAGAAAGGCAAAAAGAGAGAGAAAAAATAAAGGCAAAAAAAAGAAAGGTAAAAATAATAAAGACATAAAGAAGAGAAAGAGGAAAAATAAGCCACGTTGAATACAATGAAGAAAGATTCAGATTCAACATCATCCAAGATATTATGTAAACAATGGCCCATAATATTTTTTGATTATCACCAATTCAATCAGCTGTTACGGTATGTCAGTGTTGGTGATTTAATTGTTTTTGGTCCTATGAAAAGTGAAGTCACTCAATATTTTTTGATATTTGTCTCAGTGAGGGATGCCAAAGAATGTCTTTCACAACTCTACCTAGTATGTCTTTATTTATGAAAATGGTCAACTTAGGAAGTTGAAGTTCTTTCATAAATCATGATTCTCTTGATATTTTTGATAGATGCATAGTTACCAAAAAATAAATAAGGAATTAATTATACAAAGAGCTTGAAGACTGAGTTAAATCTCTAAGTAATGGATTCCCTATTGGAAATGTGATAGAAAAAAGGGTGAGATTTTTTATAACCAAAAGTGGAGAGTGCCTTCCAGAAGTAAATGATCCTTTACTGGGCGGGCCATTCTATGGGATCATGAATCAATTTAAATCACCATGGATGTTACCTCTAGAGGATGATGACTCTGGATCTACCAAGGGATTTGAAAAAAATCAAAAATTGAAGAATGATTATTCTACCAAGGAATTTCAATGTTGTTTGATCATTTAACTCAAAAATAAGAATAAAGTCATTCGAACAAAAAATAATAAATTGAAAATTATTATCAAATGGTGGCTTGATAAAAATATGTATATTCTTGTTAGAAGACCAAGAAACAAGAACATTTTTATATGAGGTGACATTTAAAGAAATGTCAAAAATATTTGACAATATCTATCTGAAAGATTTATTGGAATATATATTTCAAATATTGGTCCTAGCAGATGTAGATATCGAAACGAAAATCACTTCTTATGATAATATATATATATATACTATTTGTTGAATATTTTCCTTCAAACCACGGGTATGAAATGGGAATTGCTTCTTAGTGTCCTTTTTAAAAAATAGGCTTTGCTTTGTGAGCAATTTCTTTAATGAAATCAACAAAACTCCCATCTTCTCTAATATCTATGGATGTTAAAGATATTCCTGAAGAGATTTCTAAGGAACATCTATTTTTTGAAGATAAAAAAAGTTGGTTTGAAGTCACTGAGAAAAATATTCCTGATGAAGATCATTATTATCAAGATTTTTTTGTCCTTTATGAGAAATTAAAGACATTCAGGGATAATTTCATTTTTAATGATCATGAACCTTGAATTCAAGATTTTAGTAAAATTATTGTGCCTAAATGGCCTAGTATATTAATATCGGGTGTATATGAGAATATGAATCTCAAATATTCCCTCAAAACTCATCTAAAATAGATTGAAATTTGCTAACTATAAAACCCTTTGGAAAAATTGAAGAGGAATGACAATAAAAGGAAAGGGAAGAACAAAATAGAAAAGGAATTATAAACTTTGACTTCTTAAAATGGTTCAAAAAAGAAGCTGAAGAAGAAGTTAAAGAAGCTAAAGATGCTAAAGGAGTGAAAGAAGGAGATAAAGAAGATGATGAGGACCCGATGTCAAAATAAATACATGTGTTTAGTTATCCACATGAGGGATATTTTGTCAGCTCCTAGTTAAAGGAGCCCTATATTTTCAAAGATGCAATGTTTCATTATTGAACTATTGGACAACAAAACCATAGTCGAGTCTCTTTCAGAGACTAAAGTAGATGACTAAAATAAGATGTCACAAACCCACACTAAAAGAGTAGACAAAGATTTATGTTTCAATTTCAAACATATCAAATCCTCCAAACCAAAATGAAGAATAAAAAAGAAAGAAATCACTGTGAGAAATAGCAGGGATTTGATTTAGAATTCCTACTCTATGTAAGAGCTATTATATTATTTATTCAATCATATCTTATAAAATTATTATATTTACGTTCATTGATAATAGCCAAAAATATTGGTCATGCTTTATTATTTCAGGTCCCCGAATGGGAGCAGGATTGGGAAAACTTGAGTAAAGAATTGCATATGAAATACAATTATGATGTCTATGAATTGACAGACCTAGACATACCTAAATACTAGTTGAAAGACTATGTGAAATAAGGGTTTCAAATCAAGATTCTATATCCCTTTCACTTGAGATCTTAATATGAATCTAATCTCCAATCTTATGATAGTGAAGACAAAACTAGTTTCTTAACCATGTATGGAACAAAAATTGAATTACCTTTCGGTAATCCAACAAAAGTGCCTTCTTTTTGGAAAATTATTATCCAATGGATTTGGAATTCCATTATCAAATGAATAAATTCCATTATCCAATGGATAAAACCCATTTTCCAATGGATGAAACCTATTATCCAATGAATGAAATCTATTGGCCAATGGATGAAACCTATTATCCAATGGATGGAACCTATTGGCCAATGGATGAAACCTATTGGACAATGGATGAAACCGATTGGCCAATGGTGAAACCTATTGGACAATGGATGAAACCTATTGGCCAATGGTGAAACCTATTGGACAATGGATGAAACCTATTGTCCAATGGATAACATTGATTCACTCCAAAATAACAAAAGTAGATATGAACAAATCCAAACTTAGACTAAATATTGGAAGTACATAAAATATTCAAATGAATGATAGGATCCATGTACTGATTCAGACTAGGCATATGCCTAATGTTAAATTTTCTATAGAATTAGTCCAAGATTAAATAGACCCATTTCTAAATGAGATCAAACCAGATGTTGATCTGGAAGATACAGATGATTGGACAACCATAATGAATGATCAGATCAAATTGATGAATAAAGAATATTTGTTGAATGTAGAAATTTACAATAATTTATAAGTCAATTTTAAAAATAAAAATTGATCAACCTTCTTCTGACATAGGATTCAGATTGAAAAATGAATTAGCTCGAATCAAAATTTGGCTTTTGATTTTTTGAAAGAAAAGGATTTGATTCATTAGGAAATTTCCATATTTTATTTAGGTTTTTTTTGTAAGAATGAAACTACATGTTATTGTTCTCAAACTAGGTGTTCTTCATCTCATTGAATCAAATTTACACTTTTTAGTTAAATTAAGGAGTAATATTGTAACAATTAGAAGAATATTCATTATGAATAAAAATAGAATTATCAACCCAATTACCAAATAAAACCAAAAATTAAAAAAAAATCCCAATCATATGTATTTCACAAGATATGACAACAAATAAGGGCCATGAAGGGGTCTTATGCGAAGGATTTACTACAGTCTAAAACCTCATCTCCTTTAATCAAAAAAGATATCAAATAATTCTTAGACATACAAGGAATATTTGATTCTAAAGAGCCTCAAGATTTGAGGGTAAAATATTGGAAACAATGGTTAAAATGGTGCACTGGGTACAAAATAGCACCATAGAAAAGGAAAAAAACACCATAAAAAAGGAAAAAAACACCACAAAAAAGGAAAAATATAATCAATCTTCGACTGGGATGGAGTCAATTTACATATTTTTTGGGAGACAATCAATTTGTGTATTTTTTAGGATGACTCCAGAAAAGGATCAAACATCACAGATATGATCTTTTAGCATATAGTTATCTGAATTATATGAAAGAGGATACTCACGGACCCACCATTCAATATATACCAAAACTAGGTCATTAAGTTATTACCAATATAATATAATATAATATAATATTTTAGGTGGAAAATTATATTTGGATGTGTTTTAAGGGTCTCATAAATATAATATTGTGTCATTATGAGGGATAAATAAGATATGTTCCTAATTATCAATCCTTAAGAATAAAACATGCCTAAAACCCTCATAAAACCCTAGTAGTGACCAATCGATATAAATGATACTATAAAGCACATATAATTAAAAGGTTTGAATATTAAACCTATTAAAAGTTTCTTAGGACTCCAATTGGATTGTCCATGAGTAATTTTTCTTTATTTGCAATTGTATAAACTATAATAAATGCACTATTTTTCATGGTTTTTGATGTTTTATAGGAGTTTTGAGAAAAGGAGAACTTGAAAATATTGGGAGAGATAATTTGGAATGTTTTAAACCTATTTAAACCTAAAATATATACATATTAAATCCTTTAAGTGATCAAACAAATCCCATTTTCCAAGACAGACATAAACAGAACTAAACTGAGACTAGGTTTCAAGGCATTTCATGGTTCTTACACTTCTAACAGGTCTTAGGCCGTCAAATTTGACATGGAGGTTAGTGAAAAGAAATTAAAAGTTAATAAGATTATTTTGTGTGGTTTTACATGTGTGGGAGATATTTATAATATAAAAATAGGGTTCTAGGCAAGGAGGCCTAATTGAGGAGAGATAAAGGCCAAAAAAGGGCACATCCACTCACCTTCACAACTTGAAACTTGGTATAGAGATGCAAATAAATAATAGGTTATCAAATATTCCCTTATTTTTTTATTAAAATTCTTATAATTCTCTACACAAGGATGTTTACATGATTCTAGGGATACAAGGAAAATAGGCCTAATTAGAGCTTTTGTTGTAGAATGAGTTCTTTGGGGTAGTTTGAGAATTCTAAATGATTTTTTAAAGGTCTGATATGATGTTAATTGGCCATTCATGAATATATAATTAATTGGAGAATATTAATTCAATTTTTGGAACTTGAATCAAAATTTACTTAATGAGACGAAGAGACTTCAAGACACCTAGAAAGAGAATAGAGTGATGTGTCAAAGTGAAACATTAGAGATCAGTTGAGAGGTGCCAAGATCAAAACAAATATGTCCATTCAAAGTAATAATAAGGGGAATTTTTGAATAGAAAATTCAAGGTGTCAAGCCAAGATTCAAACTTCCATGTCACTTATAGGAGGAGAACATATTCATGAGAGTACACTTGCCTTATAACCCTCTCTCTCTCTCTCTCTCTCTCTCTCTCTATATATATATATATATATATATATATATATATATATATATATATATATATATATATATATATATATATATATATATATATAATTGGATTGGCTAAGTTTATATCCTCCACCTAGGTATGGTGAATACCTACCTATTTTCATCCTTATATCAATAAATAATAACCTAGTTTTACCTTTCTCATGGAATGGTTTCAATATGCATGTTTGACTACTTAATCTTACTAAGTGATAGTCTTGCTTCCTTGGCATATTTGTCCTTGTTTAGAATTCATGTTTAGTTTGGAATAATTTTTTTAGGTATGTTTAAGTGTTAAAATTAAGTGTGTATTGGTTTAATGATTTGTATATTTATTAGTGTCATGTCATGACCTCTTGACTAGTCTTCCTATCTCAATCTTGCTTCACAAACCTTCATGAGAAATATTGATGCAAAGAGGCAGATTTGGATTAGTGTCATGTGTAGGTTAGTCTTTTATTTTATGTATAATTATAGTTAGTTAGTAGTGTTCAAATCATATTTATTTCATCACCTCTATTAAAGTAGGTTTCTCTCCCTTTTCCTATCAAGTGGTATATTAGTGTTTGAGACTAAGTGATTCATCAAGGGGAGCTAGCCCTTTAACATAGATATCCTCTCCAATTAGGTACCCACAACCTTAAGGTGTTTCCATGTTACATAAATTTTTTAAAACTTGAACTACCTTCTAAAGGGTGAAAATTTGATTTATAATATTACCCTTCTTCTTTTTCATGCTCAAAAAGTCAATACTTAATTTCTAAACCATCATTTTTATAAAATATAATTATACCTTAGGAGAATTTGAATTTTGAGTGGATGTTCTATTAATTGGGATTGAATGTTGGATATGTTGATGATTATTCATCTATACTTAGATTTTAAAAATACATAATTCTGACTTAGTGTTAACTATGTCAAAGGAGGCAATTCATACAACTAGTTTTGATTGTAGGTAGAAACATTCTAATTCACATGAGGCATTGAATTTAAGGTTGGAAAATAATCATTGAGGATGAGAACTCCTAGTACTTTGGTATTGATATATCTTCCAATGTTAATATCCTCTTTATATGCCAAATATAAAGTGTTAACAATAACCATCCTTCATATAAAAACTATAGTAATAAAATTAATCTTGTAGATTTCTAGTATTAAAGCCTCTAATGGCTTATATGTATTATTCACCCAAGTGTACATCCTATAAAACATTGTGTTTAAATCCTAGAGGGGTTCATTGAGCTCCCTCTTCATGTTGGTAAAGTGCTCATATATAAGAATTTTATTGGTAACCTACCCAAATTGAGCAATAAAATTACTTTGATAGTCATCCCATAAAGTAATTGACTATTATTGTAAGTTTAGATACTAATCATAAGTATCATTTCATAGGGTGAATGGAAAAATCATTCATGTAATGTCTTCATCAATAACACTCATCAAAATCAAAGCTACCTTAAAATATTTGGCATGTTCCTCATCTATTTTTCCCCTTATGGGAGAGAAAAAGGTAGGTATATATCTAGATTCCTTGGTAAATTATGGACATCACGTAGAATGTCAATAGCAGAGACCCAACTAACCATGGGTGAGGCATAGGTTAACTAACATGTTGAGCCACTCTTATTGGAGAAGGTATTATATTTTAGGGTATCATGGGGATAACCAATGTATATGTAGGTCTTTAGTGAACCAACAAAGGTGAGACCAAAATATTGGATTGAATCCTAGACTTGGTTACTCTCCTAGGCATCTCAAGTTCAACTCAAAATGTAAAGTATAACTTATTCAAGGGAAAGACAAAAGTTCAAACCCTCATCTTATCACCAATTTCATTATAAATGCAGTTTTTATGCACACCATAGATAATATGGTGACCTATAACATTTTAATATCTTAATGGAATTAAAATCCTCTCTAAGGAATTATTTGTAAGTAAGGGTTAAATAATCAAGTGGTGGAATAGTTGATTGAGGATACAAGTTTTAACTTGGTGTGTGTATGTGGATGTAACCTAAAAGAAATTAAGACGTATTTTAGTTGGATAGGTTAAAATCTAAGCTAAATTGGGTAGGTCCCTAAAATAAACTTCAAGAAAGGAGAAGGTAGAGTAGAAAGTAAGGCTTATATGATCACAAAAGGGATTACTTACAAGCTAGTCTCATTCATGGACAAGTGTCTTAAACTAATGCTCAAAGATAGTAGTTTTTTATAACACACATATAAATATAGTGAGGGATTTTGATTATATATGGTATAGTATACTCCAAGACCTCATCTAAATATTGATTTCATTTAGAGTAAAATTTTCACACCTTAGTGTAACCTAAAAGAAATTAAAACCTATTTGTGTTGGATAGGTTGAAATCTAAGATAAAGGGGGTAGGTCCCTAAAAAAACATAAAAAAAGGAGAAGGTAGAGTAGAAAAGAAGGCCTATATGACCATAAAAGGGATTACTTCTAAGCTAGTCTCATTCATGGACAAGTGTCTTAAACTAATGCTCAAAGCTAGTAGTTGTTGCTCACACACATATACACATAGTGAGGGATTTTGAGGATATATGGTATAGTATACTCCAAGACCTCATATAAATATTGATTTAATTTAGAGTAAAATTTTCACACCCTTATAAAAAAATATTGTATCTCAGATCAGTAAGGTATATAAGGTAGATGTTGCTCACACTTAGAAAACTATACCATGGGAGACATTTATGCACATTTAAGAGAAAATAATTTTTTTGCACAAAATTGATAATGTTTGTCAATCATCCAATAACTATTGCACATATTATATAAACATAAATTTTTAGTAATAACAAGGCATTTTAATTAGCATTTACACACTTCAAATGGTTGAATAAATCAACCATAAAAGTAAACATAGTTAATTACATAGATTTAGAGAAGGAACATATAACACAGTTACATGATAGTCTAAATATTTATTCGTATATTAATTAAATTTCCTATCCCCTTGAAATGAGATAATTATAGGTATAAATATATTTTGGGATGGGCAACCTCAAAATCCATGCAAAGTACCTAATTACATATAATCAAAATGAGAGTTTTATCTCTACATTACAATTAAATTTGGCTAAAAATATATCTTAGAATATGACTCATTATTACAAAATTATTCATTTACTCTGACACATGTTTATGAATTAAGAATAAAATTTAACTATTGTTATCAATTTACATGCAAAATACATATAACATTAACTCAAGAAAATCAAGGTTTACTTGAAGCCAGTGCCTACATGACACTTGAAGTAGTCAAAGGGACTAAAGTTTTCATAGGAGTTGAATTGGTTGGTATAGTTTAAATTGATGCTATGCACATGGCATAATTCTTTGCCTTTATATCTTGATAATTCTTGTACCTAAAAGCATGATTAAGTCTGCTTGTGTATATGTTTAAAAGTGATGGACTATGTAATCTAGTTACTTTTGCCAATAATCATGCATGCTCAACCTTCATGGATATGAAATCCACCTAAAATATTTCTAATTTAGTTACTTTCTTCCTAAAAAAACCTAGTCCTTGTTCAAATTCCTACAGTGAATACCCTTAAAGTCCTTGTTTAAAATTAGCAGATGCTTACTAGATTAATTGATTAAAATTGGCCCTATCAATTAACTTCTTAGAATGGTCCCTATCCTAAAATAACTTCAACTCTCCCAAAATTTGTATAACTTATCTCTCATACTATGATACCTTTGTGATCATGCTTTGTGCACTTGACACCCAATCTCATGCTTCTTATGTCCTGATGACCACCAAATTAGGAGTATTAGCTAATTCAAGTGGTGTCATCAGATTGAGGCTGTTGAAAACCTTATTGGTTGTATAAAATATAATTAGATTTAATTTAGTCTCATCCTCTTTCAAATAATTAAAAAATTTAGATGGTTCAACAATATGGGGATACAAATTAGCTCTCATTGAATTGATGGTGTCCAAAATTTTATACCACATGAGGGTTTTATTTTGGACATCATCCTAAATTTCCCTAGGATCATGTGAAATTTTTTGTTGTTCTAAGATGTGTTTTAGCTCTTCATACAAGTCTAGAGCTAGGTTGTAAAATATTCATTGTAGGGAGACTCACCAAGTCTTCCATTGTTTATCTTGGAAAAAGAGAAAACATATTATCTTTCCTCTAAAATCAATCCCCTACCAAATTCATCTTCTATTTTTCTCTTCTTGACCCTCTAGATAGTTCTAATTCATTTATAAAAAGTAGAGTTCACAATGGGAAAATCTATTATTATCAAATTAGGTCTTTATGTAAACTGAGATTTCAAGTCCACAATTTGTTGTGGAATCACTAGTCATGCAAGATCAATTGGTTGAGTGTCCCCAATTATGGTCTTTGTCAAAACATCCCTTTCAGAATACATTAGTGACTATACTTATAATGGGTTTTGTAAGGATTGAAATATAATTTTATGTCATTCCACATTACTTAATTGAGGCATGTGGTGCACAATGTATGTAGGTTTATTTCAACTAGTTCTTATAGAGGAAATAATAAAGGTGACCTGAGCACTGGTAGATGAAATCATTGATAAACCCAACTAAGTAGAGGAAATTTGAAACTAAGCACTAACAAGATCTCCCATAGTTTTCTTAAAATTTGCCTTTTTAGTATTAGTAATAACATGGATTGAATTAGTATAAGTAACAATAGGAAGAGTAGAGGAAACATTAACTAAGTGAAAAAATGAGGTTGTAGGAATAATGGGAACCAAAGAAGCAATAAATAAAATAGGAACAATGGTAACCAAATAAAAAATATGGACTTAGGTAGCCACATCAACTAGAGAAACAATAGGACAAATAGGAAGTGAATCAATAGTGGACATAGTATTAGTGACCTCACCTAATTTGTTAACCTTTATTGATGTTTTTTCTTTGATTCCATAAAGACTTCAGGACCTTATCCATTTTTAGTTCTTCACCCCCATATTCATATTCAAGGTGGTCAATCAAAATATATAGTCCTTCTTGCAATATTACCTCTTCTTGGTCCACAACATTCTCCTATGATGATGTTCCTGTAGTTGAAATTATAGGTGGGTCAATTAATTGAAGAAGATCCTTGGGAGCTCTCATATTCCTCTTATAACAAAGTGTTATATTTTACAAATGGGGATGATCCTACTAAGTAGTGGAAGCTAAAGCCTCCACACTTATGGCAACAAGATTTACAATTACAAAAATAAGGCTTATATCATTAGAGTTAGAAGAGTCAATGATGATTGTTTTCCCTTGCCCTCTTAAATAAATGGTGATAATAGGGCCTTCCTCCACATATTAATCTTGATTAATAGTCATCATCATAGTGGGTGGTGGTTCTTAGAATGTCTCCCCTTTGTCCATAATCTACATGGAAGGCCTAGAGGACCAATAATCCATTATAACCCATCCACCTAGAGGTGGTCATCTAGTGTGTGCCTCTGTAATTGTAAGGGAGGGATCTCTTTATATTGTCTTTATGACATTCTCTATCAATCCAGACCACTTGTGTCCTATCATCACTCTAAATTAAAAATTTGAGGAGGTTGTTCAATCCTTCCTCATTTAGATGACACATGGAGACACCTCTAGGATGTGGGTGACCTAAAATTTGAGGTGAATCTCTAGATTAGGGATAGATCCCTTGATGTATCACCTTAAAACTACTAATAACCTATTCTTTTCAAGGGAAAGGGAGAGAAATGACTAAAAAAAAAAGTAAATGGGAGGTGATACACCAAATTTTATGACCACTACAACTCATTTGCAGGTGCACAAGGAACAATAGGATTGAATTGAAAATACAATACTTTTAATCGAATCCTCTTGCATCATTATTTAAATATGGAAGTTGTAGATGATGCTTATGGTTAGATTTATTATCAAGAGGCATATAATAAGACACTAATTAATGTATGTCACTCTTTAAACTCTATAAAACTAATTGAATCACACCATACGACCTATAAAAGGGGATTTAAATTGTGTGAAGACTAAAATATAGGACAACATACCAAAGAGAATTGAATCAACACTTGATAAGATCAACTACCATTAGATATACACTAAAATAAATTCATAAGAGAAGGTGAAAATTAGATTTTTATTGCTTTAATGGATTTAAAAATGAGTATGGCTTCACCATACTCAGGTGGAGGATACTTACAATGCCAAAAAAGGCAATACATATAGGATAAATGAGAGAGGAGAGGGAGAAGGGATGTTGAGAGAGATTTTATGATAATTTTCATTCATCACCAATTAGTTAAAATCCAAGAAATAAGTAAAAAATATAGTTATATCATCCTCTTAAAAATGTGTTTCTTTAAGTTATGATGGCTTTCAGAAAGTGGTATAGGGGTGACACATCATCTTATTCCCTTGAAACTACAATTTCTTATTCTAGGAGGAGTTATAAGCTCATATTTTGACACATTCCCATTTATCCTATTTGACACATTTATATGTCATTCATGTCTCCTAAATGGCTTATCCCATATTTACAAGAGTAAAATTCATAACTTAGATTCCTTCTCATTGATTTCTATCATTGGAAACCTACAACTCTTAACAAAGTTTACTTAATCTCGAGAGGTATAATGGAAACAATTTAATCCATTCATACAAGGTCTATAAAATGTTTGAATACTACTATAATAAATTATATTATTCATGTATGCCTTATATGAGATCATGTGATCTCTATCTAAGCTCATAAACCATCTTTAGGTAGTCATCTATCCTTTAGGTCTATGTAGCCTAGTATCAAGATATTTGGAGCTAGTTGTAGTTGTTTATGATAAAAGACTTGTATATGAAATTTGAATTTTTTAGGGCATCATTATATGTACATAGTATTTTAATGAAGTTCCTAATACTTTTGATGGCCTTGATAAGCCCTGACCATTTGTATTCTTTCTATAGTCAAGAAAAAGTCCTCATCTAGGCCTACTATGTGACTTAAAAATCTATTATATAAATATATAACCCTATAAAAATTCTTGTATAAGGTTATATAATCCTTTCCTATGATTTTAAGGACTCCTCCCATAACTAAGAGACTCTTTTCAAACATAATGTAAATTAGTCCAAAAGTGTAGTTTTAGACCACTTTTCTATGTTCTTATTATTCACATGTGCCAAGGATCTACTCCATTAGGTGTAAATTGAGATAAATATAATAAATCAAGATTATTTAAATACTATTCATGTTCATTATATCCACTCAAACCATATTTCTCCTCCATCGAGCTCCTTGAAAGGTTAAACTAGTAGTTTTAGGTGTTTATCTTGTTAATGATTGTTCATAAAGTTGAGAACCTCAAATTATAAACCAATGCCTCAAATTTAGAATAAGGTGACCTATTTAACATATATATGATCCATTTGAACCCATACACTTGGTGGAAAGACGTACAACATGAAGAAGATGCCTTCTCAAGCTTGGTAAGACTATGTGTAGGCCAAGAGAGACTTTTGAGTAAAAAAGGTAATCAACTAGCTATTTTTTCTTTGGAAATGACTTTATGAGGTTTGAAACACCTACATCTATGTATTTCAAAAATGATCCAATAAATTTGACTTCTTAAAAGACCTAAAACCTGATCTGACCTATAATGAGGGTTTGTGAGTAGTCATAACATTTTGACCCTAATGGTCCTATTTTGGTGCCTTTTCAACTTTAAAACCATTCCCATCGTTATAAAAACATTATTTTATGTTTATCATATCTTTTACCTCCCTCTAGCTTCATGATCAAACCAAAAATCTCACCTTTTCCTCTTATTGTGCACGTAGGCCTATAGATATATTTTTAGTTTTCTTGAATCCTTCACTATGTTTCATCATCTTTAAGAACATTTGATTTGTTGTGACACTATATAAAATGTATAACCATGTTTTATGACTCCCTTCATTCCTTTCATATGCTCAAGTTACCTTGTATACTCATTTGAACTTGTCCCAAACATGTCTTTATCATTACACAATCCATTTACAAGGTGCTTAGAGAGGACTCTAGTTTTTTTTAGCATTATGGGATTTAAGTGATTATAAGGATTTTAGGAGACACTTTTAAATTTAATTTAAAACCTCATTCACCTGATCATATTCTCATGGCACCTTTAAAATCATCAAAATAGTGAAGGAAACCACATTTTTAGACTTGTAACTATGAAATGCACTATATAAGAGTAAGCATGTTTGAAGTTTGAGACCCGTGTATATGTTTGGAAACATATTGCTAACCTTTTAGAGAAATGATATAATTTAAATACATATATATTCTTACCAAAGATCCTCCTTTGAGTTATTCCCATGTATAAACATAAAACCTATACTTTGACTACATACTTGGTGTTCACAAACACTATATCTCTTGACCTATGACTTGAAAATTTTGAACTAAAATATTATGGATAGTTTTTTAGTAAGCGTGATAGTACATGAAAATTTATTCACAATCCCATATACACTTAACTACAAGTTTATAGGTATAAATGTTAACCTAAATTTCTACATACATGTAGGTTAACATTACCTCTTTTAACATTGCTTTGAAATCATGCCCTAAGACTTACCACATTATTATTAGCTATAAAAATGTCTAAATAATATATTTAGGATCCTTGGATCTTATTTTAAGTTTAATCTTGAGTACAATCATTCAAAAGTATAGATAAAACATCATTTCTTCATGTCACAGTCTTGTAGATTTTCTCTTGAGGATTGTACCTTTGGGTTGGTATAAGGAAAATAGTTTGGGAAATGAAGTGGGTTTTGAGAAGAATTTAATAGACAACATATACTACCAAAAGTTTGTCTGAAGTGTTTTGACTCTGTTCACAATCCCCAAACCCTTTAAATTATGTTAACTTGACCCTCAGCCTACACATTCATACTTTGCATACCTATAACTTCATATTCACCTAATTCATGCATGGAAAATTTTATTAAATATGGTGTAGGATGGTTTATAAAACCCTAAAATAAATCATTCAACCAATATTTAACAATAATAATCTCTTAGATGCCTTCAAAAGTGAGAAAACTAAGCTTATGGGATTTTACAAGGGTTTAAGATACCTTATTTTATTAACTATTTTTCATATAGATAGGCTCCCTAAAACCAAAAATATTTCCATAATTTTTAAGGGAATAAGTTCCCCCATAAACCCTTAAGAGATCTAGTTCCAAGTCTATCACTCTTATGGGCACCATCCTCAAACTGGTTGGCCTTCCTTAAGATGTCAAGAACTTGACGGAGGTTTTGAAAAGTTTTTCTACCTATTTGAACCCATAACGCTCTATTATTCATTTATTTGGATTTGGGGAGGCTATATGATGTTTTGGATAAGCTTAATTACCTTAACCCCTGATATAACTATCTAGATATGCTTTAACCATGCATATAAACCTATAAAAACTCATCAAAACATCTTCTTCATGCAATTAAATTTGATCATTTGGATGATTTCCTTGTTGTATCCTTTTTATATATGTTCATGGAGTCCTCCCCATCATTTATAATTAATATTTAATTTATAAACCTCCTTCAACTAGCCTTTTCTCATGTTAACACTATATTTAAAGGTGAAACAATAAGAGAAGGAGATTTTATGAGTGGGTTATACATTAAAGAATAAATATTTTGACACTTTGAGAAGGATTATGTGAAATATGGATATAATATGTTGTTAAACAAGAGTTACATGACATAAATGACTTTTCTTGACCTAAAAAGTAACTTGAAGCATGTGGGTTTGACACTTGAGATGTCTAAACAAGCACAAGATAACTATGACAATTACCTTAAATTTTACAAAATCACCTTAAACTATGATAAACACCTTTAAAATGATCAATCCATGAATATTTGTTAAAAAATTGAGTGTTATGACTTCTCATTTTGACCAAATCACTCTAGAAGACCTTAACCACTACTAAGATCAACATCACATTTCACAATTATAAAATAAGATATGATCAAGAAAAGAACCTTAAAAGGACATTAATAAAATTAAAGAGGCTTGGATAGTAAGTTTTGAAATAAAATTGACTATGTTATCCATTTTGGATAAGATTTTGGTGACCTCCAGGGGGTGTTTGCTTGTTAAGTACTCTAGACTAGTAGTATCATCCTTTAGATTTAAGAAAATCCCTCTTACCATGAGCATCATCTACAAATTCCATATTTAAATACTAATGCAAAATTATTAGATTAAGATTATCTTATTTTCAATTCAGTCCTATAGTTCATTATGGACCTGCAAATGAGTGGTATTAGTCAGGAAATTTGGTGCATCACCTCCCATTTACTTTTTTAGTAATTTCTCTCCCTTTCCCTTACAAATAATATGTTAGTATTAGTTTCAAGGTGATATATCAAGGGAGATATAACTAATATAGAGATTCATCTTAACTTTTAGGTTACTCATAGCCTATAGGTGTTTCCCTGTGTCATCTAAATGAGGAAGTATTAAATAACCTCTTAAAGGGTGTAATTTAGAGTGATAACAATTCTAGCATGCCCAATAGGATATATTGTCATCTATTGAGGTATTTTTGGTTTTGTCTTTCAAGACATCAGCCTTTGGAGGCATGATCTCAATCATCAATGATGACTCCAATTGAAACATAACTAGTTTAAGTAGCCCAAGTTCTTATAAGAGACTAATTGGTATATATTCTTAATCTTCATTTGGTCAAAATGAATATTCCTTACATACATATCCTTCATATTAAGTTAATTATTTTTATGGATTTTCACCAATTAGACCTCAACCAACATATCAAATTTCTCATGACTTATATCCCCATGCACCCCAAATATGCCTCTTTGGCATCTCACTTATCCTTATAATCAACCTTGTCAAAATTATCCTACCCTTAGTTAGTATAATCACATTCCTTTTCAATCCTTCTTAAGCTTTAAATAAACCCTTTAAGATATTAAAATGAAAATGGGAGAGATTGATAAAGAAAAAGATATTGGTCTAATTGTCCCTATCCATTCCAATCAGAGTGAAATCATTCAGATAATGAGGGAGTTAGTTCATTGGACTAAGTATGAGTGGGAAGCTATTGAGCGAGAGAATAAATACATGTTAATAAATGACAGGCTTGATATTAAAAGCTTAATTCAGTGTAATAAGAATAGGTTAGTGTTCTATAATAGGCAAAAAATTCAATACCATAAGTATTATGTGCCTTATCCTACCTTACATCAACTTTATTTTGCTCTTAATCTTCTCTAAACTACCATATACCATCAAGAAAAGCTTATGTCTATGCAAGCTTCCCCCACTCTTCCTCAAGAACCTCAAAAAATTATATCATGGATACCTTCTTGGACTTTATCCACTGATTACATCATGATAATCCTTGATAAATAACCTTCTCCCATACCCACCTAAAATTAGAAAAATGAGAAGGTAGTATAAGTTAAACCAAGATAGTTTCCAAGTTTCCCAAGTCCTTCACCCATCATCAAGTGAGAGATGTCCATAAAATTCCTTTCACCCCTCTCTAAGAACCCTTCAATGATAATAATAACCCCAAAATCCCAAATTATAAAGACACATTCTCAAGATTAATATAAGCTAATGAGTTCTCTTTCCATCCCACCCCCTCCTTTTGTGAAGGAGAACTAGTTGTAAATAGGGTAAAAGAACATCTAGTTGAAAATGAGAGTTTTTCAAAAAAGGATGATGAGGTGGTAGTCATTGAGAAATAAAGACAAGTTTTTAACTATAATATAGTCGTAATATAACCATGGTGAAGAGGTTGTAATTGAATATGATGAAGAAATCATCATTGGCAACCCTTATTTTATCATTGGATTAGAATTGGGATAATGGGAGAACATCAATATTTTGAACATATTCTTGATCAAAAAGAAGATAATATTTCATTCAAGAACATTAATTCTCATGATCATGAATAAAATTTGAGGCAACTATCTTGACTAGTAAGCATGGTGACAACACAAGTGAATAAATTCAGGGTGTCCCTCCAACATGTGATGAGGATTTCACCACCTCAATTTATACAAGTGAGCTCCAAGAAGGCCATAAAGAAGGTATTCAAGTAGTTAAAAATATATATGTACAATTAGATGGGTCTCAAGAGTTTTTGAATGACCAAGATGAAGTAAAAACCCTAAATACATCAATAGTTTAGTTCAAATAAAACCCACAATAAAAACCTAAATAAGGGAAAACTATTGATCACATTTATATCAAATAGCATACTCAATAAATATTTATCAAAGTAATAAATTAGAGATAAGTACACATATAAATTCCAATGAAAAGGTATTTTCAACTCATAATTAGGCCTCTTAAATTCAAATGGGTCCCTATTAAAAAATTATAAGAGTGGGGGTTGTAGAGATGGATTACAAAGATGGTTAGATCAAGCATTAGTCATGAAAAACACAAGAAATGCATAAATAACTAAAAATCTCGGCCAACCTAAGTAATGGGGTGTGAAAATAAAAATTAAGAGTAAATTAAATAAAGCAAACATAAGTTACCTTCCTATGAGCATCTCATGATCCACATGTGGCTCAAAATGTGTTTTTTTGTTTGATTTGGAGTTCTTGTCTTTGTCAACAATGAATGTTTTTCTCCTCCATCATCTCAAGATCACCAACTAAGCTAGGCTCATGATATTAAAATCAATGTTATGCCTATAAAATTAATCTATCTTATTGAAAAAAAATCAATATCACACTACATAAATATGACTTGTGAAGAGAATCCTACATTCTAAGTTTACACAAATGAAGTTTAAAAATGTGAGTGAGAGGCATCCTATTTATAGATTTTTGTAATTGATCAGAATGAACTTGGACCATCAATATTGATATCAAGATGTGTGGCCAAGAATCCATTCAATTTTGGAGACTCAAATCATAAATCCCCTCATAAATATTTGAGAGGAAGGGGCATTAAAGAGGCACAAGAAGCCATAATCTTGATATTTGTTGCATTTATGGCTTATGGATTCCACCCCATTGATCATGTCATTTGATGATGCATATAATAGGAATCAATTTATAATAAATAAATATTCAATAACATCTATGGAATTATTACTTAATCTCTTAATTTGGTTTAATTTATCTAAGTAAGATTAATCAAATTAGTGCAATTCTTTAAAAATTGGTGCACAATTAATCAAACTTGTCAGAATGTCATATTACTGGGTTATAATTTGACTGGAGTTGAATTAGAGGATCATTTTAGTTGTGTACAAACCAATATTACATTTAGGAAATTTTTGACATAAAATAACACATCTACATGTCATGTGCCAGATAATTTGGTAGAAAAGAGTGATCTAGAGCACCCAAGTGCAAAATCATCATTTTGACCTAAAATGATTTGAAAAAAATTAATAAGCACATAAAATTCATTTCCCAATTTATGGATAAATTATCCTAAATAATCACTTATATACAACAATCTCGAACCATTTAGCACATTTAAGTGATTTTGGCTTAAATTTTATGTTGTTGCAAATTTTGAGTAAGTTTGACAATTTTAACATAATGGTGTTAGGAATTGGATGTCTACATTTTGCCCTTATTTGAGAAGGTATAGTAAGACATTTAATGAAGAAACACATTTTCAAATAAAAGAGTTGTCAATAATAAATTGGAAATGACCCATGATGCCCCTTTGAGAGGACATATAAGGATGAGAGAGAAGGATGGACTCTTGAAAAGAGATAAAAAGTGAGATTACCCCATGAAATAGATTAAATTATGATGATCTAATGCTTCCACATGTTAATTCCATCAATGATAAAAATATAATTAGAGAAAAATGGCCCTAAGGATTGGTGTAATGGGAAGGATACAATCCATAAATAGAAGCAACACACTTTGAACATACCCAAAGCTAGGGTGAAAGTTGTGCACTTCAGAACTGATCAATCTTGAGACAAGTTTTATACTAAAATATTTCCATAATAAGGGAAAAATTCTATATAGCTTGAAATTAGAATAAAAAGGAGAAACATGTCTCCAAAGATAGAATAAATAATAATGTAATCCATTAGAGCAAAATTGATCATGTGATAATTTTTTTTCCCTAGTACGACTAATTTTGATCACTAATAAAGAATGGTTTGCCCCTGTAGGGCTGATTTAGATTTGTGACTGGTTTAAATGGTGGTCCCTATTTTAGGCAAATTTGGCAAGAAAAATATCAAAGATAAAACCTATTACATAGATTAAAGATGAATGAGCACAAACCTAGATGCAAAGGTTAAATAAATATATAAGTCATAAGAAACCATACATATAAGAATTCATAAAGAGATGAAAGAGATGAAAATAAGAATGAAGGTGACCAAGCTGACCTAAGATACCTCATATATCCAAGTGCTACCTACATAGTCTCGATGGACCTCAAGCTAATGTAGTTCACCTAGAACTAGGAGAGAATGAAATGAGAGATGAAGAAAATAGAATAAAACTAAGCAAAGTTCGATTAGACTCATAATGTATGCCAAGAGATGAAAATATTTCATAGTTTCAGTAGTGTTAACTACTATCGAGCCTAGCGTACTTGGTGATCTTAAGAGTTGTTCATCAGAGTTGTATTGACATTGAAAAATTAATCCAAAGCACATAATTATTGCTATAGAAAATGAAATTAGGCATCACAAGTATGAGTAACTTATAATGACATTGCATTTTGATTGTGATGAAATGGTTCAAATATGAATACTTATAACTAAGGATAATGGTAAAAATGACTAAGACTAGAGTTATAGCTATTCACATTTAAACAAAAAATAAAGATAAATAAAAATAATACATAAAATAACCTAACATAAAATCAAGATATGAGTAATCAAAATTTAAGTAGGAAAAAGAATGTAACAAAGCATGAATAACTTAATAACATGAGGTCAAGATATGAATAATCAGGAGCCATGTGGACCATCAAGATGTGCCTAGAAAACAAAAAACAATAACAAGACCAAAAAGGAAAACAAAATACCAAGAATAAACAAGAACAAATAAGAGAAAGGAAAGAAATAAATGAAGAGATAAAAAAGCATAACAAAACACCAATAAATATCAAATAAACATACACAAATAAAAATAACATTAGTGTGGTTTTAAAAAGGTGTTCAAGTATGTGTGGTAGAGACATTACTTTCTTTAATAGTGTAGCAAGAACAAGGATATAAATTTGTCCCTAAGTGATATGGAAACAACACATAAGAAATGGGGGAAGAGAAGAGAAAGAAGGGGGTGATCAAGCTGACTCTATATGTACAAGATAAGTGGATGTTACCTACATAGTTCCATAGATGCTTGGTCCAATATGAACTTTAAGCCAAATGTATTTATCTTAGGAATTAGGATAGAAGAAAATTGATGATCAAAAAGCATGATTAATATTGTAGAAGAAAAGGAAAGATAAGAATGACTATACATAATGGAAAGGTAGTGGGATAAGTGATATTGGTTTTCCAAAATGACAAGTGCATGGGAAAATTACTTATAAAAAGGCAAGAGCATGGGATGTCATGGGATAAGTGGAATAAACATAAGTGTAAGACAATGTTTTATTCTTTTGTTGATCATTTTTCTAATGTTTTTGGTGTTTTTTGAATATGAAATAGAAATAAACTATACACAAAATAATATGGTTGTTGTAAAAATGATCTAGATAACTACCTAGCTAAGGAGATGCACATCCATAGGTAAGAGTTAAAATAATAACTTAGTCAACTCTAATGGCCCATGCTCATAAATGGATGAGAGTGAGGATCCTAATAATCAAATAATGACTAACAAATAATATAAAAATGTAATAGGATAATATTTAGCATGAGATAAAATTTGAAGAACCATGTAGCAAGAAATAACCATACGCTATAGTATCTATGCCTACTTATCTATAGAAGAAGCTATAAAATATTGCTCAGGTTAAACTACTTTGTAGAACTAGCATTGAATATGTCTATAATGCATATGAGTCATAATTAGGAACATAATTTATCAAGGGATAAAAGTGTTTAGGTTACAATGGCCCAAGACATAAAAAGAATATGGTTCTCAAAGAGAACGATCCATAATGAATAAGATACAAAAGAGAATGGTTTGGGGTGGGATAAAAAATGAGGTTCTTAAGGAGAATAGTTTAGAATGAAAATGGTATAAGATAGGATGGTATAAATTAGGATAAAATGTGTTTATATTGCCAACCATCCAAAGATTTCACTATTTAGAGCTATGAAAATAATATGGTTCTTGAAAGAATGGTCTAAGGTAGGTCAAAATGATCATGGTTCATGAAAGTATTATAGGATAAAAAATTTTAGCATAAGTTTCCCCCAAGTAAGGGTTCTTATATACAATCATTAAATTGGTTGTTCAAGCATAGAACCTCTCAAGATGCATTATGTTCATGGGATCTAGAAGTTATTCACCATTTAGAGTAGCCAATCGGTATGACCCTGATCCATAATTTGTCATGATAAGATAAGTTCCAAACCAATTAGGTTAGAACTTACATTTTTTCTTGTTTTTAGAATTTGTGTTCTCATTGTTCTCTTTTAAGACCAAATTTCCAATCTAAAACTCCCAAGGGAGATTGCACTTGTTGTATCTTTTTCATAATCTATTATGATAGGCTTATAAGTTTTCTAGGGTAGATAAATGCTTTCCATCAAGAAGTTATAGTTATTTCAACCTTGAGAATCTATAAGATTCATCATATTCAATATGATCCAAAGATACTCATAATGAATGTAGATTGATCTTGATTAGGATAATAGCTTATATTCCATAAATAAGGTAGTATAGAGTGGCTCCTATTGAGGTTCGACCACTAGTTTGTTATGCCCAAAGGGTAGAAAATATTTACACATGCTAACTATGGCCAACATCATTGACAATGTTCTTTAAAATGGCTATAATGGTTTTATTTGACACGTTAACTCACTCATTTCCTTGTGGGTTATATGGTGTGGATTTCTTGTGCCTAATTTTAAATTTTGCATAAAGGTCTTTTACATCTTTGTTTACAAAGGATTTATCATTATCAGATATAATGAGAGATGAGATTCCATATCGATAGATGATATGGTAATGAATGAGTTTGGATATCTACTTCTTAATGACATAAGTGAGAGGAATAGCCTCAATCCACTTAGTAAAGTACTCAGTAGCAATTAAAATATGTTTATGGCCATCTAAATATGTGGGGTTTATTTTACCAAAGAGATCGAGGCCCCAAGTAGAGAATGGCCATGGTGTTGTGATTGGTTGTAATTATAAGGAAAGTGTGTGTATCAAATTTCCATATTTATAATAAGGAAAACACATCCTCACATAATTACAAGCATCAGTCTCTATTTTTGGACAATACTATCTTGTTCTAAGGAGCTTATTTTTTAAGACTACACTATTGGTGTGGGCCCCACACATTCCTTCATGAACCTCCTTTAATTCTACATTGAATTCTCTTGAAGATAAATAATGAAGAAGTGTTCCATCATAGCCTTTGTGATAAAGCATGTTTCCAAGGAGGGTATAACATGATAAATGATGAAGGAAATTTTTCTATCAATTTTTGGATAAGTTAGGTGGAAAATCATGATTATGTAAGTAATTATAAAAATCTTAGAACCAAGGTAGTTTAGGTGGGGGATTGGGACCAACAATGGTGCATACCCTTTTCAAATATGAAATAATATGTGCAGGCTATAGAATATTTTCAATCAAAAATTGATACTCTTTATCACCACGAGTAATCTATATCATTGGCCTAATCATTGTCATTTATCAGTAGACCTATTATTGGCCCTTGGAACTTGTTTAAACTATAGAGACTTAAAATTAACCTTGAAATTATAAAAAATGAGCTTGTAGGGAATAAAATTGTCATATTGAGTTTGATATTAATCAGTGGTTTGATTGATGATCAATTAGGAATCACCATAGACTTGTAAATACTAAATATCCCATTGTATTATAAGATGAAGCCCTATAATGAGTTCCTCATACTCAACCATATTGTTGGTTTAATGAAATTGTATATGAAATGATTTGGAAATTAGATACCCTTATGGTGTAATCAATAATATGCCAAAGTTAGATCTAAGGGATGTGAAATAACCATCAAAATATAGTTTTCATTATTTAGGCTCATGTTGCACTTCTTCCACTACCATGATAGAATCATCTAGAAAGTTAAATCTGATTATTTGAGTGTCTTTAATAGAGGCTTCTACAAGTTGATAAAAAATAAATTGCCCCTTGATAGATTTTATGATTCCAATACACAATGTTAAATTAACTTAGGAGCATGACCCATTTGGCTATGTATCTTATGAGAACTACCTTAGATAATAAGAATTTGAGAGGATCCACCTTAGTGATGTCAATTATTTTATTGTTCAACCTATAATGTCATAATTTTTGGGTACTAAACACCATAATTAAACACACCTTCTCAATAGGCATAAAAGTATGTTCATAATCCATCAATGTGTGGCTTAAATAATAGACTACATGATCTTTACCTTGATCATCATATTGGGCTAAAAGTGCCCCCAGTACATGCATAATTGATGATATGTAAAGAATAAATGGTTGTCTAGGTATTGGTGGTCTGTAAACTAGTGGGTTGGCCAAATAAATCTTGATATTCAAAAAATTTAATTGATAGTCTTCATCCAATTAAACCTGATCCCTTTCTTTAAGAGATGTCTAAATGGATAGCACTTGTCTACCAATTGAGAAATGAACATAGTATAGACTTGATATTTCCTTGTAAGATTTATATTTTTTTAATATTTAAAGGTGGAGGCATTTCAACAATAGCCTTTACCTTATTGGGGTCAAATTTGATCCTCTTTATGATAAAATAAACCCTATAAATTTCTTTGAAGTGATGTCAAAGACACACTTCTTAGGATTTAGGTAGACTTTATATTCATGAATCCTCTCAAATATTTTTCATATAACTTCAGGATATCTAATATGTGTTCTTAATTTTTATAGTATGTCATCAACATAGTGTTCAATAATATCATGTATCATGTCATGAAATATGGCATATGGATCTAGTGTCCCTTAAGCTAAATGGCATGACTTGTTAATAGAATGTTCCCCATGGATTGGTGAACATATTATTGTGTTGATCTTCTTGTGCTATCTTGATTTGATTGTATCCAAAAAATCTATCCATGAGGGATAACATCTCATACCCAGTAGTAGAGTTGATAATCATGTCGATGTTGGATAGAGAAAAATCATCTTTAAGGAACTCTTTATTGATATCTCTAAAATTAGTGTAAAGACATATACCCTGGGGCTTTTTTATAACTAGAACCATGTTTGATATCCATTCAAAATAGTCTAGTGGTGTAATGAAACCTACTCCTAGTAACTTCTCTAAATCTACTTTTACTAATAGGGCAATGCATAGACAAATATTACTCAATTTTTTCTTGATTGGCTTGGCATTGGGATGGAAAATAAGGTTATGTACAACCAAATCAGGGTCTAAGCTTGGCATTCTAAATTATTCCCATGCAAAGATGTCAATATAATCCTTCAATATGGATATAATATGTTTGTGTTATGATTCATTAATCAAAGTTCCAAGATAAATAATTTTAAGATCATCATATATTCTAAGGCTTACTTATATTATGTTTTCCATAAGGATTGTGGATCTATATTCAATAATAGTAGGAAATATTTGATCGTGATCATCTTCTTCTACTATAGATTCTTCTTGGTCCTCCTAAAGCTCTAGATAGTGTGATGAATCAAAATCTACCATCTCAAGTAATGGATAAGTAGCAAAAACCTATAGAAAGTCAAGATAGAGAGATAGATGCTAAAAAAATTGTTATTTTTCTAAGAATATGTTTGTAATAGATATAGATCTAGGATTTGATGGACCTTCTACATCTTTAAGGGATGAGCAAATGTTCCCATCCAAGCTCACTTGAAATAGGTTTTCACTCAAGGCTTTTCTTTTTCTTTACTTTTTCCCTGATCAATGAGCACCTAAAAGGGGTTTTCACCTAAATATATTGATGTTTTATCTTTGTTATGACCAAGAAAGTTTTCCTACTCTCCAAAGTAGGTAGAAAGATCTAATGAAAAATCAAATCCTTTTTTGTGATTGCAATGGGCAATCTATCTCTTGGGCCCATGTATTCTAAAATTGATCCTTCATTCTAAAACTCATCAAGGCATATGACCAAATTTTTCTAGTCCTAATCAATGAGTTAGAGATGACAAAGACATAGGGAACAATGAGATTCCACTTCAGTAAGGGAATCTCTAATAGAAACATGAGGTGTTATGGTCATAATGTCATTAAAATAAAATAGGTCTATATCATCAAGCTCATTAAAAAGGCTATAATGGGAAATTAAGTCACTTATAGGAGTCTCATTTCTAGTTGATTCATAAGAATCACTATCAAAAGTCATGAGGTCACCCCTAGGTGGTATAAATCTAAGATAGTGATTCAAATTGGGTGCTCTAGCTGATAAAGATTCTAGGATTCATTGTGATCATGTGCTAAGGCCTTTTCCTATATAATCAAAGTTGTTAATGATCTAATTAGGGATGGGATACTTTAGATTCTAGAAGTAATTAGTAATGCCATCAAAATATAACTAGTCTCCTTCAGTGAAATCCTCTCGATTCTATTTTGGTGAAGTAGTAAGTATAAATACCATAGCTGGTTTCTATTGACTTTTATTTTGTTATCAAATCAAGTTGGGTATATTAGGGCTCTTGGAAGGTTTGGGTTTACCAAATTTTTTATGAGACTTCAACAACTTAGAAACATGGAAGGCATCCTTAAGATGGTACTTGGAAATGCCCCTATATTCTATCATAACCTATTTTATAAGAGCTATAGGAAATGGATTAGCCAAAGTAGAAGGAAGGCCACTAGGGTTGATATAATTAGATGGAGGTGGACATGAAATTATTGGTTTATTCCTCATCAAAAAAAATTTAGAACCTAAGTAATAGTTATAATTACAAAACTCAACCTCTAAATGTTTACAATACTAATAAGATTATTTATTAGCTAAAATAGTAACCTCAATCCCATCATGGGGAAATTTAAGGCACTGATGTACGGTGGATGGAATGGCATAGACTTTATGGATCGAAGGATGACTAGGAAGTATGTTATAAGGTATCTCAATATCCATAATATGTAATAATGTGTGGTGGGAAATAGACCTAATAATGATTGATAAGTAAATGGTACCAAAAGACTCCCTCTTGGCATTGTCATAAGATTTTATGGTGATCTTTGGATGAATGTCCTTTGTAGTGTAGCCCAATCTCTATACTAGTTTGAGGGACATGATGTTCAGCCCTAAACCATTATATATAAGAACTTGGTTGATCTTATGGTTTTCAATGACTACCTCAATATATAGTGGGTTATTATGGTTTGGACCAAGAGTGGACATGTCTTTTTGATCAAATATGACTTATCAAAATCAAGACAAATGTCCCACTAGGTATTGGAACTAGGATTATTATTAATGGAATAGTGGATTTTTGTAAAATGTTGTTCAAAATAGATTTATGAACTTTAAATGTACATAAGAGACCCAAAAAGGAAATTTGTATAGGGGTTTTGTTTAGTTGGTCCGATATACTATAAGGTTTTTTAACATTATGACAAGATGACTTGGCCTTGGTTGGCATAGTATTAGGCTTTGAATTTGAAGGCATAATGTTTACATTGGGTTCATTATTAGAATAAGAGGTAAAATGTCCTTAGAGAGTAACTTGTGAGAATCTAGTTATGACTACACAACTTAGAGGTGGAAAAGAGCCATTATAATTAAAAGACAAAGGAAAAGGGCCTTAGAGGGTGACTCAAGGGCATCTAAGTTGCATTAGAGAAATTTTGAGTTGATGAGGAGATATTTTAATTAGAGGAAGGATGGTGTCCATAAATAGTAACCCATGCAAATGGAGTCATAATATAATTATGTGTACTTGATGTGACATTACTAAAGGGAGAGGATGTTGACCCTATAATAATGAGTCCCATAATTTGAGGAACATGAGATGATTCATAGGTTTTAATATTAATAATGGAAATGTGAGTTGTAAAAATGCATCCCATGGTGTTTTTATAGTTATAAGGCATGTTTTTATAACCCAACTTGTTGGCATGGGTATTATGATCATGATTATGCTCATGCTGGTTATGATTTTGAATCTAATTCTAGTTCTGATTCTACCTCTAATTTTGTCCTTAGTTTTGATTATTTTATGGCTAATATTGATTATGTCATGGAAAGGGATATTTATATATACCCATATCTTGATTAGTATCTTGAAGAACAAGCTTAAACTAAAATTTTCCACTCTCAATTAGATCTTTAATAAGGTGTCATAATTGGATGCAATGAACCATGACCAACAACATGATGGTAGTTACACCACTCATTCTCCTTGTACCAATTTGGATTTGATTGATCTGTAGGAAATGGCCTTGGTACTAGCCATATATCAGGTTACATTATATGAGATTTTTAAATACTATTTCAATAGGTTCTCCCAATTTACTAAAGACTCTAAATTGATTATGGAATGTCCTTCATGGAGGATATCTTTGTAAATTGGCTATTGGATTAGTGGAAGATAATTACACATTTAGAGTTGTTGAAGCCTATACCATTTGTACATGTCTTGATTTAGTCACACCATTTCCCATCATATTTTTTTCTTGTTGAAACCCTTAGGTTTATCTTGTGTAACCATTTGAACTAGTGATTGGGTTTGATTTGATGTTTGACGTTGTGTGAAAATATTGATAAGGCCTTTGGTAATAATCATCTTCTCAATATGCACACATTCATCTATAATTTCTTCAAATGAGTTAGTGTAATCATGCCATAGATTATATGGAACCTCAGGGTGTAAGTTCTATGTAAAAATGTTTGCCAACTATTTATCTAGAAAGTTATGTTGAAAGTGACCCTCTAATGCTCTCCACCTTTGTAGATATTACACAAATCTTTCTTCATCATGTTGTTTGGATTTGTACAAGTCAACAATGGTCATTTAATGTTCAATGTTATACGAGAAGTGGTTGATGAATTTTTTAGATAAGTTATTCCAATCTACAACTGATCCCTTGGGTAACTTAAGTAGCCAATATAAATCTTGTCCTACTAAACTTTATGTAAATAATAAAATTAAATAAATTATACTATAAGTAACCTCCTAGCATAACATATAATGTTTTAATGTCTTCACAAGGGTCTCCCTTTCCTTTATATTTATCAAATTTAGGTGCCTAAAAATGAGATGAAAAGGGGACTTGGAAGATGCTCAAATCAAATGGATATGGATATATCTCATCAAATTTGTACTTCTTAACTCTATTATTCATTTTCAATCATGACACAATCTCTTTCAAGGATTTCTACTCATGTATGTTTTATGCATTTGAGGGTGGAACATAATTTTATTAGGGTGGTATGTGCCCTTATTTATATTAGGGTGGTATGTGCCCTTATTATTGCCTAAATTTATGAGTCAAGTAAGTGAGCCATAGATTCCTTGGAATCTACTACCTTGAATTATATGTGTTCTACTAATTTTGGGGAGTCTATGGTCTATTTACCAATGTACGTATTGGTTATGATGAACTATCAAAATTATTTTGTATGATTTCTTCAATAGGTACTAAATTTTTTGGTATTTGATTTTGCAAAGGAACAAGAGGTGCTTGATGATTGAAAAATGTATGCTCAATGTCTAGTGAAGCATATTTTGAAACCTTTTGAGATTTAGGTTGTTCAATTGAGACATCTTGATCCATCATTGTTATGTTCTCAACTATAGTTTATATTTGTTCAACCACATCCCTTTCTTCCTTATAAGTATTATTGTGTATAGATGTAGAAACCAAAGAGTTAGTTAAGTCCATAATAAGCTAATATGCATATCATTGACTTATATTTTTAATCTTGGTGACAAGATATTGATCATTAGGATTTGACTCTATAAGTTTTTCCTTTCCCTTTATAGAAGAAGGTATGCTTATTTTTTCAATGTTCACAAAGTATTGTTCTTGATATTTCTCTCCTTCTCTAAGTAAGGTATGTAATTAATCCATGGGAAAGTTTGAAGGTAGTCTAGCACTAGATTCGATCAACCTTAGGAGGCCCTCATATTTATCCTCTAGGGGTTGATATTATGAATAATATTCTTTAGATAGTACCATTTTGGGAATGTCTTCAAAGACCACTAAATTATCCTAACCATCATAAAAGTGATCTTCCTCATAGCTAGAGTCATAGGTTACCTCACTACATGTGTACCTTTAAGTCATGTCTAAAAGAGTTGTTATCTACATTTGGAAAGATTTAGAAAATATTTTTCAAATGTTTAAATAAGGTATGTGTTTTGATAATTTATAAATAAATGATGAGGTATAAAGAGAATATAATAAAATTATGGTGGCATAGTACCACACACAATTAGAATAATGTGTTTATTAAATTATTCAACCTTGGGTAGGGTTTAAATTGTACAAATTAAAAGAGGGGATTTATGATAACTCAAAGACCTAAGTGTAAACTAATTTTTGAGATAATTTAATAACATAAAGATAGTTCAAATTTGAGGAGTTACTAATAGAAAATTATAATAAATCCCTTTATATTAGGAAGGTGATAATGCAAACCAAGAAAATCAAGATGCAAAAACATGCAAGAATTCCTACATGTAAAACTAGAACCAAATGGGCAACACAATGCCACCACATGGTAATAGAAGGTAATATAAAATGTGTTCCAGAAATTAGAGCATGAGTGACATGTAATATGAAATAATTTAACAAATGATCAAATGATGATGATGAGTCTATAAATGTCCTTTAATATAAATGGTAAATTGAACTCAAGTTAACTCAAGTCAAGTGAAAATGTTAAAACTAATTTAACATATTAACCTACAACTTAGAAAGGTGAAATTTAAAATTTGAATGATCAATTAAGGACTTAAATATTTTGGAAAGTGGTCTAGACTCAAATGGGTACCATATCTATGCTAATTAGATAAGACAAACATAATTTTTAAGATGAATATTTGAACAAGGCAAACATGATTTGGATTTGACCAACGTAATGCCTCATTATTCAAGAAATGGTGGATAATGTGTTTGTTTATGATGTTATTTAAAAACAAGTTTTTAATCAAATCAATGACCAAGTAAATACAAAGATCAAATTACAACTAAGGAAATCATCCTAAGCCCAAAACTGACAAGGTTGCTCTGTATTGTTAAAATCCATCTTTATACATACACTTGGGAGGAATTTTAAGTATTCATCCAAAATAAAATCACATTAATTGATAAGGTATTTTATACCCCCTTCTCCCAATATAGAATATGATGACATGGAATTTTAGGTGTACCCTACATCAACAATACTCCATAGAAAGTGGGGTTGTCTAAGACTTGTAATTTATGATTGTCTAAATGGTCCCAAGTATGGCTAACACAAGGGATGCAACACATCAATTGGATCCATGTCAATCATCTTGTTGTTAAAAGGTATTATCCTTTTCACAACCACTAAATCCATAAATTACTCAGTGTAGTGCAATGTCCTAATTGATCATATGTTTTGGGCTAGCTTGCCACTAACAGAGTTTACTTAATCACTCAAAAAAATGTCCTAGTAGGGAAATACTAGTTTATATATACCCCCCCCCATGGAAATGGGTTGAAATCAATGCTATAAGATGAATTCCTAGGTCAAAGCTTCACTAAAGAACTCATGAATAGGCAATGACCTCCCATTCATAAGCCAATTGAATAAAATAGAATCCCTAAGTGAAAAGGATTTATAGGTTATTTTTAGATCACCTAAGCCATATGAGTTTTGTGGAGAGCTTAGGTAAATTCCTTTTCATGCCTTGGAAAAAGTCAAAATCACAATGAAAATGTGATTTTGGTCACCCAAGTTCCATCAAGGGGATAGGGGGAGAGCATACATGCACCTTTTAGTTTGCTCAAATAAATTAACAAGTAATAAATGATTTACATAAAATAACACACTTTTGAAAAGATTATAATTTAAGTGAATGTTCATTTTAATATACCAAATTGAAATGTTAAGTGAAGTTCTTGGCCCCTTGGCCTTAGTTTGCAAAAACTTCAAAAAAACATTCAGATAAACCACCTAAGTTCCTTTTAAACACTAAAGGGAAGGTTCAATATTTAAACATGTTGATCTCAGTTCCTTTTAAACACTAAATGGAAGGTTAAGAACTTAATTATACTAAAAAATGATCACTTTTCCATGTGGTTCCTAAAAGAAAAGCTAGAGAGTTTCCTTTATCTTTGAATCATATATATGGATGTTTTAAACTTCTTGAAAAATAGGTCTCAAGTTTGTGAAGTGCAAAACCATAGATACATAGTAGAAAACCATAACTCAACAAAACTACAAGTCTATTAGAAAAATCACAATTCATGGGTTAAATAACATAACATCACAAAATCATGACTTTGTTAGGAAAAAAATGAAAGTTACATAGCAAAACCATAAATTTAAGAGTTGTAATATTGTATATTAACCCCAAATAATTAGCCTAACCAATATAAGTTTAGCAACACAACCACAACTTACCTCAATGATATCATAAATTATGAAATCATAGTAATGTACTATCATGATTATTGAGTTATGATATTACAATATCATAAGTAACCCTACAAATAGAAAAACCAATTAGACTAGAAACATAGTTAAAATGCAAAATCCTAAGTATAAATGTGAAAATGTGACTATGTAAACTATGGTATTATGATCTAGAGGACAAAATCATAGATTAACAGTGGCAAAATCACCACTTCTAAAAAACATCTTTTTTCTCAAATTTTTCACCCACTTTGGTCCCAAAGTCCAAGATTATGCATGAAATTGGTTAGTAGGATAATTGTAGATTATTTAGGAGCTAATTTATGGGGTGCCATCCCACCAAGTGTGCCAAGATGTAGATATGGGTTACAAAGATGGTTAGATCAAGCATTAGTCATAAAAAACACAAGAAATACATAAAGAACTAACAATATATGATAAACTATTTAATGGGGTGTACAAATAACAATTAAGAGCAAATGAAAGAAATCAAACACAAGTTACCTTCCCATGAGCATCCCATCATCTGTTTATGGCTCAAAACATGTTTTTCCCCTTAATTTAGAGTTCTTATCTTTGTCAACAATGGATGCTTTACTCATTCATCATCTCAAGATCACCAACTAAGATAGTCTCATGATATGAAAATCAATGTTATGCCTATCAAATGAATCTATTCTATTGTAAATAAATCATTATCACACTACACAAATATGACTTGTGGATATAATATTGCATTATAAGTTTACACAATTGAAGCTTAAAAATGTGAGTGAAAGGCCTCCTATTTATAGATTTTTGGAATTGATCATAATGAAACTAGACCATCCATCTTGAGATCAAGATTTGTGGCCAATAATCCATTCAATCTTATTGACTCAAATCATAAATCCCCTCATAAATATTTGGGAGGAAGAGGCATTAAAGAGGCATGAGAATCCATAATCTTGATATGTGTTGCATTTATGGATTATGGATGTGACCCCATTGATCATGTATTTGATGATGTAGATAATAGGAATCAATTTATAGTAAATAAATATTCAATAAATTCTATGTAATTCTTTTTTAAGCTCATAACTTGGTTTAATTTTCCCAAGTAAGATTAATCAATTTTAGTGTAATTCTTTGGAAATTGGTGCACAATTAATCAAACTAGTCAGAATGTCATATTATCAAGTCATAATTTGACTAGAACGTAATTATAAGAAGTTTTTATTTGTGTACAGACCAATATCCCATTTAGGATGTTATCTATAAAAAAAATACACATGCACATGTTGCATGCTAGAGAATTTATTATAAAAGAGCGATCCAGAGCACCCAAGTGTGAAATCATCATTTTGACCCAAAATGATTTGATAAAAGTTAATAATAACATAAAATACAGTTCCCCATTAAGGGATACATTATCCTAAATTGACACTTATATATGACAAGCTTGAACCATTTAGCATGATTTGGTAATTTTGGCTTAAATTATACATTGTTGTAAATTTCGAGTAAGATTGACAATTTTGACATGATGGTGTTAGGAATTGATTTATACATGGGTGTATTAATAACAATATTAATTTTTAATTATGTCAATTTCATTTTTTCAAGACCTTTACTTTTTGTTCTTTGGTTTGCACTATTAGTTTTGAAGAGGGGTTTTAAAGTAGTTCATGACACTTCTTAGTTTACTTGTTTGCTTTGAAAACATTATTTATATCATGTTTTACTTTAGGTGTAAAAATGGATAATTTTATTTTAGTATTTATTAAATCACATGCATATTTATGCACATCCAAATATAAAGTGTCAAATGAAGCAAAGAGATTTTACAAATCTCTTTCTATAAGTGGAGAAAAATACCCCTACTAAATATAAATTGTAATTCAAAATCTGAGGGGGTTTAGTTTAAGGAATATAATATATCCTTAAATCTGATAACATAGTATTAAATGGATTCATTCTCAGTTTGTGCTAATTCTTGAAATTTTTCCAATGGTAACTTAGGTAAGGTATATCTATGAAAATGGGATAAGAACACCTCTTTAAGTTTTTTGTTATGTGGATAAGTAACCATTTGGGAGACTATGAAACCAATCAAGAGCCTCTTTATCTAAAATTAGATGTAAATCCTTTAATAATAAGCATTCATCCGTATCCTAATCATAAAAATAATGTATATATATTGTTTCAAATGAGTAGTAGGATCTAAATGACCATTGAAAGAGGATAATTTAGGCATGATACATTTTTAAGGATAAGGAGATTCAAAAAAATATTGAGTAAGAGGTTATGCTTCTAACATATTGTATTTAAAGGTAGCCTCATGGGAAGAGACTTTAAACTTAATGGTATTCACTTATTATTGAAGGTATCCTATATTCGTCATGATAGATATCATATCACAACTAAAGATTGGTAAAGAGGTTGAAGATTTGATTAGAGGTTGTAAACTACCATTCATATGAAGCATAAGAATGATAAATTTTTTACCACCTTTAATAATAGTAACATCACATGGTTTTGAAAAATGAGGTAAAAATGAAAGTATGCATTTTTGAATAGCATGAATTTTTATGTTATTATCATGGAAAGGTAATATATTACTTGAAACTTCATGACATATAGTAGGAGAAATATTTTTTCTTGTAAATAATTTTGTTGTTTTAGTAGAAAATGCAAAGGAGGGAGGAGATGAACCATTTTATACTTAAATTGAAATATTTAAAGAGATAAAGATGAAAATTGTATTTCATTTTTTATTTACAAATAAGGGAGAGAGAATAAAATGTGTCTTTTGACTTTCTCTGATTTATATGATTTGATTTTTTCAAGGGATGAGTCAAATGTACTTTGTATTTTAACTATATCTCAAAATAATGCATCTTTAATAATAGGTTTCTTATCACTTTAACATGTGTTTTTATTTTTACATTAAAGTGAGAGAGGAGAGGAAGCAACACATGCATACTAGTCATTCCCATTTAGAGAAAGACAATAATTTTACTATTTTCATTTGAGTGATTTAATGAAGGGATAATATTTTTAACATGAGCATCACTTTGAAAATAAGGCATAAATTCATTTTTTTTAAATTTTCATCATTAGAGATAGGAGAGAAGTATTCATTTTTTTAACATTTTCATCATTGGAAGAAGGAGAGGAGAATTTGAAATTTTCAACACTTACCTCATTCAAATGTATACATGCATCATTTTGAATCATGACATCATGAATGTTGACATATTTCATATTTATTGTATCATCCTTATTCAATGCACTAAAAAAATGTATCATTTTTGACTTTTTAGACCCTTCATAATTGAAAAGTAAAGAAATAGGAGAACAAGGATCCAGATATCCAAGAGGAATAATGTCACACTCATAACCATATGAAATCATGCTATGATCATTAACATGTTCATTTATACTTGCATATGCATCATTAGTTCTTTCATGATCATAGTTATAAGAAAAATAAGATGTTTTAGCCTATTTTTGATATGCCATAAGATCTTCATATGAAATACATTGATCATTAGGAACATTGAACAAACTATCAAAAGGATGAGGCTTGGCATGCTTATAATAAAGGATTCTATAAGGACTTTAAATTTTAATCCAATGTAAAAGAAATAAATTAAGAGGTATAGATCAAGAATATAAGTAAGAAATCCTTAAGCTATGCCCATGCAATAAATTAGATTTGAAAAATAAAAATCTATAATAAATTTTTGAAAAAGGAAAATGACCCTAATATTCAAACCAAGGTTTGGTTTAAAAATCATAGGGGTTCACCATAATGTTTTATTTTATTTTTATTTTTAAGCAAACACGCTTAAAAAAATAAAACTATTTGAATGCAATATCCCATAAATAAAAATCAATTATATATACCAAACTATAAAAATTTGACCATTTACACATATAAAATAAATATAGTAAGGACCAAGCAATCAAGGGTTAATGAGAACATATATTATTTCATGTTCTATTTTTTACTATGACAATGATATGGAATCATCTCAAAATGGTGATCAGGTTAAAGGAATATGTCCACTACATTTTGATTATTATTACACATAGGACACTTGTGTCTATCCTAAACATTTATATCAATGCATATGTCTATATTTGATGTAGGTATCTAATCTAGGGCATATGTATAATTAGATACAAATTTATATTAAAGTTATATCATTACTTGTATACTTGTTTGGTTTTTTAGTATATGTCCACCTGTGCATGATATTTAGCCAATAATCTAAAACCTTAACCCTCTTGCCTTTGAACTCCTATAACTTGGTGAAAATGGGTTAGCACATGAGTAAATATAAATTTAATAACCATAACTATTGCTAATTACTACCTACATATCCAATACTCTAAAGAGAGCCTCACACTCATATGTAGTTCTCCCACCTAGGCATGTGTGTGGAATTTTGAGTGTGTAACTAGATGTTTTTTATACTATTGTAACCCTTAGTAAAACTAATTCAAGAGTATATTGAAATTTTTGAATGCTTAAGATATTTAATTTAGTAATGAAATACAATTTGATAGCTTAGAATATAAATTACTGGCTAATTAGTAACTTACTTGACCATATTTCTAAGGGGTGTAATTAGACTATAGCCTTTATATCTATAATGAAATCTTGTTTTTGAATAATGACCTAGTCGTACATGAAAATTTGACATTAAAATAAATAAAAGGGAAAACAAAAATAGTCATAAAAGTGTAAATCATGGAAAAGTATAAGAATATAAATTTGGAAACATGCATTATAGTTGGAAACTTACATCAACATAAGAGTCCAACATAGTCACAGGTGACCAGAAGCCTAAAAATAAATAATAACATAAAACACAAGTTGAGATCCCCAAATTACATTGTCCAAAGAGGAAATTTAATGACATATAAGCTCAAAAGGGTAGACAAAGAAAGTGAAATATAATGGAATTAAGGAGGTTCACATGAGACTGCACCACTAGATATCTAACTCTTAGTCAAGAGACCTATACATACAAAAGTTATGAAAATATTTTATTAAACTGTGATTGTACCAAATGTGGGTATCTACATACACATTTATCAAAAATTACCATGAGCCAATCTCACCCCATTTTTGGTGTACTCCTTAGGATGTGCACTAAGGTAGATTGATACGCTAACAAGACCCTACCAAAAAACCCCTAAATAAAGTGATAAAAGTGAAAAATATCAAGTGTATACATTGTGTATTATCTTAGTCCCAATAATAACTAGTAAATTAATATGCCAAATTACATTCTCATATGTATTTGTATGTTATCAGTGTCACTTATTGTATCCAAATCCTTTGATAAAATTGATTGTGAATGAAGTGCATGTGCCTTATGATCCAAAAATATTTTCATTCTATGTTTACCCTATTTAAGATTAAGAATGACCATTAATCAATTTAAAAGAATATACTGGTATAAAATAGTCTATGTGTAGTGTGAACTAGAATGGGATCTTCGCGTAGTTTTACCTTCTATAGAATTTATATTTACCATTTGTTCCTATATAGGAATGTCCTGAGATAAATCAAAACTCCTATGATGCATATTTGAATAATATAGATTGGATGAATGTGTGGGAATGTTGTTATATTTTCCAAATGTAATAACTCCCTTATCTACATTTTTTTCAATATTATATCACAATGCATACCACTTGTTGTCTCTATATCCATTTATATGATGATAATTTAAAAATAATCTTTCCCTAACTTGTTCAATGAAATGTGTAGGGTGATGGTGATTAAGAGGTAACTTAATTAACTTTCATCTTAAAGTGCTCATAAAATACAATTTGGCCTATCCTTAAAATTGTTGAATTGGATTGACTAATTCAATTTTAAAGGAGGTGGAATCATGATTATTGTTTCCATATGAACCATTTCATTTGGATCTTCCTTCTTATTAACGACCTTAGTTAGGTATTTCTATTTAAAAGGTGATATAATTTTATTAATTTCCTTATGTGGAACTTCCTTTTGATGAGTGACATTATTTTTAGTATCTTCATCACAATTTTTACCATGTGCTAATTATTTTCATATTACAATAGTTTTAAAGTAAAAATATTTGAAAGATTTGAAAGTGTGATAGAGAAATCTCTCTTTGGGAGGGAATATGATACCTCTACAGAAAATGTATTAATTTTCCAAATATGTAGGTTGATATATCAAATTTATGCATAAAAGATTTGAATTGAAATATGTAATAATTAATGGGTTCTAAATTCCTTTGATATAGAGAAGGAACATACTCATTTGTGACTCAAGGTTCCTTATTTTGAAAATATTACATTAATAAATTCTCTTCTAACTCGGTAGATGAGTGCAAAGATCCACTAGGGAAATGATGAAACTAATCTACTTCTATTATAGTTAATCTCTCAGGGAATATCTTAAGTATAATTATATCACTTGTATTATATTTACCCATATATGCTATAAAGATGTTATTGTGCAAGAATGGATCACTAATTTCATTAAATAATGAAAGTGTAGACATGATGAAGTCATAGGGTAAGGATGAATTAATAATTTTATGCTTTATTTTATTTCCATGTATAACATTATAATCAACCCAAGAGTAATATGCTTTAATTTATAGAGAGAGATGATGCACCTTTTGTTAAAAATAAACTATAAAATCCATTAAGTCTATGACCTATTCTGAAAGTATAGTATGATGGTTAAGAGGCTCATTAATTGGTTGAATTTTATTATTAATTTTTTTCATAAGGACACTATTTGAAATAGGTTGGGGAGATTCACACAAAGGTTTCATCTTATCCTCTATATTATACCTAGGTGTAGGTGATTTATCATAAACATTTTTATCATTGTACAATTTATAATCACTATCATGTTGAATATAGATATCATTGGATAATTTATAAATATAGACACATTTATTTTATAAATAATAATTAATAATATCATATTGAATTTTAGTCGTATCATATTTTATTTGAGAAGAAGGAAAATCATCATGTTATTTTTCAATATAATTAGTGGTATCATATTCTATGCTAATAAAAATAAAATTTCTTTTAGAAACATAATTATAAGGCATATCATAATTTGAATCAACATGTAAATAATTTATCCATTGCCTTAATGTATCTTCATTCTTAAGTGGAATCCTAGTAAGATCACAAAGGTATTAATTAATTCAATGCTAATTTTTTCTTATTATAGCGAATGAGTATTGGAAGAATGTAAAGAGGGAGAAGGATAATTGAATTCTTTAATTTTAAGCCTATTGTATTTTTATTATTCTTCACTAATGCTATAAAATAATAAATCACTTTCATTCCAATATTCAACACCATCACAATGTTAATTATCATAGTTATTTATTTCACTTACAAAATATTATTCTTTATTTACCAAAGCATTGTTATTAGGCACACAAGCATGATCATATATAACTAAATGTATCCATTAATTAGCATAAATGTAAGGATTAACATGGGTAGATGATAAGGGATCCATAGGATTAGACATTTTTTAAGGATTTATATTCATGGAGAAATTGCCAAACTCTAAGATTACAAAGGATATAATCATAAAGTGTATCCATAATATGATGGAAAACATAAAAATATGGGGTTTTAAGGAGAGAACCATAGGAAAGAGGCCACTTATGAACATGAAAGAAAAAGGTTTAAATATATCAATATGAAACATTAATGATATAAGGAAGAAAACCTAAGGAAACATAGGGCTTGTTATGTTCTAGACAAAGAACATGTTAACCTATAGGTTTTGACTAATTTTAAAATTGGTAGTCTAAATAATATAAAATATTGAGTATAATTAGATTGTATTTATGATTTTAAATATGATTTATAATTGATTTATTTTAGTTTATTATTTATGGAAATCACCTAGAATATGGGTATTTAACTTGTCTAAGGTTTTGTTATGTGTTATGTTCAGTCATAGTTATCAAATATAATCTAAAGGGGATTTGTTGATGCCTAAATGTGTAACACATGTGCCTAGAGTGTTTAAGAAACGCTTCTCATTTTATAATTCATAAAAACTCAACACATAAGTTACAAGTTGTGATAATCCTATTATATTTGATGGAGGAGAGGCAGAACAAGTGACTTTTTCACAATATTTATAATATTTGGTGGATGAGAGCTACCATGGCTAAATAGTAGATTTATGCAAAATATAAAGTACTCTATCATAATAAAAATTAATTATTATCAATAACTAATCTAAAGACTAATCTAAGATGGATATTTACAATGATAATTAAACTAAGGTGATTTAGTAAAAAAGAGGCAAAAGGAAAGGGTAGGGTAGAAAGAAATGTTGTTGATCTTCATTCCAAACATCATGGCAAAATTTAGATTTCATTTAGACATCCACTTAACCAATGTGTAAAATGAAATAGTTTAAGCCCAAATCCTATCACACATCAGACAAACTCCTAAAGAAGGTGGAAATAATGCAAATCAGAACTTGGTTCATTTTAAAGATTTACCCTTGCAAGCAAATATCATTAGCCCAAATGCAACAAGAGTAAGAAAATGAAATGAACCTAAGGACTTTTATTCAACCTATCATTGACACAAATTAAAAACTCTACAATCAAATATACACATCAATAATTGAAAATAGCCATTCAAATTTGGATATCAGAATAAATAAGTGAGAGAGAAGCCATGATAACAATGAACACAAGCAAAAATTAGACAATATTTATAGAATTTCTTGCTTATATTAATTACTATAAGTTTACAAGGTTTTGTCTCTAAAAACTCCCCCATCTTTTAAAATTTATAATACTCCTTTTATAGAATGCAAGGATGTATGTTAGTTAGTCATATCTAATTACATTAGTACATGTGTATAGGATGGCTGCCTTTTTATCCTATTCTAGAACAAATGATTTTTTATAATGGATTGACTTATAAATAATGTTCTATTACAAATTGCACATGTTTATACAAAAATAATATCCTATTTCAAAATATTACACAATACTCATTAAAAAAGGAATATTCTTATTTCAACTAACTTATCTTTGAAAACCTTGTGTGTTGCTAGAGTCTTCATTGTTTCTAATGATGTATTTTGATGCTTATGGATAATAATCAGTTTTATGAATATCTCTTTATGCTTATAATTATATCCATAACCCTACTATTATTTATCCATATTTACTTTGGTTCCTTCTTCTTAGTATCTAAGATTAAAATAGAATTCCATGTTCCCTCAAGAAACACCCCTCCAAACTACCATGACTTATTAGACTGGTCACTGGTGGACTTTAGACCAAATTACCTTTACACAAACAAAAATTTAGCCTCTTTTGGGTCAATCATAATTCCCACAAGGTTTGGTTAGGGCCTCATGGCTTGCTAGGGCATTGCTATAAGTTTTAAAAATGCTTTAATGGTGGCCATGAGCTTACCTTATGAGCTTCATGATTTAGAATACCCTTGGGTTTGCCTATTTGTACCTCTATCTCCCATAGATCCATAAAATCTTTAGATTGATCATGTTTTTCTTGCATGGTATTATCATGGCACCCATGCTCATGAATGTTCAAAAATATGATCGTTACCTTTAAAAATTTGGTTTGATCTCATACCATCTGATCCTTTTATATGAATTAACATAGACTATAGATCTTCAAATTATTTGGATCAAGATAGTTATATTAAAATTGACATCCCTATGAACATCATTTGATGTTTGCATGGAGGTCATTGATAGGTGTGTGGCTACCCATTTTAAACACATCTATGGGGCTCTTTGATATCTTAAATTTGATGTTCACATGACCATAATTTGATGTCCACATGAACATCATTGATGGGCCCATGAACATTAATTTTAAACACGTCCATATGGATCTTTGCTATCTTAAATTTGATATATGTGTGGTCATAATTTGACATTCACATGGAAATCATTGATAGGCCCATGATAATCAATTTTAAAAATGTTCATAGGGATCTTTTTTATCTAAAATTTTATGTCCACATGACTATCATTGGATGTCCACATGGATGTAATTGATGGGTGCATGATCATTAATTTTAAACATGTATTAGGGACTATTTTCAAATATTGTCATTTTTCATTTTCTTTTTTTCTTTGTACTCTATCATTTCTATCAAGAAATGTCTTTTCACCATGTGGCAGTCCCATAGGCCTTTGAATCTTTTTTAAAAGTTTTACTTCATCTCTCTCCATTGGATCATATCTATCTAGGTGATCATGAGTTGTTGATCTTACATAGATTCAAAAGGTTTAATTTAGGCTTGGTCATAAAGTTTATGGACTATGGTTTTGATTTAGTGTTAATAAAAATGAATTGAAACCTTAGGCTAGAAGAATATAGCTATGTTATGAGACATAACAAAGGGGACCCCATGAATAATAGAAGGACATAGCATAAAGAATCTATCTTGAGGTATTATTTGTATTATAAAATATGATTAGGACTTATTTTTATAATATATAAAAAGGCCCCCAATGTTAATAAGTCCCATGAAATATAATTGACCTAGTATAGGGATTTTAGCCTAAGTTCTTAGTTGTATTAGTAAATATGATTGGGACCTTTGATAAAATCATAAATTAAGTTCATAACATAATTTTTTCCCATTTAAATTTAAATAAAGATCTCCCACCAAATTTAAACTTGAATTAAAAGATCTAAGTAAAAAACTAGGCTAGGGCTTTACAATATGAATTTAATTAATCAATTATAGACCAAGGTTAGTAAAAGATAAATTTAGCATTGAAGCACAAAACCCTAATAATGTTCATTACCAAATGGGATCCATTAAACATGTAACCTAAAACACAAATATCTAATGTTAGCACTTTAGATAAAATCAAACTAGAACCATGAGCAAATAAGTCAGCCAAACCATGGTGTGGATGATCTTAAAATAAAAATAATGTGTAATCATGCTAATGACACTCTGAACAAGTGAATATTAAATTTTAAGGTAAAAATTTGCATGATTTGACACATAGGTCCCCATTTTTTAAAAATGAGGGTATTTTGACCTCAATAAATGGAGACTTTTGGGGAAAACATAGCAATATGTTAAAATTTAGAGGCTTTGGTTTAGAATAATAATTTAACTACTTATTCCATTTGAATAGGGACATTTATTAAGATTAATTCATGTTTATAACAAATCTTGTACATGCATAATTAGGATCAACCATCAAGACATAGCTGTGTTATGTGAGCACTTTGATTCCACTTATTGATTGCCATAGGATTTAGAAAAAACTTCCAAGTTCATGAATTTAAACATTAACATCAACTTTTAGCATGTTTGGATATTCATTAAGAACTATGATTTATCTCAAGGAAGGCTTGGGAATTTATATAATGTCATTCAGGTATTTATAGCCCCAATAGAGATTACTTTGGCTCCACTCAAGGCCTTGGTGCACTACCAGTTAGGTGTCCATATCCCCAATCGTGATTACCATAATCACCTTTACTTTGAAATACCTTTAAATTTTATAATAAGGATCTTATTTTTTTATTTTTTCAAATCATTTTGACTTTCTATCAAATTTTGGGAACTAGGCTAACCAAGTTTAGGAATTCGGTCAAGCGTTTGATTTTTAGACAATAATCCTTAGTTGTAAACTTTGTTCTAAGAAATTAATGTTTTTAAAGTGCAATCATGAATGTATCCTAATAGTTTAAGATTTCATCCTACATATGAAATCTTTCTTAAAACCTATCTTAGATTAGAACAAGGTTTAAAATCTCAATGAATAATTAACTTATCCATCAGTCTTTGATAACTTCTTTATACTATAACATCAATCTCATATTTCAACAATCCATGATCAACCAATGTTGAGAAGTCATACCTACATTTATAAATTGTGAAGCTCTTGAGAAATTAGATGAAACTTGAGCTGAGGGCTATCCAAAGGAATTTATTAGAAACAAGGAACAAAGCACCCAAAAGAAAACAAATATATGTGAACATTATATATAAACAAGGGACAGGAAGGAAAGAAAAAAATCAAGACATAAAGAACAATAAATAAACTAAACTAAACCCTATACTAACTACATAAAGTACTTACCTCCAGGATCAAATGGAAAGTTATTTAGTCTACTACATAACTTTGAAATATGAATATTTTATTTTCATGAAATACTATATATGGGAGCACTTGTGTGCTTGTGTCTTTTAGGTGATGTATCTTGGTCTCCTATCACCATTCTCAGATGCATGGATAAGAGATATGAATATAATACCCAATCATATTCCTCCTAGATTCTTCCACTTTATATTAGGAGTGTTATTTCTACTTCATCCATATATAGATAGTAGCTTATATCATATTCACTCAATAATGGTAGCTCAGCTAGTATCTTTTGACTGATGTCTTTATTAAGTTCTTTTTGAGATAGACATGGACTACTAATCTTTACCCAAAAATCTTCCAATTCATCCCAAAAGGCTTCTTAGTCTTGATCAATTGAATGGATTTCATCTAAAATCTCATCATTAAAAATGTGTTGGTCCCATACTCTTGACCTTTTGTCTAATTCATATGATAATCCCTACTCTATTTCATCCACTTCATCTTCATCCTTAGTGAAGAAATGAAACTCTTATATCTAATTGAGTTCTATCTCATCTAGTTTTGGGACCTCTAGGATATCATTTATCTCTTGGAACACCTCAATTTATTTCAATAAATCCTGGTGTAATTGCTTCCCATTGTTATATTATTCAGTAGTATCTTTTATTCCATTCATGACTTCACGTGAAGTGTCCTCATATCTATCTTCTAAAGAGAGGTCATCTTGTATCTGATCTTGTCCATGTGGTTACTCATCTTAAAGAGTTTTTCTTTCTTCTAGAGTATCTTTAGGTTCACTTTCCTCTTCAAATGGAAAATCAAAATCCTCTATCATGAACCTTGAGATGTCCTTACAAAGCTAGATGTCCCTATAATATTATCTTGGTTAAGCATAATTTTAAAGGTTTTAGAAACATTACAATGATCAACCAAATCTATTCACATAAACTCATTTGTATGCTTTCAGATGATCTATTATTTTTGTTATCATGAAACCCATTTGGAGGCCTATTAAACCTTTGAGAAGCATAGTTTTTGTTAGAGTCCGCCCTTATATTTCTTACTTGTTTTTAAAACTAAATGGAATTTAGCGCTTAGTTTTTAGACCATTTTTAATATCAATTCATTTAAATTTTTGATGTCTCAGGCTCACAAACTAGAGCATTAATACTAGCTATCACCATTAGAGTTCTATGATTTTGTGGATGAATCCCACTATAAAATGCTAGTCATGCACGTTAGATTTTGGCTATGATATGGATGAATCAATAGTAATTGGTTCCAAACTATGGGTTGGTTTAGAGTAGGTATATTCTAATTAGCATTGGGAATAGAATTGTCATTTGACCTTGTTGTTGCATTTGATCATTAATGATCATATATTTAGCATACATTAATGCTAATGTGTTTTATGACTAGAAGAGACCTTTTTAAGAACATGGAGGTCATGGCATCCACAATATCCTTATAAATTTCTAAAGCTAAAGCCTCATTTTGTTTAGAAGGGTCTATGGTTTTACTAAACATTTTTTACAACCTAGTGTCAAAGGCTTTGATGGTCTCATCAACATCCTTTTTAATTGTGGTGAACTATTGATACAAGACATAGGGAGTAATTATTTTTCTAAATTGATCAATGAAGACATTGTTAAATTCATCCCAACTAGCAATGAATTTCTCTACAAGGTTAAGGAACCATTCATATGCAGTATTTTTGAAAGTGAATGGAAACAATCTACATGTTGTATCTTCATGAGTCATATTCAGTGATCTTAAAGTAGATTTGAAACTCTAAACATGTTCTCCAATTATGAAAACATTACTAGGACTAAAATAAGGAAAATATCTTTTAAGGTTTCAAGGAAGATCACGTACTATACTTGACATGTTGATTAAAGAACCACCTAGCCAAGACATACCTTGAACACATGATTAGCTTGAATTGATGAAGTATTTGAGACTTTAGTAATTTCTCTCACCTAAGTCTCACCTTGGGAAATTATAGATTGTGAACTTACAACCTATTTAGAATCTGATGCATGAAACCAATCTTTAAAAATTACAATGATTAATTTTTCATGTTAAGCTAAGTTTATACAAATACATGTAAATCATGACTATATTTAACTAAGTAAGCTCAAAGATATGTCTAGACTAATAAATGAGAGGGAATTTACACCTCTAAGCTTGAATAAACTCAAATTTGAAAATAACCACTCAATCTTTGTAAAAAATTGATATTACTAACCTTAAATGTGGGAAATACACAAAGCATGAACTACCTTTGCATGAATATCTATGGATTTTCAAATAATATCAATCTTTGGCTAAAGAAAGCTCAAAGACTGGTCTAAAACCATAAATATTGATGATGTTTACATAATTGAGAAAATTATCATTCAAATATGTAAATAATACACCAATCTTTGATCAAAATACACTAGAATTAGCAAAGATTCTACAAATTCCGCAAGATCAAACTAAAGTCCCTCCTTCTAGCACCAGTGAAGCTACTCGTATTGATGCTTAAATGTGTACCATAGGTCTCAAAGTGTTTAAGAAACACTTCTCATTTTAAAATTCCTAATAACTCAATGCATGAATTTTAGTTTATGATAATTCTATTATCTTAGATGGAATAAAGGTAGAATAATTGACTGTTTCATAATATTTATAATATTTGGTGGTTAGGAGCCACCATGGACAAATAGTATATCTATGAAAAATATGAAGTACTCTATGATAATAAAAATTAATTATGATCAATAATTAGTCTAAATACTAATCTAATATGGATATTTATAGTCATGATTAAACTAAGGTGATCTGGTTAAAAATAATCAAAAGGAAGGGTAGGGTAGAAAGAAATGTTGTTGATCTTCACTCTAAACATCATGGCAAAGTTTAGATTTCATCCAGACATGCACTTAACCAATGTGTAACATGAAACAACTTAATCCCAAATCCTATCACACATCAGACAAACTCCTAAGGAGGGTAGAAATAATGCAAATTAGAGCCTAGTTCACTTTAAAGATTTACCCCTGCAAGTAGACAACATTAGCCCAAATACAAGAAGAGTAAGAAAATTAAATGAACATAAGAACTTTCAGTCTACTTAGCGTTGGCACAAGTTAATAAATATGAAATCAAATGTACACTCTAAGAATTCATAAGAACCATTCAAATATATAAATTATAATAAACAAGTGAGAGAGAAGCCATGACAATAATGAACACAAGCAAAAAATTGGATAATCTTTGTAGAATTCCTTGCTTATATTAATTTCTTCAAGTTTACAAAGTTTTGTCTCTAATAAATTCCCCCCTCTTTTACAATAGATAATACTCCTTTTATATAATGTAAAGAAGTATGTCAGTTAGTCATATCTAATTACATTCGTACATGTGTATAGGATAACTACCCTTTTTTCTATTCTAGAAGAAATGATTTTTTCTAGTGGAATGACTTATAGACAACATGATCATACAAATTTCACATGTATATACCAAAATAATATGCTATTTAAAAATATTATACAATGCTGGTTATAGAAGGAATATTCTTATTTCAACTAACTTGTCTTTGAGAACCCTGTGTGTTCCTAGAGTCTTCATTATTTTTTATGTTGTCTTTTGATGCTTATGGCCAATAATTAGTTTTATGAAGAGATATTTATATTTAGTATTATATCAATAACCATACTATTATATATCCATATTTCCTTTGATTCTTATTTCATAACATTTGAGGTCAAAATAGAATTCCATGTTCCCTCAGGAAACACCTTTCCAAACTACCATGGCTTATTAGACTACTCACTGGTGAATTTTGGATTGAATTACCTTTACACATACAATAATTTCACCTCCATCAAGTCAATCATAATGCCCACAGGGTCTTTTTAGGGTCCTCATGTCTTACCAAGGCATTGTTATGGGTTTTAATAGTTCTTTAATGATAGTCATGAGCTCAGCTTATGAGCTTCATGCTTTAGAATACCCTTGGGTTTGCCTATTTGTACCTCTATCTCTCATAGATCTATGGGATATTTAGATTGATCTTTCTTTGCCTATGTGGTATTACCATGGAACTGATGCTCATCACTATTAAAAAATATGACCATTACCTTTGAAAATTAAGATTTGATCTCACACCGTCTAATCTTTTTATATGAATCAATACAAACCATAGATATTTAGATTATTTGGATCTAGCTAGCTATCTTAAAATTTATGTCCCCATGACCATCATTTGATAATTAGGTGGACATCATTGATGGGTACATGGCCATCAATTTTAAACATGTCTATGGGGCTCTTTACTATCTTAAATTTGATGTCTACATTACCCTTATTTGACATCCATGTGGATGTCATTGACAAGTCCATGACCATTAATTTTAAACATGTATATGAGGATATATGCTATATTAAATTTGAAATCTATGAGACTTTCATTTGATGTCCACGTGGATGTCATTGATAAACATGTGACCATCAATTTTAAACACATCTTAGGGATTGTTTGTCAAGATTGCCAATTATCATTTTCTTGTTCACTCTCCACTCTATTAGTTCTACCAGGAAATATATTTTTTCCATGTCATAGTCTTGTGGGCCTTAGAAACTTTGTTAAAAAGTATTACTTCATCTCATTCTATTGGATCATGTCCTTCCAGGTGAATGTGATTTGTTAATCCTACATCGATGCAAAAGGTTTAAGTCAGACTTGGTCATAAATTTTATGGACTATGGTTTTGATTTCATGTTAATAAACATGAATTGATACCTTAGGCTAGGAGAATTTATACTAAGTTATAAGACATAACAAAGGAGACCTGATGAATAATATAAGGACATATCATAAATACTCTATCCTAAGGTCTTAGTTGTATTATAAAAATGATTAGGACCTAGTTTTAGAATATATAAAGAGGTCCCCAATGTTAATAAATCCTATGAAATATAATTGACATAACATAGGTATTTTGAATTAAGAGGTCCTAGTTGTATTAGTAAATATGATTGGGACCTTGGATAAAATCTTAAATTAATTCCATAACATAATTTGTTCCCACTTAAATTTAAATAAAGAGATCCTACCAAATTTAAATTTGAAATAAAAGGTCCGGGTAAAACATTAGGCTAGGGATTCAAAATATGAATTTAATTAATAAATTATAGACCAAGGTTAGTAAAATATTAGTTTAACATTGAATCACAAAACCCTAAAAATGTTAATTACCAAATGGTCTCCATTAAACTTGCAACTTGAAACACAAATATCTAATGTTAGCTTTGATCTCACACCATCTGATCTTTTTGTATGAATAAATGCAAAATGTAGATCTTCATATTATTTGGATCCATCTAACTATCTTAAAATTTATGTCCCCATGACCATTATTTGATGTCCACATGGACGTCATTGATGAGCGTGTGACCATCAAGTTTAAACACATCCATGGGGCTCTTTGTTATTTTAAATTTGATGTCTGTATGACCATCATTTGACGTCCATGTGGACATCATTAATGGGCCCATGACTATTGATTTTAAACACATTGATGTGGATATTTTCTATCTTAAATTTGACATCTGCATGACCATCATTTGATGTCCATTTTTATGTCTTTAAAGGGCACATGACCATCATTTTTAAACATGTCTTAGGGACTATTTTCCAAGCTTGCCACTTGTCATATTCTAGTTCACTATGTACTCTATCAATTCTACTAAGAAATGTCTTTTCACCATGTAGTGGTCCCATAGGCCTTCAAAACTTTATTAAAAAGTCTTACTTCATCTTGATCCATTGGATCATGGTTGTTTGGGTGAATGCAAGTCATTGATCCTGGATAGATGAAAAAGATTTAAGTTAGGCTTGGTCATAAAGTTTGTAGACTATGATTTTTTTTTTGTGTTAATAAACATGAAGTGAAACCTTAGGTTAAGAGAATTCAAACTAAGTTATGAGACATAACAAATGGGAAACATGAATAATAGGACTTAGCATAAATAATCTGGCCTAAGGTCTTAGTTGTATTATAAAATATGATTAGGACCTAGTTTAGAATATATAAAAAGGGCCACAACATTAATAAGTCTCATGAAATATAAGTGACCTAGCATAGGTATTTTATCCTAAGTTATTATTTTTATTACTAAATATGATTGGTACCTTGGCTAAAATAATAAATTAAGTCCATAAAATAATTTTTTCCTGATTAAATTTAATCAAAGAGCTCCCACCAAATTTAATTTTGAATTAAAAGGTCTAAGTAAAATATTAGGCTAGGGCTTCAAAATATGAATTTAATTAATCAATTATAGACCAATGTTAGTAAAAGATCAATTTAAAATTGAATAACAAAACCCTAAGCATGTTCATTACGAAATGGTATCCAATAAACCTATAACCTAAAACACAAATATCCAATGTTAGCACTTTAGATAAAATCAAACCAAAACCATGAGCAAAAATGTCAACTAGACCATAGTGTGGATGATATTAAAATAAAAATAATGTTTAATAATGCTAATGACACTCTTATCAAGTGAATTTTCAATTTCAAGGTATAAATTTTAATAATTTGACACATGGATCCCCATTTATTATAAATGGGGGTATGTTGACCTCAACAAAATTTATGTTGGATTATAATTTAAATAGACTATCAAAATTAACAAGATGATTCTAGTACTCATTATACACCTTTCGAAGTTAAGTCTATCCATTGTATACAAAACTCATCCAAGAGATATGTCCAAGTATGTGATAGTTTTGGTCACTACATTTGTGTCTCTAAGTGGCTCTTGTGTATTAAAATATATTTATACCTAAGATGACACTTCTATTTGCCTTCCCCTTGCTTAAAAATCCTATATTTCACTCTTGAGACCAATGTGACTTGGAAAAAATGATTAATGGGTTGGGTTGGACTAACCTTAGCCAATCCCTAGTGACTAACTATATGTTACCTACATTGTTAATAATCTAAAGAGGGTTTTAAAGCCAAATGTAGTTCTCCTAGTAATATGTATGTATGAGAAATGATAATAATGTAAGTCTAAGTGAAATTTTTACTAGGTAATCCTTTAGTAAAAACATTCAAATAGATATATACTTTATAAACTATAGAGTTTTAATAATACTAAGCTAGATGGTTGTGTGCTCTAGGTGTGTCTTTTTGTTAATTAAAAAGATAATGTACTGAAATGAATCTAAGGGATATGTATATATAGGGTTATAAATTTTGAATTGGGAAACTTTTGAAACATTAAAGCAAATGAAAAAAGACCCAAATGTATAAAATAAATCCATCCAAAGGACAACATGACCCAAAGTGAACCCAAAACATATATTAGAACACTTACAGTAGTTTTTTTATGGTACCAATAATTAAATGCATCATTAAATACCAAAATTATCCCAAATGCATATAAAACTTGAAGTTATAAGACTAGGTCTAGGGATCCATGTGACATAGCCAATAAAGATGAAAATAGTTACAAAAATGTTGTGTTAGATAAGTAAAGTTAAGTAAAGTAAAGTAAAGTAAAGAAAATAAGGAGACATAATACCAAGATAAATGTGCCAATAAGTCCCCATGTTTTCCACTAAGAGTACACACACACATGCACATGTGTAGGTACACGTGTATGCACACATATGCACACACACACACAAACAAACTTATATAAAATCATTATAAAAATAAGTTTTATGATAAATTTAGGTGTCTAAAAATTATGGTAATATTATGTGTCATGGTTGATATAGTTAGATGTGGTAGGAGATATATTTATAATTATATCAACACATTTTGAGTCATGGTCGATGCAATTGAAAGTAACAAGAGTGTGATTTAGAATTGTATCAAAAAAAATATCTTGAATGATGTAGCTAGATCTGATAAAAACCAAGTTTATAATCGTATCAACATATTTTATGTCATGATCAATGCAATTATTTTTAAAAGGAAGATGATTTAGAATAATATAGACACATTTTGGGTTATGGATAATGTATTTGTAATTCTATGGATTTAAATGAAATCTATCAAAATTTACGATATAATTTAATTAATTTGAGCATATAATAATTATAACATGTATAATATAATTGTGTATCTCTATAAAGCCTTATTTTTTATAGCACAGAACTGTATTTTTACCTCAGATTTCTGTTTTGTGGCCGCCGTGTGGACCAATACCCTGTTCTGAGCGGATCAGTGTTTTCTTTGAGGATATCTTGAATGCCATGGTGGTGATTCCTCTGAACAGAGGGGGTGATCTCATAGACATTTGGGTGGATGGAAAGGGCAGTGGTGGTGATGGATCCAAGGTTTTTTTGGTGGTGTTGTCTGTTATGGGTAGTGCTTTTTTTGGGATCCATGGAGCAGATGCACGACACATAATTGCTTAGATCTTTTTTGCGTGATTTTTTATTTTTCTTCAGTTAGCAAAGTAAATAATGAATGAATGGGGGAAACTTAGTTTCCTCTATGGTTTGTGAATGAGCCACGACACCCTGGTTAGGGAAAAATGGAGAAACCCTAAGCCGTGAAGTAGCCTTGTTCATTAAAAATTGATGGGTATGGCAGATCTGCCTACGTCATGGTGGCACTTAGGGAAGAAGGCATGCCATGCAAAGGATAATTTTGATGGCTTCCATTTGTGAGAAATTCCTTTGACATTTTGTTCTTAGGGTTGTTGGTTTGAACTTGGGAGCCTGCTCTGTTCTTTTTGGAGTTGGGCTTTGGTGTTTTCGTTTATGAGGTTTCATGTCCTTATAAAACCTGGTTTTCAGGTTGTTTTGCCTAGTTTTAATTTAGGTTTTAGGCCCTTGTAAAACTTGGGGCACTTGTACTTGTTCATATTATTGGTTTCAGGTCCCTATAAAACCTGGTTTAGTTACTATTTTTCAGTGTGTTTGCCTTTCCTGGCGGTTTGTAATGTTTTATCTTTCTTGATCTGTAAAGGGTTTTGGGGCCCCTTCAAAACCTACTTTTACCTTAATCTAAAACATGTATAATATAATTTTTATTATGTTTTTTGTATATTTTGATGCTTTTTTGGGGCTTGAAACTGAACTTTTACTTATAAGATAGGTCAAAATAGTCCTAGGATCTTCACCTATGATTTATTTTTCACTAGGCATGTGAACTAGGTGCTTCTCTTGAGATGATGAGTTAACCAAATTTGATTATATAGGGAAAGTTTAAATTTTATTTTAGGTTTGATGAATCATAAACCTAAGGATTTCTGATGGTAGATATGAGGGTGTGTAAAAATTGATAAAACCATCATTATTTGAGTTAAACTGAGGATTACTAAAAAAGAGAAAATCATCATAGGGGTTTTTCTCCATGTCATAAAAATCATAAATGGGAGGATATTATTATTAAAATTCATCATAATAATCACAATTATAAATTTTCAAATAATTATATTTATTTTCAAACATATTATAAGTTTTGAATGTGGTTTCATTATAAATGGGAAGGTTGATGTAGAGCATCACAAGGTAAGTTAGGTATTAATATGTGTAAGATTTTAATAATGAATATTTTTGGTCTTGTGTGATTTTGATAGGTCTTATAGGGTCACATATGGTGTATTTGAGTTCTTAATAGTCTTTATTTTATGTTTTATTAGCTCTTTTGGAGTTTCCATCCAAAAGGGAAAATTTGAAATTTTGAATTTAGTAACTAGGCTTAGAGTGGAATTTTGGGTTTTATGTGATATGTAATTATTGGTGAATGTTAAATAAGGTAATATTATGTACTATGGGTATGTGAAGTGTGTTTTAAATTTCAAATACAATAAAAATAACTATAATACAAGAAAGTTTGTATTGTAACCGCCAGCCTACATGGAGTTGGCCAAAAGAGTGAGTTTTCTTACATGTTTGATGTCATAAAAGAATATAAATGCATGAAAGTGAGGGATAGAGTGTGGTATTATATTATTATTAGAGGATAAATTTTATGAGATATGGGTATATAGTGTTAATAAATAAAATATAATATGAAGACTTAAGAAGAACCCTGCCTACCTTGAGAATTTTGTGTAGTTATTGTATAAAAATTGACATTAATGAATGAAAGAATGCTTGGAAGAAGTATTTTTAAGTTAAAATATGATATTTTTATGTGAAAAAATCATTAATTATTATTATTATTTTAATATAATGTATTTTTTTCACTTATCTACAAGTTAGAGGTTTGCATGACTTAAGCTATGAGAGCTCTATTTGACATAATCCAAAAAAAAAGAAAATAAAGTTATCCTTGTGAGTTTAATTAAGATTTTTGGGATTATTTTAAGGTATTAAATAATATTTTATTTATTATAGTGATAATTTTTAAGTATCATATATCCATTAAGGTGTTGTATACAACTAAAACTTTCACATAGTCTTCTTAGTGTTTCAAAAATTATGTAACATTGTATAATGGAGTCTTTTGAGGTTTTTTCAAGACCAATTATTTTTTGGGGAAGGTGAAAATATTTTTTAAGACATTATAAAAATTTTATAAGTGATTTAAATTTATTATAAATCAAATTATACCATTTTTTAAGCTCTTAGTCTTACATAGGCCTGTGTAGACCTAATACAGGGTTTTAAAATTAAAACTTTATTAAATTTTATTTCCACATACCACAATTTATTAAAATTTATATTAATATGTTTTGGGCATGATATATAGTATTTATATTTTTTTACGTTGGTAATTGACATACAGTATGGTATCTAATATGTGTTCTTGAAATAGGCCTAAAGAGACCTAATGGGTAAAGAAGTGTGGTGAGTTAGTAGGTTTACACTGAGATTTGTGAAATAAAAATTTGTATGAAGTTTTAATGGAATAAAGGGTATAAAAATATGGTATTTTTAAATCTCTAATCATAATGGTCTATTAATACTAATAATATGTATGCTAAAACATGACTACTAGAGGATAGGCCTTAAAGAGGAAAGTGTAAATTGTTTGAGAGTTATAGATTGGAGATTGAGGATGATGAATAGATGTTTAATGGAGATATAAATGATAAATTTTATGGACATATTATCCTTATTATGAATACAAGAACCATTGGATCATGTATTAAGTTATTAAGCCTATGAACCTATATCAAAGAATGAATAAGCTTGAAGTAAGAACAAAGAGTGAAATGATGAAAATTGTGTATGAGATGATGATGTTGGTGATAAAATAGAAGATTGTAGATTAATATTAATGATTATAGGTCAAGAGAGATAAATAATATAACTATGCATGTAAGGAGGCTTATGAGCCTAGTGAAGACGAGTAATCAAGGGTGACAAGAGAAAAGCACAGTACCTATTATAGACAAACAAATCAAAGATTAGAGAAAGGAGGGAAGAAAGAAATGAAATATAGGTAAATCAATGAGGAGAGTGTATAGATTATATCTTCATCAAGTGTGTATTAGAGCAGGTAAGCTCTTAGAATAGTTTATAATTTTAAAAATTAAAGGTTACTATTTGAGGTTTCATGAAGTTAAGTTGCAGATGTAGAGATGTTTAAAGGAAGGTATAGAGACCATTAATAAATTTTGAGAGTTACTAGAGAAATATTAAAAGAGAGAGTTAACAATTTTTTGGTATAAGATCATCCCTAAGAGGAGACAAGAAATTCTCCAAGAAGAATATTAGTTCCAACTTGGAAAAGACTTGGACATGAATGTCAATAGACAAAGTAGAGGAGAAAACCTAGGTTGAGACACAAAGATAAGGTGAAAGAGACTTTATAAATCAAGTTGAAAATACTTTATTGAGAGAAGATAAAGATAGATAAGGAAAAGGTGAGGAAGGGCTTATCTGAGTTAGATTAACAGAATGAGAGAAAGAAGAAAGAATACCCAAAGAGAAAAGGGTTGGTTGTTGAAGAGGAGATGAGTGAGATAAATAAAAGGATAGAGAGGATAAGTATCTTGGTAGATCTCATGAAATAATAGGAAAGCTAATGGTATGGTTAGGTAATGATTAATAAGAGAGTTAAGTGGCCTATAAGGCTACTTATGAAGAGAAGAAGAAAGATTTTCATGAGAGATAATGAGAAGAAAAATATTTTGTTATATAGTCATCTCAAGGAGGAGATTAAGAAGTTCATTGTGGATGAATAAGTTGTGTATACAAGAATAAAGTAAGAAACACCTCAAGGAGAATGACATAGTCATGAAGGATGATAAGAGGAAACAACTAAAGGAATTAACAAAGTAACCTAAGAAGGATAATATGGAGGAAAATAATCCTCAAGATTTTAAATTTGTGATTTTTTGTCATGTATGTATGAATTTACAAAAGTGAAGAAAGAAGAATTCCATTTTGAGGAATCAAGAAGATGGAGTCAAGAGGTATTAAGATCAAAAATCAGAAATTGTATTACATGAAACAATCAAAGAGAAACTTGAACATGAGTTTGTAGGTAATGAAAAGTTGATAAATGAAAAATAAGACCAACTATTTTTATATGATAGTTGGGATCAATTTCAAGTAGATATGGCAGCTTTGGATCATTCCATAAGCAATGGAGAAAAGGAAAAAGGCTATCCTAAAACAATAGTTGAAGATATGGGTACTTAGAATGAGTCAATGTAATTTCAAGAGAGAAATATTAATGGGTATACAAGATTTTTTGCAGTATGAAAGAGTGTCTAGTTTGACACATAATAGAGATAAAGCCCAAGTATAATATATATAAAAATATATGAAATAGCACAATGAAGAAGAGGAGTTGATATGGAGAGTATTGATGAAATAAGATGAAGTTGACCTATAATATTTCCTAAGTCAAAGTGAAAGTAAGGTAGGATTTATCATAAAAGAACTAGAGGTAGAATTACAAGTTAGAGAAAAGAGTATTTCAAGGACAAGGAACATGTTTCCCATATAAACACTTCAAGAAGATGAAATTATAGGTCGTATAAGGGGAAAAAAATTAGAATCAAATAATGAGTTTTAGGAAATAATATGGATAAGTATTAGTAAAAGGTGGATCAAACCAAGTTACAAGCCAATTTAAGCCTAAAACTATGAATAAGTTGAGCATAGAATCATATGAGCTGATCATAGAACTAATATTAGAAAATAACATTATAAGTAAAGAGAAAAGGTTAAGAGGAATAGATAAATAAATTTAGAAGATAAAATGGATTCTTAGATAGGCTTAGAAGAATAATACAAGAATAATAGAGGGTGGAAAGGACCATCAAATCTTTGAAGAGACTATCAAGTCTCATTAATTTAATTTTATATGTACCAAGAATGATGGTGTAGGTATGGATATGTACTTCACTCCATGATCACATTCATAAAATAAACATTGAGACACAAGTGCTCATGATAAAGAAAAAGAAAGAGGAGGACAACCATGTTCCTCACAAAGAAAATAATTGGATGAATAATGCATGTTTGGAAGAGGATAAGATTAGTACAAAGGTGATACAAAGAAGGAGTAAGAGTAGGTTAACATTGAAAAAGAAAAGAGAGGGTATTATTATCCCAAGAGCTATTCCAAGTAGCATGCAAAGAGATGAATAACAAAGACTCATAAAAGGAGAGATACAAATAAGTGAGTAAGAGAACAAGAAAATGAAGAAGCAGTAAGGTAATAAGATGATGGGTAATGTTATAGTTGAGTTGATTATTGTTATGCATTATTATAGTAATACAAAAAATTACCAAGTAGTTTTGTATTATGATGAAACTAAATTGGTCAAGGAGATGTCATTGCATGATGAGAAAGAGGGCTATGGGAAGACTCACCATAATAAGGTGGAGTATAATGAATATGAACCCAAAGAGGATATAAATGAGAGTATGGCAAGGGTGAAGGAATAAATGATGCATAATAATCCATTAGAACTTGAGGAAAAATAAGAAATCATTATTAATAAGATAGACCAGTAAGGAGTACATGAACGAACCATGACACAAGTGGAAGGAAGATATTGAATAGGATCAATAATGAAGAATAAGAACTAACCATCTGAGGTAGAGCATGATGAAGAGAATTCATAGAATGAGGATATGTAATATGAAGAGGACAAAAAGTTGTTATTAATAAATCATTTACTTATTGAAGGTAGAAGAAGAGTTGACAAGGATGTAAGACAAGGTAATGAGAAAAAGACTCAAGAAGTAGCTGAGAAGAAATGAGAAAGATAAGAGGAGAATTATAAATATGATCTCAAAAAATTATAAGAGGAAGAATTGAAAATCAAGGAAGATGTTGGAAATGGTACATTTGAGAAAGAGCTCAAATTTTTCCTCTTAGGGAGCTTGTTACAGAGCATTATAAGGTAACTTAGGTTATGAGTATGTTTAAGAGTTTAATAATTACCATTTTTGGGTTTTTATTCATGTGAGAGGTCTTATAGGGTCCCATAGAGTGTAAATGAGTATTTAATAGTCTTGATATTTGTGTGTTATTATCTCTTTTGGAGTTTCCTACCAAATCAAAAAATTTGAAATTTTGAATATAGTAACTAGGCTTAAAGTGGAATTTTGAGTTTTGTATGATATGTAATTGTTGGATAATGTTGTGCAAGGTCCTATTATGTCATATGGGTATTTTAAAGGTGTTTATAACATGAAATTCATTAACAATAAAGGTAAATCAATAAATTTTGTATTTTAACTTCCACCCTATGTGGATTTGGCCAAAAGAGGGAGTTTTCTTGCATGTTTGATTTCATAAAAGAATAGAAATGCATGAAGGTGAGGGAGATAATGTGGTAGTATATTAGGAGGAAAGAATAAATTTGAGGAGATAGGGGCAGATAGTATCATGAAATAAATTAAAAGATGAAGACTTAATAAAAACCTTGCCTACCTTGAGAATTCTGTGTGTAGTTATTGTATAAGAACTGACATATATGAATTAAAAAATTGCTTGGAGGCAGAATTTATAAGTTCCAAAAGGCTATTGGTGTGTGAAAAAATAATTCATTGTTGTTATTCTTTGAGTATAATGTATTTTTTTCATTTATTTTTTAGGCACTAGTATTTTGCATAATAATATTTGTGTTAGTATAGGTCTTAAGTCCCCTTACGTGTTCCATTCCTATTTCACCCCATGTAGTTAGTTTTAACAATTAATATTTTCCCATTACCCCATTTAGTTAGTTTTATTAATTACTATTTCACTTAAGTAAATTATTTTAACTAATTACTTATGATTAAAATCTATAAAAATCAATCGAAAGCATAATAAAAGTAAACTATTTTAACCCCCTAACAACTCACTTGCTATCCCAATTTTTTGACTTTTGTCTCTTTAATTCTGTACTCCTGATATTAAAATTATTTTGGATATTTAAAAATTATGTAATCATTTTAAAATTTCAAATTTTATTTAATCATTAAAATAAGGTTCCAATCCTTTACAAGTGTGTTTTACACTGTAAGACGCTTGCTTGATTATGATTATAGATCATCTACATGATTTTATTTGTCTCTATATGGTTGTGTTTTTCTAAATTATTCTTTAGAATAAGCATTATTTTCAATTTTTCATTCATTAGAGTTTTTGATTTATTTTTTTCCATGTATATGTTCAAATTTAGTTTACACTTGTGTTACATTAGATGTTTTTACAATCACTTTAAATTTTCCATTTGTTTGATTTAAGATTTTATTTGTCTTACATTAGATGATATTAAAGTCATTTCACTTCCTATCCTTTGTATTGTCTTACACTGGATTTTATTTTATAATTTTATTTCATATCTTATGCCTTATATTTTACTTTATCTTGCATTTTGATGAGATTTATGACTTATTTCTTGAAATGTTTTACATATCTTACATTTTTCCTTAATAGTTTCATCTTAATTACATTTGGTATGTTTTAAATTCATTTTTATTACACATATTTTATTTTTTGATTTTTCTATCTAATTACTTAAGATGTATTTTTATACTCTATTCTTGTTCTTTTTTCCCTTGTATTTTATCACATTTTCTAGATAATAATAAAAACATGCATAGCATGACAATATCCTCATGTCATGATATTAAAACCATAACACATGCTATTTTTGAAACATTTTATAATCCCATATATAAAATAAAGAATCGTTGATATATATTCACGTGTCAAAAGTTTTCTATGTAAGTATACAACATATATTCATCTATATATGTGGACCACTTTCATCCCAATGTGGTGGGTGAGATGCCATAATTCATAAGTAATATATGGGTATAGAATCCTTTATATATATAATTAATGAGTTTGAGACTGTAATCCTATGAATTTTCCTTTTTCCTTGGCTAAATCCATATCTAGCTTAAGGATTTATTGTGTTAGATCCTTCTTGTGTTGTATGTTAAATATAGAAATAACTAGCTATGTAGATATATTTATGGGTAAATCAACTTGTATTGCATCCACCTACTTACATGTCATATCCTCTTCACCTATCAGGACTACTACTACCCTACTCTCACCATGGTATTTCCTTTACAACCATTTTTACTAATCTAAACTAGATAGTATGCTCCTCATAAAATGTTTAATGGGATCCACCATGTTTTTGGTATTATGATCAAATAACACATCATCTAGGATCTTGTGGTGTGTAATATCAACCATATTCCATTATGCCATATCTCGAGTAAAATCTTAAAAATTAAACTAAATTAACATTATATCTACTTATATATCAAAATCTAAAAGTAAATATATTACTAGTACCTAACATGTATATCTCTAAGACTAGAAAAGGAAAGTGATAGTAAAATAATTAGTGTTTATTTCTACATGTCTAAGGGATATACTCTATTATACACTCTCCATTTGATTTTATCTCTAAATATAGGACCATTATTTTGACTAAAGCTTGGTTGATCCCTTACCCATCTCTCCTACTAAACCAGTAAGACCTAATGCCCTGATGGCATCACTCATCCTTAAATGACACATCTATATCAACTTGATGGCTCATCCTTATTCATATTTGCATCAAGATCAAATATCACCTACTCCTCTACCCTCCTCTCTTATTTATATTTTTATCATCATCTTCCCCCATGCTAGACATGAGGAGATATCAATACTAGAACATTAATTGGTATGCCTTATATTTCCACTCCTTGAGGTTCCCTCAAATTCATCACCCAATGAGGTAGACTTATAACAGTTCTATAAGGTATAGTTATCCAAATTATAATAAAACTTATTCATAGGATTGAGGCTCAACCCACCATGTATAGTTTTCTATGACATTAATCCTCCCTTGTGCCTATATCATGGATCGTCATGACCTCTATATGTCCATAGTGCCTCGATATGGATTCTATACTATCTAATCCTTATGTATAGTCTCTATTTATATCTATAGGGGGATATGTCACACCACATGATCTTAATACAACCTCCTTACCAAATTTAGGTGGTTCTTGATCAAGTGTGGTCCTCTTGATAATTAGTACATGGGGAATCTCTCATAAATCTAGTATGCGAAAACATGATTGGATCTATATTTTTTTCTCAAATTGCATCATGTAAAAATCATGTATGAGTTTCACTTATATCATATATCCCATGTCATAAATTGTTACCTAATCAAAGGTATACTAATATAAGGATATAATATACAAAGGCACTGGATCATCTAGGTTTTGACACAACACACACATGATCACTAAATTAATGATTACCTTCTAGATTTTGAAATGCGTTGCACATAGATATTGAAATTTCTCACAATAAACTTGCATTTATCATATTCATTAGACCATATGGACTATTTAACTATATATTAACACTTTGAAACATATATAGGTGCATCAAATGGTTTGCCTTATTTTGGTAGCCCCAATGTAACATGTACATCCTTTAAGGTGATGGACACCATCATCATGTACACACCCACCTCCCATATAAATATTTTGGTAATCTTATCCTAGCTAAGAGGGACCCAACACATCTCTTTGAAGCATAAATACCTTATACTGATCACCCATACTTTATCCACACCTGATGTCTTGTGAGTAGATCAATCAACTGAATCACATCTACACTCCTCTATAATCATTATTTCCTATATAAAATGTCAAAAAATAGTACCTATTTAGATTTTGATAAAAAATATTAAATAAAAATAAAATCTAATTATATTGAAAAATGGTCCTAATTTTTACTATATTGGCCAATTTAATTATTTCCCTATTGCATCAGCCATTTATAGTATATATTTTATTGGCCATGCATTTTTTAGTTGACTACATTAACCATACCTATACAATATCATCCCATCTAGTCTTTCATATGGCATGAAAACATCCATACTATATTGGCCATCTTATTATGTCTATTATATTAGACATAACTATACAATATTAGCTTAATAAATAAAAAATAGACCTAAGTGCATTCGCCTAACCATATAGTATTGGCCAAGGCTTTCATCATTCAATTTTCTCGATAGCAAATATTTCTTCTCTTGGACCTAATATATACCCCATACCTAAATTTAACACTTACTTTTCTACCCATCACCTATTATAAATTTATCTACATTTTGATGCTTAGGTTAAATTTCAATACATAGACTTACCCCAGTGGTGCATATGGATACACTTGATATTTTTCACTTATATCACTTTACTAATGGTTTATCTTATAAGGGATTGTGGGCTCATTAATCTCTCTAAGTGTACATCCTAAGGAGTGAAATAATAATGTGGTGGCATTAGCTTGTGGTAAGTTTTGAGAGAGATTTGTATACTACTCTATCATATCTTCACTACTATCAATCTTGCTTCCTCTGAGTCAATTTGTTGTCTTACCTACTCAATATAATTTTCATCTTATTGATCTAGACACCTTATATTCCTACCATATCAACTAGGCTAGTACAATATGTTTCATGCCTCTATTTCCATTTATTATTGGCCTAAATAATACAATTATAACTTCTTCCCCTATCAATTCTAATATATTATTTTATCCAATATAGTTCTATGTCAGTCAACATCCTCTTCAATTATATCAGTTTGGTTGATATTATTAGCTTAGATTTTAGGGTCAATTTTGGGTTATGATCCATATATATGGGTGATATTTAGTATTTATCATTACACACAACACTCATATGATATTATTAAACTCATATTTCTACCCTTAAGTAATAAATTGAGGAGTTATATGTTAAAGTCTTTTAATTAGAGATCTAGTCTTTGCTTAAATGTCTTTGAAACTCAATAGGAAGACCCATGTTGAGAAGGTGTCCAACTATTTAAAATCCTAAACTAATGATATCTAAATAATATTCTTTACATTTGATGCCTTTATCTTATAATGCATCTTACAAACTACCACTTAATCTAAGGGGGAAATAAATGTGGTGACAAGTCACCCCAAAGGTGTAAATGAATGTATATGAATAACTAAGGTTTTATCCAAAATCACATGGAGGGGAGATAAACTTATCTTATTTTTTTTAAATACAAATTTTAGATGGTTATAATTGACTTTAAGACTAACTAAAATAATTTCAAATTTGTTGAATTTGTGATTTACTATGATGCAACTAGTGGATTTTAATTTTATCACTCTATTATGTTTTCCTTATGGTGTGTTATTGTTCAGGTTGCTCCTATAATAAAATTCTAAATTGATGATTTGTGTGGATCTTAATGTAGATGATTTTAATCCTATCAGAGATGTGAAATCATATAATTTATCTTGTATTTCACCTTATCTTCTTCAAAAAACACTAGCAAATTATTTCAAACAAACCAAATAGAGATCAAATGCAAAAGGGGAACAAAATAGGGAAGTGGGAATGTTTGAGTTGGCCTTAGAATCCCTTTAAACTGATCAACTACCTGCATATCCCTTAAATAGGGAATTCAATCCAATGTAGTTCTCCATTTAATGTGTGTGTGATTTGATCATATGTGGTGTGAATCTAAATGATCTTCACCTAGGCCCCCCTCTTGGTCCAAGCATGAAATGTAGATGTGTAATGTAAAATTTAAATAATTATGTAGATTTTGAGCTAACTATAATATGATTTTTTTATTTTATGTTTTTCTAGGTAGATATGTATGAGATGTAAAATGACTTAGGGAACCATGAAAATATAATACTAATAATTTTAAATATTGAAAACCCATAAACATGCCAACTAACTCAAATAAGAGTAAAAAGATCATCAAAGAGACTAAAATGAAATATGTTTTAGAAAACGTTATAAATGTGTACTAGATAAAATTGCCCCTTTTAAAAAACCTATCAAAGTGGGATAACACAAATAGGGTGGTATTTCCTAAAAACAAGAAGATGAAATGATGAAGGAGAAAGAATACTAAGGATCCTTATGCCTTAGATAAGGAATGATGTGGAAGAATAAAATGTCAACAAATATAGTGAAATATCAATGTGAAAGAATGATAATAGAGACATTGGCCTAAAAAAAATGCATATATGGGATATTAATTCAACATTAGAATATTTTAAATATAAATTCAAAAAAGAAATGATACTTATGTTTGTTTAACCAAATTTGGGTGGAACATTTTCTACCCCTTTTATTATAGTAGTGAAATGAAATGAAAGTACCAAATTGAAATGAAGAATGTCATAATTTCACTCACATACATTTCATGTTCTTACTTGGATTTAAAATACCATTGTATAAATGTGATCAACCCATGTGAAGAGAATATGGTCTCTAATTTTTTTCTCTTCTTAGCTAGATAATTGAACAAATCTTTGAGTGATGCCTATGGAGATGAACTCATGATGTGGATTCCATGTGATGTATTTGACTAAACCATTATGGTATGAGGAGCCAATTTATGATTTCCCCTAGTATTTTATGGGTAGAGATGTTTCTAGGTGTCAAAAATGATTGAACTTCAACCCCACACAACTCAATATACTAGGTACTAGTGTAATTTTTTTTGAATCAACCACTACAAATATATATAAGACTCATTATCATGTAAACATAATCCTAAACTAAGTCTAGTGAATAAAACATATAGAATTATATTATTTCTTATTCCTTCTATACAATCTAGTTTAAAATTTAGAAGATGAGACCATGTGCCAAACAACATGCCCCAATCTAATAATTAAGTATAATGATTCACACAATCTAATTAAGTCTAAATTCTAATTAATAATTATATGTCTATGTAAAAATGTGCTATGTACATGCCCCAATTATCATAACATGTGTAAAACTAGGAAAAACTACATAAAATGTGAGTATACACCCTACACATGCCTTATTTTTAGTGTCATTTGCAAAAAATGAGTAACTTTTTTGTATCTATCTAAAAAATAGTGTATAAAATTATGATAACATGTAACAACCTAAAATAACTATTCTATATTAATCTAGAAAAAAACACCCTATTTTGACACTATCTCCCTATGATATAGTCTAAATTGAGTGAACTTATCTGAATACAATAACTTGGGCATAATTTTGAAACCAACTAAATATATTCTAAATAATGTGTTATTCTAAAAATGCCTTGTGTCATACTAAATAAAAATATTGTATAAGTTGTCATATAATATGTCTAACTAATTATAATATACTAATCTATATCTATGTATTGAAGCATTTGTGTAAGCCACAACCAAAATATATTAAGTAGTTTAAAATGTAATCAAAGTCAAATGTTGACATGTAGTAGGCATGTGTTGAGTTAATTTCCACTTGTGTATCTAGTCTTGAAGAAATATTTTTTGTGTATGCCCCCATTTTGGTGAGAGGGATGTATGTTACATAAAGTGATTGAAAAAAAGTTAGTTTTATTATGTAATGATCCTAGTTGTGTTTTTATAAGGTTTATTAGCAACTTTTGTTACTATATTTAGAGTTGAAATGGTTACTATAGACAGAACAATGAAAGAATTACTATGTAAAATTAGAGTATAAGTAATTGAAAAGATGGAAAATATCATATGAGATCGATACATAGGCAATATGAAAGATTTTTTTATAATATTTTGCATAGAATAAGAAATTTTTAAAACCTATTTATGGGTTATAATAAACTGATGAGTTTATTTTGAGTAACCTTGGATTTTGATAAGGCTAGACTATACTTTAGAAGTATGACACATGAATAAATATATTTATTTATTTTAAGTTTAAAAAAAAAATAAACTTTGAGTTTCAAAAATTCCACAAAAGAGAGTGATTTCCTATAGTTAACTTGAGGTGGTGGAGGTGTTTATTTAAGATGATGAGGACATTAGATTGGTAAGCATCAGAACTAAATTGTTGTATTTTTGGAAAATTTGATTTTGGGTAATTTTTAATTGAATTTTATTTATTTTTTAGGTCTTTATTTAGCATTTGTATCCATACCATGGTCAAGGAAACTATATTCTTATCTAGGGTATCCCTATCTAAATTATCCCATATTTTTGCCTACAAAGTGCGACTTTATCCAATGATGCTTAAACTTTGAAAAAAAAATGTCTTTAGATTAAATGTAGTTGTGTTATGGGTTATGTTTTTCTATTTCTAACATAAATATTTATATTTTTGGTGTTGTGAAAGAATATATTAATTTTATGGAGTTATAATGGGTCAAATGATGGAGATTATTTGTGCCTTTCCACTATATAATGATGAGATGTCCATTTTTAAGAGGGTAAGTCTGAGCTTTCTCAATTGGTTAGACCTAGTTTCATATGATGATCACATGATGATTGTATTGGTTTAGTTATGGGATGTAGATACTTATATACTCTATTTTCCTATGGGTGAGATGATTTTTACTTTAGAGGATGTAAGGTAGATTTTGAGGCTATTAGTGATTTCCAATAGATTAGTGTTATGGGGAGAGATGGGGTAAGGCCCTACGGATGTTGTATATAGATACTTAACTATTAGTCCTCATGTATGATGTTATCATTTTGGTGATTTTGGTGTGGTATTATTTGTGAGTATTTTATTTAATATTCCACATGTGTAAAAGTTCCTTATTTTTATATTGGTTTCATTCATAGTGGTGGTTGGTGGTGGTGTGTCCATCTCATATAAGATGAATTATAACATACATGACATAGAAAAACACGGGACCATGTTTTATTGGGATTAGACAATGCTATCACATTTTTACCAATATATTTATAGATTCATATGTGATGCATTAAGTGATGGAATCAACTCAACCACTTTACTACATTTTTGGGCCTATGAACACATATATTTTAATTTACCAATGGGAATACCATGTGCTAATTTGGCACATATGCAATCATTTTCATTAATATGTGATATCATATGGTAGTTAAGAGATCACATCACCATGCATTTTAGGGGGATATTAGATTATTTGATTTCATATTCTATTATCTCGTAACCATATATAATATTCATGAGTGGTTAAAGGGTGGTGAAAAGTTACATTGGATTCACATGATTTATTGGTACCATGATTGGTGGTCAAATGTCTTTGAGTGATTTTAGTATGACATATTTAAATGATATTTTTAGGTAGGGCATGATGTTCCCCTAAATTAATGATTATGGTGAGTGTCCAAGCTCTAGTGACACTAGGGGACAAGGGTAGGGTATCCATGACATATATTTCCCCCATTCTATTAGATTAGATGGACCATGTTAGAGATATCCCTAATGTAGATGATGTTGGGTTTACCAAATCATATACCACATGGTGGATACAACACAAGTGTGTTTGATTATTATTAGGCATATGAGATTAAATTATTGATGATGTGTTAGACTCGACAACTATGAGGGTTTTTTTTAGGTATATATTTGAATTATTTTTTTATTTTACATTTTTTTGTTTGTATTATTTATTAAATGATAATTAATTTTTTTCTATGTATATGAAAGTGATGAGGATTGTTAAATGATGATGATTAATTATGAACTTTAAGAGATAACATGACATGTTCCTAAAAATGTTGCGTATGTTGGCCTTATTGAACAAACCACAATAGTTTAAAATGTTCATGTCCACCTATTTGATCAAGATACGATCACTATTTTTTCATACATTTAAGTTTTTTTAGAGAGAGATGAGTTGAGAGTGGAGGTGTAAATATTTTCGATGCCCCCACCATATTCAACTACTACTATAGGTCCTTGATTTTTTGATGAGTATATATGATTATAGATAAATCATGTTGATCTTAAGGCATTATTGGTTGTCTAAGGATTGAGAGACGAGAGATATGTTGTGATCTAGGACATGAGGTGATCCTAGGGCTTATAGTTATAGATATCTTGTATTAGTAAATATATATGATGTAAAGATAAATGAAGAGTGTCATGTGTACCATGCTCTAATTATAGAGTGATGTTTATTTATTATATAAATTCTTTATTACATATTGTGTTATTTGAGATTTATTTATATATATGGATATAGATTATTTTAGTATATTAAGTTTTCTATGAGTATATGGATTTAGTATGTTATATTTTAATATGTATGTGTTTAACTTTAGTTACATATGTTATAATGTTAGTATTGTATCTTTATGATATCTAACTAAGAAAAATATATAAAAATATTTAATCCCTAAGTAATAATCTATCCATCCTAAAGGCAACAAGAACTATGAATTGTATTGAGTATGTATCATATCTAAATCACTATATTTTGATTGTAAAACTATCTTGGTAGGAGTAACTTTAGTAAGAATCTATGTAGTATATGTCACAAAAATATATATCACTTTTTGTATTATAATTGTTGGTTGATTCTTATTTCATTTAGTAACAATGTTTTTATAAGTTTTTAAACTTGTTATACTGGCATCCAATATTACTAGTTTAGTGATATAATAGATCTATCATGATGTCTTCATCTAGATGCAGTTATAGCAACATTATGAGTAACCATTGGTTCCTTAACAGGAACATCCTTGGAGAACTTAGTAATGGTATAATGTGATATATTATAATTAGGATAAATATACCTATATTTCCCCTTAATAAATGTAATAACACTTATGTCAACATACTACTCATTTTTGCATGTGAAAGCACAATAATTATTATCCCAGTGACCATTAATGTAATTATAGTTATGATAAGGATTTTTTCTCATTTTATCTAATCGATGTTGTGGAAAATTATTATTTAGAGGAATATTAATAATATTCTCTAAAAATTTCCTAAGAATGTTGTGAGACCAATCAAATTGTATGGGTTACCTTGTACCATAAGGTGTTTTAGTAACTATGGGTGCTGATTTGTAAATTGATTCTTTCTATTTATGTAACACTTTAATGTATGGTTTAAATCGAAGCTTAGGATAATGTAGATCATGTTATTTAATAATATTAAATTATGAAAGTGGTAACAACTCAATCTCAAAATATTCCTTTTTATTTAATTTCATGAGTCCCAATTTATTTTCTAATGCACTAGTCTCATAATAAATATGTTGAAATGATTTAGATATTTGATATAACAACTATTCCTTACGAATGAAAATTATACCTATAAAAAATATGTGTTGTGTCTCCAAATCTATTGGTTAATAAATTAATTATTGTATATATGTCTTAAACTATAATATGTAATCACAAATAAGCTGTTACTTTCCCTAATGTAATTGTGGTAATCATTCATCTGTAACTTTAGGCTAATCACAAAGCAGATGCTATCCTTCAATTTGATTCATGGATGTATAAGGAGATAATGGAAATCAAGAAGAAAATGGAAATAATGGAAGGTAACCAGGAGGTAGTTCAGAATAAAATCAATTGGAAAAGCAGATGAGGGATATTCCCTAATGTATTTGTGGTAATCACTCATATGTAACTTTAGGCTAGACAGAGCTTATTACTTAACACTGTTGTGAAAGGTAAGGAAGCAGTGAAGATGATTTTGGAACTAGAAGTAGATTAAGAATATCAGGTCTTGTTACCTGGTTTTTTATCCTCTTTACTATGGAGTTTCTAGGTCTCTGTAAAACTTGGGGGTTGTCTTTTGATTTTCTTGTTTGGTGGTTTCAGGTTCATGTAAAACCTGATGTTGTTACTTCTTTGAAGTAGGTTTTAGGTTTCACCTATGGACGTTATTGTTTCATCCTTCTCCCTTTGTTTTAGGGTTTTAGGGTCCCTTTAAAACCTAGTTTTACCTTGATCTAAAACTAGGCTATTATTAATAAAGTGCTTAAGAAATGTATATGTATGTAGTAACCCACTAGGTAGTGATTGATGAAACCAATTTAATTTTTCATCTTATAAATTCTTTGGAAATGATTGTAACCATATCATATTTCTATTACAACCATTCATGGATTTTCTATAATATTTGACATGTAAATAAGGATCCCCATTTCCATTGAACTTATAAAATTTTGGTATATTAAAATCATGTGGTAATGCTACATATAATATATTTCTCATGATGGGATTACTATGAATAGAATTTGAATTGACACAATAATGATAGGTCTTAATTTACAAGGTGAGATGATGTAATTTATGTTGTAAATTACCCATACTATGCATTAAATATATAACCTCTTGTGAAGGCATGTTCATATCCTATAATGGTTAATTTAACACTTGAATTTGATTATTGGTTTTGGCCATTGGTACATTGTTTTGAATATGATAATAAGGGTTAGGAATAAACTCATATTAGTGTAGGGTCGGTTTAGAAGATTTTTTGGTATTTAATATATCATTAGTTTGAAAAGGAATATTACAGTTGATATAAATAGAAGAAATAATACTATTTATCTTATTACTAGAATCAACATGCTCACATATTAATATTTATAAATTTAACTAACAAAATTATCATGGGATGCGATCATATTGTCATTAAGCAAGATAACATTTTATTTTTATCTAACACACACTTATTATCAGCATGGGAGGAGGGTGAAAAAGAAATAATACTATGTGTAGTAGACACATTTTCTTCTCCACTATACACATAATAATCATCATCACCACACTTTAATTTTCACTAGAAGAGGGTATAAGAGATGTGTTTTTATTTTATACTTAATTAAAAATATAATCATTGGAATAAAATTTAAATCTTTGCATTATTTATTTATATTGAAAACTAAAACATTCTTATTTTCATTAAGATTATAAACAATGTCATTTTTTATCTTGTTTATAGTGTCATCACATTCGAAATAAATACTGACTTCATTATGAGCATTTGAAATAAAAACATTTTCATTATCATAAGGAGAAAGGATATGAGATGCATTTATAATCTCAATTTTTATCACAACATCAAAACTTGTAATAGGAATACAATCATTACTAATATTCTCAACATTTGAAACCAAATGATTTTTTTTATGGTGAGGTAGGATGATGAATATTTAAATTTTATACCCTACCTAAAGTATTATAATACTCAAAAGGAACACACTTTTCATTTTCATTATCAACATTTGAAATTACAGCATGTTCATTATTAAAAAAAGATAGTATGGGAGATGTATTTATATTTTATACCATAGGTATATAATTATCATATGTAAAAGGAACATTACTATAATTAGAATGTGATTTTTGAGATGCACAATTATAATTTTTTTCATGAAATGGAATTTTAATCTTCTTTGCTTTATATTGTGAAATGCAAAAAAGAGATAGAAAAAGTTTTTGATAGCTTAAGATTCTTATTAAATAATGCATCATCAATAAGAGATTCCTTTGGAATTATATTATTGATTTATTTCACTTGAATTGCTAAAGATACAATGGATTAAGTAGGGGAATAACATGAATCTACACTAATTTCCTTTATAAATTTATCATCACTTAAATAATTTTATTCATAACCATCATGACAAGAATAATCATCAACATCATTATATACATAATCATGTTCATCATTAATGTTTAGAATAAAATCTTGGTAATTTTTCCATTATGTATTATAATTATAAGGAATTCCTAAGAATGCATTCATCAAATGAGGGGGAAGAGAAGAGATTACTTATTATCCATTTTTTATTTTCTAAATATTAAAATGAGAACAAGAGGAGAAATAGAAACTATACTAACCCATAGTCTAACATGACACAAAAATCAAAATTTAATTTGAAACCCTAAGAAGATAAAATTTATAAGGAAACCCTAGGGTCAAAATTGAGGTTTTGGATATGTTTAATAAACAAAATAGGTTCACCAATATGTTTTATTTTTAATTTATTTATTAATAGTATTTAATCTATTTTAAACAAAATTATTGAGTAAAGTAAATGAATAATCAAATAGACATTCAATCACCCATCTACTTGAAAGCAAATGTATATGAGTAACTAAGGCTTTATCTAAAATCATATGGAGGAGTGAGTAAATTATTTATTTTCTTAAAATGTAGACTATACGTAATTATAGTTGACTATAATATTTACTAGAGTAGTTTTAAATTTGTTGAATGTGATTATTGTGACTCCTTGAGACAAGAAGATGGATTTGGAATATGGTACACTACTATGTTGTTCTTATGGTGAACTTGTCCATGTTAAATTAAAGTATTATTATTTTCATATTCCATGTATTAAGTATGTATGGATTTATAGAAAAAACTATGTCAATGCTTTTAATCTATGTCCATGTTACTCCTTCGATAAAACTATAAACTAATGATATGTGTGGATATTCTTATATATGTGTTTTATCCTATCAAAAATGTGTGATCATAAAATTTATCTTGTATTTCACCTTATCTTCTTCAAAAAACATATAAAATTCCTACACACAAACCAATTGGAGATCATATGCAAAATGGGGGAAAATGGGGAAGTGGAATGGCTTAGTTGACCTTATAACCCCTTTGAACTGATTACTACCTACATATCCCCAAAATATGGGCCTAATGATGTTGTATTCACCCCTCTAATGTGTGTGTGTGACTGGATCATATGCAGTGTGAATCTAAATGCTCTTCACTTAGGCCCTCTTTTTAGTCTAAACATGCAATCTATATGTGTAATTTAAACTTTAGATAATTATGTAGATGTTAAGATAATTTTAGTATGTTTTTTCTATGATTTGTATAGGTAGATAAGTGTTAGATGTAAAATTCCTTATTTATTTTATTTTTTTGAGAATTTTGTAGTCTTATTCTTAATTTAGTTAAGGGTCTAAGCTAATTAAATCAATAAATAACATTGCAATAATTAAGATATTGATTTTTGTAATCTAATTTTATTTTAAACATTTTTATAAATAGTAATAAATGTGAAGAAAATAAGACTTAGCTGGAAATAGACTGAGATGGTTGAGACAAAGTCTAGAATTTACTATGTAGAACTAGGATAGTGTCACAAATCAGGTTCTAGCATTTATTCTATGAAAGGATAGGAGTACCAAAATTGTAATCCCTAGGTTATGATGCTATAGTTCTATTTTATCATTGTTGTCTAGGATACTTGAGTTTTTTGGGTTTTGTTCACTATGTCTATGTGAGCTTGCTTATGAAATTTTATCTGTTGGATGTCTATGAAATTCTCTGTAGAGCTAATTTAGTCTTCAAATCCTAGACTCCATTATGCTTTGAAAAAATTTGGGAAAGATGGGGGTTAGTGTATGTAAAATGTACTGAACATGTATCCATACCCCTTATGTGGGAATACTACATACTTACCAATACTTTGAAGAGGGATCAAGCCATATGTAGTTCTCCCACTTGATGTTCTTTGTGCAATAGTGTGTATGATGATGCAAAATGCTAAAATTGGATGTGTTTGAGGTGAATAGGGAATGGTGTAAGGGTTTGAATAATATTTTAGTTTTATTGGTTGGTTGTATGTAGAGAATAAGGAAATATGCCTGAGTAGTCTTGCTTGTATTCTTGATTGCTTTGTGATATTTACCAACAACCTTCTATATGAACTTTGAATGAGATTTTATAAGGATCTATTAGTCATGGGTCAAATGTATTTACATTAGGATGACAAGAAAATTTGAAGATAATAACTTAAAGGAAATGACCACTGGTGATAAATACACACTTAGATAGGAGTGCCAAAAATAGACACCCTAGGGTCTGATGCTATAGTCAAAGTTGGGTGTTATTATCCTAAACAAATGAGACCTAAGGGGATGGAATCATCATTATAAATGCTACCTAGAGGAGGTGGAATCACTATTTGAAAGGCCATGGATGACTAAGAATCAGTGAAAAGGTGCCTAGGAGGGTCATGATAGCAAGAAAGAGGGACTTATGGGTTGGGTATCACCAGCCATGCTCAATTTACCAAATTTCACATTTTATATGACTACATTTGCCCCCCCCTTTATTCTAGTGTTGTAGAAAATTGAAATACTAGGATCAATGAAAAATATAAAGCGTACCTAAACTTATCTACAAGAGTGAAGCTCATAAAGCTATGTAATGCTAGATGTGCATAGAGAGAGCACATTGTGAAGTGTAAATCTACAAGAGAAAACAAAGAGTAGATAAATTCTTACTAGATATTCTATATCTAAAATAAGAATATACAAAATTGGGTAAGAGAGAAAGGAAGAGAAAGGAATGAATACACCTCATCAGGTACATAAACCAATACAAAAATTATTATGATACTGAGTGATGTTGGGTATGTGTTGGATGATGTTGTACTAAGAGTAATATCATAAATAGAGTTGTGTGCTCAATTCCCTAAGAGTGGCTCAATAATGCAAAGGCTAGCACTTTGTTTCCATTATCATCCACTAAGTGAAACTAGGTGGTCATGTATGTACTAATCAATCTTTGGACTATGTGTCTAATCTCTCTGAGTAGGTGGATCAAGAATATAAAAGCTAGCTAGTCCTTTGGATCCTCATTACCCCATGAACTAAAGATATACATTGATACCAATATGAATGTGTGTTATATGATATGGCTCCTACATCCCATGAATGCTCTATAATCTAATAATGTGGAATGGATAGTTAAATGTGTACTAAAAACTAAGCCAATCTTGGACAGCTTTAAAAAGGTAGAGATTAGGCTTGTATGAAAGCCATTTTAAAATTAGGTTATAGGCTTGTGTGAAAGCCACTCAAAAATGATGCCAACCACCTGCAGATGGAGTAAGGTATGCTACTACTGAGAATACCTAGGTAATGTACTAAAATTGGAAATAAATGAATTTAAATATGCCACACACATTTCCCTCAATCATTGGTGTTTGAAACATGGATTCTGATCTAGAAGTTATACCAATTATTGAATCTAAAACTAGAAGCTAGAGTCATCATGCATTGTATGATGCCCCTTATATCTATATTATCTAAAAAAAACTATAATAAAAATATTGAATCTAAACTGGTATGTATGTGACAAATCTATAGATGAACCTACTTTTCTATTTATTTTTAGAAAATCTAATTTTGTTGTTGTTTGGATAAGAGTGTTGAAAATGAACACCCTACTATCTGATGCTATAGTCCAATATTGGCACTATTGTCTTGGGATAATATGAATAATTATTATATGATTATCATTATCTACCTAGTTTGTTATGCCTGGTTTGAAGTCTAGCTGCTATTCTAGGTGTTATGAATGTTAATTTTTCAACTATTATCAGATCTGATCTTTATGACAAAACCCCTATTTACTTCCCCCTCTTCTGAGGGTAAGAATGAAGATCCTACAATGACTTCCCTTAGAAGAAAAATCCCCACAAGTCTGTTATGATACAAAAATATATGATATAACAATGATAATTGACAAGATATCTCAAGATATAGCATGGTTTGTATGAGAGATTGTTAGATCAATAAGGGTATGCCTAGATAGATATAATAATGTAATATCATGTGTAATATAGTAAGTTAGAATTGGAAGTCTAGTTAATTATTAGTTGTTAGTTATTAGTTATCAAGGAGGGATGGAGCATGATGTCCATCATGGCATCTAGGAAATTAAGATAATACATGATGTGGATCATGGCATTGTAAACTATTAAAAAACAAACAAGCATCAAGCACACAAGGCAAGAAGAAAGAAGCATACAAGAGTGACCAAGGGGCCAAAAAAACAAGGGAAATGGGAAAGTGTCACTCAAACTAGAAATAAAGAATACAAGGTATGTTTAAATGCCACATATGCATATAATTGGAAACAAGAAAGGTTTACACAAGGGGAACAAGAACATATAAGAGTTTAAATAAAGGACATTAGCAAATGTCCTAAGGCACACAAAAGAATAGAAGAAAAGGACATTAGCAAATGTCCTAAGGCACATATAAGAAATAAAACAAGAACTAATAAAGTCAATCATATCTAACTATACAAAGTAAGAAAGGAAGGCATGTAATAAACTAGAAATACAATCGCATCTAACTAATCAAAGAAAGAAGTGAAAGTATACAAAATAGTATTACAAGACTAGGTATATGCTAAGAAATACACAAGTGTTATATACTAGTGAGTTTCAATAAAGTAATATGTG
>JARHVA010003871.1:300000-302500 GCA_037957365.1 Torreya grandis | reverse complement strand
CTATTACATTGGAGGATATGTGGTGCATTATCTGATTTCCAATAGTTTGATGATGAACATCATTACATGATGATGGAGGTCAAATAAATATTTAATATGCCCAAACATATGACATAACATAATTGGGGGTGATTTATCCCCTTAGGGATACTACCATATTGCTATCAAAGATTGTGTTTTCAAATGTTTTGCATTTTCAAAAACAAATATATACCTTTCTTACATATTTTATTTCAGTTGATGGTGGTGGGGTGGAATTTTTTTATTATATACATAGATATGTCCATAATATATAGCAACACATGATGAGTTATTCTTAGGGTCAAACTATGTTGGCTCATTTGTATATGTATCTACATAGATTTATTGATACATGAGCATCAATAAACAAGACCAGAAAGTGAACAAGAATGAGTAGACATGAGGAGTAATTGGTCTAATAAGTTGTTAGGGGTCATGATATACCCCATAAATTTTTTAAGGATTAATAGAAAGTCATTTTATTATGTTTTTAGTGTTATTTGGCATTTTCCTACCAAACGAGCAAACTTGAAATTTGAATTTTGTGTTTATGATTTAAAATGGTTTAGGGGTATTTTTTTGAATGTAACTAAAGGATGACATTTTTAAAGAGTAATAGAGAGTCCTATAAGTATGTTTAGGGTGTATCCCAATGTATAAGGTATGATAAGCAATGAAATCAAGAAAACATAAGCATTTTACTTCCCTCCATATGTGGAGTGGCCAAGAATAGTAGGTGGTTTTGTATGTTTAGAATTATTAGAGGATATAAATGAATTTTGGGGAGAGAGTAAGTATTATAAGGATAGGATAAGTATTAATGAGAGTGGGGATAAATCAAGAAAAATAAATAAATGAATAAGCTCCACATTTTTTTGCAAAATTCTATGTTTTAATGATCATAAGTAAATGAAATCAAAGAATAAAAGAGGTGGTGTGATTTTGGAAGACATTTTATATTAGTGATGATATTGGTTCATGTGTGAAAGTCCTTATTTATAGATTTTATATTTATTTTAAGACAATTTGAATGAGTAAGATAGACATAGAATTCTGATTGATAGTGTGTTATCAAAGTCACAGAGGTATACATGTAAGTTGAAAAAGTTTTCATATGAATATTAAATACTATGGATTGGAAACAATGATTTTTACTGTATTTCATTATCAATAACTAGGATTCCCTATTTTTATTATTGATTCTATGCATATGTTTATGTTGGTGATTTCATCATTCTCTAATCCCCTATCTTGAATGTATTCAGTCAATGACAGTCAGAAAACAAAGAGAGTAGAGGTGTTGAGATTGTCATTCAAAGTCTTATATAAATTAGGATATGGTAGAGAGTATTTAAAGAGTCAATATACCTATTATTGATGTTCTTAGTTCAAGATTCAAACAAGAACTTTCATTATAATACACATAGTGCTATTTAGTGCACTCAAAATTTTGTATAAGTGCATGATAGAGCCTTTTTGGTGATTGATCAAGATCAAAAAAGTTATTAGATAAGTTTATAAAGGTTAAAAAGATATTAATTAGTCATTAATTCACTTAAAAAATGTAATTTTCATCTCAAACTACCAATTTTCCATATCATAGTCTTTTTTTTTGCAACCTAAAATTCTGTAGGTGAGCATTTTGTAAGCTTTTGGTGATTGTCCCAAACTTAAGAGATATTGGAGGAGATGAATATAGTTGGAAAGAACTTATATATGTCTTATTAACTATTTAAGTAGTTCAAAACTCAAAAAAATAATTTTATTATTCTCTTAGCCATATATAAGCCTGAGATAACCTAAACTAGGAATTTCATTTTGAAATTGGAATATCTTGAGATGCCACCTTTGAAATTATTTAAAACTTAGAAATATAATGTATTTAATCATGATATTAAATATTATAATGGATTTGAGTGGGTATAATATGTTACTATATGAAATCTAGGACTCATTAGGTGTTAGAGGCCTAAAGAGACCTAATTAGTGAAGGGACTGATGCAGTTAAATGGTATACATTGTGAATAGTATCATGAAATTTTGTGTGAAGTTAAAAGGTGGAAAAGGGTATCTATAATTAGGTTTAGTTTTTAAATAATACTTATATTTTTTCTAAATAAGGATTTTAGGTGTTTTGAGGGCTACATGGAGGATTAGTCTTGTTGTGAGCCATTGGTGTGTATAAGAAACTAGTGAGTAAATTAAGTTTCCAAGTGAGTGCATGCAGGTTTGTTATGAAAAAGAGAGACCATATATGGTATTTGGATGTGTTGATAAAGTTATAATGAATAATTGGGGTTATGGATCATTGAAAGTTTATATAGACTTATGGTCTATATGAATGAAAAAAGAGTTTGAAGGTAAGGGAGGAGAGTGATTGCATGAGATTGGTTGTTACAATTTAGAGAGGGGTAAAGAAGGATAGAGGAATTCTATTTGAGGATATATAAAACCTTTAGGTAATGATATACCTAGAATC
>JARHVA010003871.1:0-295000 GCA_037957365.1 Torreya grandis | reverse complement strand
CACATACACACAAACAAGATAATACAGTGAATATAAAATGTATACAACTATAAATCTACTTTTGCCAAAGATTTTAATATAGTTTTAGACTCCAAATGAAGCTGGGTCTTGTTCACTAGAACACTCTGCTAAATTCATAAAAAAACTCTATCCTTCATGCTAACCAATGATGAGTGATGTTTGAAAAAATGCCTCCTTCCTATCAGTCACCATACCTTAACATAAGGGATAACCAAATTACACCATATTAAATACAACTAGTCCATTTAAGGTTCACATAACCATACAACAATATAATACAAGTTTGAAATTTATCCATAGTTGTAACTAGTAAAAATAATGTACTTAACTCACAATGACAACTTTACATAATTGTTATGAAATGATATTTATGGTAATAAATTTTGAGTGAGGAAGAATATATTTCCATACGCTAATGCTCATAATAATCATACATCATTCATGTATTCTGAGTATTTATGTTTTTAGGTTCCCCTAAAGCTAAAAATCATTCAAACCAAATCAATTTGAACCCAAGATAATACAATCTCTACCATCATATTGGATGATACAAGTTAAATATTATACATGGCTTTATCGATGCAAACCATTTGAAACATATGTCATTTTAATAACTACACTATCTTATACATTACATGGGTCTTCAAATAGATATGCATATATTAAGGGGCATGCTTTCCTAATTACAAGGTCTAAATTACTACTTCCCTTCTTGACTCAAGACTAATTTGAGTTAGTCACACAATCTAATCAACAAATAACTCTTTGTAAATTCTTCTTACTAAATGCCACATATTCCCACTTATAATCACAAAACATATCAATGGTGGTTATTTATAATTGTTTTTTATAAATTCTCTTTTGATATGTAAAGCACATTTTAACTCATCATTTTAATAAAAAAGCCTATCCCTTCCAAGATAAGAATAACAACAATTTCCACATAAAAGTAAAGGTTTTAATAATCTAATATGAATGTTATAAGTATAAGTTAAAATGTATTTCTTTACATAAGATATTAAAATTAAAATATTTCAAGACTAAATATAGGATTATATGAGACTGTCTATCCACCTATAGTTATTTCAAAAAGACCATTTTAACAAAACTTAACATAACTATAAATACAAAAACATACTATGGTTTATATAAATTAACATGCAAGGTTTAATACCACACCATGTTATGCTTTCAAAAAATAAAAATCAGGCCACAAATACCACATTAGAACATGGTTTCAACAAAAAATTAGTCTATAAAAAATCTCATTGCATAATGGTTTCCACAAATAAAACACAAAATGAAATTATTGTTTCACATAGTAGTTTAAACAAGTCCTTATGCATTCTTATAGGTGTTCGTTCAATCACCTACAAGTATGCCTAAAAACTCACATTAAAAAAAAAAGATAGACTTATATATCATTAAAAATAAGAGGCTTTTATATAACCAAATGTTGGGTTTACATACTACCATGATTTGGGGTTTTACCATAAATAAGCAAAGATTAAATACCACATTAAATTATGGTTACTATAATAAATTTTTAGGCCCATAGTTGGTCATTTTTCCACCTACAGGTCTACAATAAGACCTATATTTTAATAACAAATGAATAAATCTTATTACTATAAAATAAAGGATGTAAAATATGAATTATAGGCTTGTAGGTAGTCAAATACCACCTATAGGTTTGTATTTAACTGAATTTTATCTAAATAAAACCTCAATAAGACTTTTACAATATTACCTACACCTTAATGAAACCCAAAAATTATTTTATAAGTTTTTCACACCCTTACATATTTGCATTTAAAACATAATGAATGTATGATTAGATTAAAAGGAGTCAAGGTGAAACAAATCACAAAACCCACAGCTTAATATCCATTTTGTATTCTCATACAGTCAAATGACAAGAAGATTCATTTTATTTTCTTGAAAATCAAAACCCATAATATTTTATAACTAAATATAAAACATAGGTGTTTTATCATATTTAAAATCAAATAGGATTTCTTAGATATGCCATACCAAAAATCTATTTATAAGTAAATGCAAAATAAATATTCATTGAAAACAATAAACCAAAACCACTTACCTAAGTTTACAAGAAAGGTGAATAAATTTACTTTTTGCTTTGTTACCATTCTTTTTCTCTATTTCCCCCTAGTATGTGTGTTTATTTTCCATCCTTTTTATATAACCCCAAATGCCCATTACAAAACCCATGCCATATATTTTGTTATAATGGTAGTTCAAACCTCCAAAATTCCATCAAACACAAGATATTCACATTAATCCTAAGCCAATTTCATTGCATTTTTTTCTCACTAAATTTTCATGCCACCACTTTGACACCAAAACATCATAATTAATTTTTAGTTCACCCTTATTTCTCCATGAAACTTGTAGTAAAAAATGGGATACACCAAAATTAATGAAACCCTAGAAATGTATTTGAGTGGTCTTAACCAAAAATAATATAAACCAATGTAATCATTTTAATTTAAAACATAATTATAACCTTTAGTAATTTCCCAAATCAAAATTCACAAATGGGTGTCTTACACACCAATTAAAAATATCTATAATAAAAAACCTAATGATTTCATAAAAAATCTTACTGGGTACAATGCATACCAAGACAAATATGCCTCTAGTGGTGTATTGACCCCAAAACTCCTAAATGGAGTCTTTGCTAAGCCAAAATTTATTGTGTGATAACCAACTTTAAAAAAAGAGGCTACATTTTTATTTTATTCATATCAAATATATTGTAAAAAATAAAGTATTAGCAGTCATGTAAGAATTATACTTCTATGAAATAAAATAAATTATAAATATTGTCAACACACTATTATTTTGAATGCTATTAAGAAGAGTTTAACGCATATTGTCAAATGATACTCAAATCAACATCAAATTAAAGTAGTTAAGTCAAGTAATAAACAAGATAGAACTTAAAAATAACCTTAAAATGAATAAAAACATTTCATACAATGACAAGTATTGATGTAATAAACATACACTGACTATAAGGAAAGCACAAAATAAGATATTCATGCAATTCAACGAAGTCTACCATACATGTGTGGTGTTCTAGTTGTTTATTATTTTTTCCTACAAATGCTTCTATATTTTTCCTCATTCCCTATGATGATATCCATTTGTGGTATTTGGTGAGGGTAAGAGGTTCCCAACATCAACCTCAAGAAGAAAACTTGTAGTTAGTCTGTTACTTCATTTAAAACATGACATAAGAAACATAAATACAAATGTATTATGCATAATAGAAGTAAAATAAATATTATAAATATTTTATAAAAAACATACATATATTCACAAAAATAAAATGATGTAGAACATAAAAGTAAAACAACATATGAAACTAACCAATTGAATATGTCTATCTATCTACATGATTTGTAAGTCTAATTAATCACTAGTTAAATGTTTGTTAAAAAATCACATGTTTTTTTTATAAGGTTTGGATGGGATATAAAATCCTCCTCCTTGTCATGACCCTAATTAACTTGAATTTAATTCATTTGTGTTGATATAATTTAGTTCTGAATTATTTGAGACATATTTTATTGTTTTGTTGTGGTATTGCAATTTAGTGATCTACATTGATACATTTTCATTATAATTATTGAGATAATTATGGATTATATTTAATTATAGAATTTGATATTATTTATTAATGTGTACAGATTCATTATTTAGTTTGATGTCTCATTTAAATGTTATTATTATATTTATTATACGTAGATGTCCAACTGGTATTGATAGTCTATTTGTTGACTGCAGGGATAGGTACTTGAGCTAGATTGTGTTCAAAACTAAGTAACAGGAAAAATTGAAGAAACACATGGATAAAAAAATGGTGAATTTAAATGTAAAGTTGAGCTTGTTAGTATTATTGATTTAGTTATTATGTTTTATTAGTCAACTATTGTGTGTTATCATTTTATGATTGATTTCATTAATTCTTAATTTGAGTTAGTTTTTACATTTATGAAAACATAATTTTAATCAATGTTATAATTTATGTAATCATCATTATTTGAGTTTAAATGATTTGAAAACTATTTTATTATTATTGATTTTATTATTTTTCATCATTTTGGTTCTTGATGTTTTCATAGACTCATTGCTTATCAACTTTGATATTCTAGTCAGTCACGTAACTGATCATTTTAACTATTATTTTTTGATATCTTAATCTTTTCTCAGTTGTCTTAAGGCTATTGTCTTAAGTTTTAACTTATTCAATTGTAGACTTGTATTTATTTCATCTTAAATTGTGCCTTGTTTTGAAATTATAAACTAAGGTTTCAATGTTATTTTTATGGACCTGGATTTATTTTTTTATTGGCTTGGTGGAATTTTGGTTAGGTTGATTGACCCACTTGGAGGTCATGGTAATTAGTTGTTTGTGTTTTTGTTTGAAGCTAGAAACTTAAGATTCATGGCATTGGCTCAAATTACCATGTTGAGGAGGGTTACAATGCTTCATTTTGTTTTTAGGTTTTATTATGTTTATCTTGGAACTTAGTCTTGGAGGGCTTGAATCCTTAGGGAAACCCTGTTGAAGTTTTTAACATTGTGGCTAAGGGGAATGTGATGAAGTTTTGCATGAGGCTTTTTAAGGACTATAACTGCAATTAGATGCATTAATCTTGATGGCCATGTAGGAGTTGTAAAGAGTTATCTAGGGTTTGTTTTTATATTTATTATTTAATTGGTTTGTGTGAATGCATACAAGATTTTGAGCTTGTAGGTTAGAATAGTAGAGAAACCTATTATGTCCTACTTTCATCAACCCAATAGGTGATGATTTAAAATTTTGTGTTTTTTATGAAAATGTAGTTGAATGGAAAATGTTAGGGCTTTAGCCAAAAATATTTTCATTAGTTTACTATAACATTTTATTTTGAGAAAAACCCTAATTAGGGCCATGAAGTTATCTTTTGTTGTGTTAGTTTTGGCACACGATGGCCATGAATGGCTCGGTCATAATATTATAAATCACTTACATTATTTTATTTTAGTTATTTTGTTGATTTGTGGAATGGTTATTTTCTTTTTATGGGGTCACTATATTAATGCTATGTTATTGGTCAAAAGGACTATATAGTCATTACATATTCTCTTAAGGCTTTGTACTATGTATTGGCAAGTTCATTTTATTTTGTATAACCCAGAATTGGGTTTTTTATTGATCGTATCTATCATGTTCTTAAGATGAAATATTGATTTGTTGTTATTTTTAAGAAGCCATTTTGGCGTTAAATAAGTGACTGTATTCTAGTTCGGTAATGTTATGTTGATTATTTTGAAAATTCATTATAACTTTAGGGTGACTTTATTTGTTTACATGGCTCAGATTTATTTTTGTTAAGTTATTGGTTATATTTGGAAGCCATACGTCTCATCTTTATTTTATTAAGTTATTGGTTATATTTTGTAAACCATATGACACATTTATGTCATATGTGAACCAATATTTTTTGTTTTGGTTTAATATTTTTTAGAACTTAACGTGGTATAGTCAGGGTTAAGAAATAAAGTTAAAAAAATAAAGGAAAACCTTGACGATTATTTCAAACTATGGCCAAAATGGGGGAAAGGACCATAAGGAGTCCCCATAAGGGTTTAAAATAATTACAAGGGTTTGTAGGAAAATAATTTATTATTATTATTTGATTTTTGACTTTTATGAAATTATTCAGTCATTATTAGTTGACCCAAGTTTATGAAATCATGTTTGAAAAAATTAGATTATATTCTAGAAATGATAATTGGAATCATTATTTATTTATGATTATGTTGACTTATTTTGGGGTCATTGACCTATTAATTGTGTTTTTATCTAATTTTATAAATCATTACTTTTGACCTTTGAGTTATTACTAGGTTTAGTAAAGTCAAATTTGGTCAATAATGTGACCTGAAGTTTTACATAAGTTTTAATTATTTAATTATTAATTGGATGAGTTTGTTATCTTATTTTTAAGATTTTTATTTTAACTCATAAACTTCTATTAAATTAGTATAAGAAGATAAATTCCATATAGGTTAATAGATTAAAGAGCCATATTATATTTTAAAATAAAATATGGTTCATAAATCAAGAAGTTCAAGAATAAAGCTATAGTCATAATTAGGTACCAAGTCAATGGATCTTGATGGGTTGGTTTACATGTTTCATTTTCTTTTTATTGGTGATTTATTTAAATATTGTCAATCTTGATTGTTTCATAATCCTTTTTCCATTGATTCTCTATTGCACTAATCCATATTTAACTGATGATTGGGGTAGTCTAGGGCCACTAATGATTGGGATCATTAGTACTGGTAAGGTAGTATTAACTTCATTAGATTGTGTGTAATGATTGCATTCTTTTATTCTTATTTCAAATTATGATAGTTGGCTAAAATTGAATTAAAGTTATATAATTCTTATAGTTGAATTTCATGTTATTCATCATAATTATATTTAATACAAAGTGATGTAACATAGACATGTGTATTTTATTCATGAAATAATTGTAATTGGTCCTTTGATTATCTGAATAATCTGGCATTATTAGTTTCATATGAATTTGTAATTATTCATAAATACTTTGATAGATGAGCATAGTTAAGAGTTATTTATTCTAACTGGTAGCTAAATGCTTAATTAGATTAAGTAGTTGAGAATTAAATTAAATACTGTAGCTTGAGATGTTTTATAAATTAGTTTTCTAATGAACCATGATGGGTTAATGTAATTATATCTTTAACAATATTTGTAAATCATTAATACAGTGATTGAGAAACTACTTAACTATTTGAATATGTAAATACTAGTGTTTGATCTTAGATGTAGAAGTTACCCTGAATATGGCTTGATTTTTTATTACATTACGTATTAGGATTTGTAACATATTGTTAATAGGTTCAAGTTACCTTGTATGATTCTTTATAATCATAAGCTTGTATAAGCTAGGTGACAATATTCATTTGATATGTTTACTTTTGATATATATTATATTGTGGTAATTTTGGTGATGTTGAAAGTTATATCTACATGAAATTTTCAAATCCCTATAGATTATGAAACGTATTTTTGAGATGGATTAACTAATGAAAATATTGTACTTCACTAAAGTTTAGACTATAACCACATGGTTGGTTAAATGAAATCCTTGTGACTTAATTAGTAAAATCAATGGATTAAATTTAGTTTAATTATTGTGTGAATGTTGTAATAAATTATTGTAATGCATGACAAAGATTAAATTGGAATAATTAATTAAGTAATTTAATATATACTTATCTTTTAGAAGACAATCTTTTCATGTTGATTACTAAGCATTTATACGTGCCATGGATTGTATGGGCAATTCCCAAATTTAATTTGTTATAATTAATAATCATTAAGATTAAGTCAGTCATATGTTATGTTGAATTTATATTTGTCAAGAATATCCTTTATTTGTTAGTTGTATAAGGAACATGGCTATTCCTAGTTAAGCATCTTGTGATTGAGGAATAAATGTAATATGTTTGAAATAGATCATTGAATATTTTATACCTAGTTCTTATCCTTAAATGGTAAAATAAGTTGTAAACTTATATAATTATCATAAAATATATCTTAGAATTAAAGATTAAGAAGGATCTAATATTTATATAAGTAATATAATAAATGCTTAGACTAAGATCATAAATTTAAGTTAAAGTATAAATCGTTAAGAAAAAGATTTAAGTTATATTTAACATAAGTACATTTTTTTTCTTGAGAGTATTATTATGATTTGAGTTGTTTAACTCATGAGGTATTTATTTCAATAATAAAGGAGATTTAAACCTAACTTAAGATATTTTAGAACCCTTAGGAAAAATTATCATGAACTTGTACCCTACTTGTAAATGATAAGTTGTTCCTAAGTATAACTTAAGCATGGTTGTTGAAACATCCCTCAAATATTGCATACTTATTTAGCTATTGCATCAAACTTCGTACATCAATTGCATGTGTAATGAAAAGGTGTTCAAATGCTTTGGATTGATTTTGTAAATAGTCCTTTTCCTTTGATATCTATTTGATGCTTGTAATTTGGTAAATAATACTTAAAAAAGATTAGTAGGATGATCCTTATGTTGTATTTGATCTTACTCTACCTTTGTTTACTAAACTTTGTTGAAATTACCCTTGAGGTAGTGGCTATTTTATAGTTTGTATAAGTACTCGGGTAAAATATTAAGTCAATAACAACTCCATTAAGAATTTTGTAACATAGTACATAGATAGAGGTGAGTGGGTATGGCCACACTAACCCATTTATATCCAAATATTAAGTGGTTAAAATTACTTCCTAAACAAGTTGATGGGTTATGCAGTTAGCCTAGTTCTTGTGTTAGCTATAACACAATTATACATCTCATTACATGTTTCTATGCTAAACTCTAGGTGAACTCTATTCAATTAATTTTTTTAGATTATATGTTTAGAAAAAAAATGTGGTTGTGACATATTGGTATCAGATCATGGTTTACTACTCTAGGAAACTTTGAGAAATGTTTCTTATTGATTTCTACCAAGTTTTTATTTGCTTCACCATAGGATGGTGAGGATAAGATTTAGAATAGCAGATAATAACCCAAAATTTTTTAACTCAAGTAAATGAAAAGGTTGTAGGGCCAACATTATTAAAAAAGAGGAACCACCTCTTAATAATGTTGATAATAACATTGAGGGCCTTAATCATGAGGAAAAAAATCCTAATGATAACTCAAAAGTAATTTTAAATGAAATTATGACCATGCTAAATTCCCTTCAAAGTAAATTGGACACCTAAGAATGAAGGTTGAATAATATATAAGGTGTTCTAATTGATGACTTTTAGTTAGAGATGAAAGATAAGTTGATGACCCTAAACTTTAGAATAACCCTATTAATATGCTTGATCATATTATTAAGGAGATAAAGAATCTGTCTTCACCAAAAATTTTAGGTGAGGAATCAGGTGATATAATTAGTGAATGGTTTGTACACATGTATAAGTATCTTAATCTACATAGTATATCCTCTAATGTGAAGTCAATAATAGTAAACTATTAGTTATTAGGAGATGTAAATCTTTAATGGAATCATTTATGTGTTTTAGGGGGTTACCAACCAATGATTCTTATCTAGCATACCTTTCAAAGGCAATTTAGAAAGAGGTATCTTAGTTCCAAGTTCAAGGAATAAAAAAAAACTAATTTTCAGCTACTAAAACAAGAGAATATGACTATGAATGAATATAAAAATAAGAGTTTGCATTTGTTGTGTAGGGTAAATTTTAGTGGCCCATATAGAAATTAAATTAATTTTTTTTTGGTGAATATCTAAGTATTATTTTTTGAAAGTATGGAAAAATTTAATAGATGGTGTTTAGGTGAGAAGGTGAATAAATAGGTGAATCATAATAGTTTGTATAAGCTAGAGGGCATATGACTGTATATAAAACTTATAGACACTTCTTTAATACCTTTCTTATTACTAAAAGTTACCATTATGAGTATAATATGGGTAGATGTATGATTAAATACAATGGTGAATAAGCTCATATTAACTTTTGACATAGTGGTAAACTATATTTACATGTATGAAATTTATTTTAAATAGTAGACAAGTTGACCTAAAAAATTAACTTACACCTAGATAATTTAGGTAAATCCATATTGTTCACCAACCCCTAAAATAGCCAAATTTTAATTTTTAAAACTAAAATATTCATGAATTAAAGAAGAATAACTTCTAAAATTTACCTTATTTCTACCTCATGTTAACTACATGCATGATAAAGAGACTAAAGTCATTAAACTTAAACTAGAATTGAAATAAATATTAATAAATGATATGAATATGGATAATCCTAAGAATTTAACTATGGATATTGAATCTACTCATAGGGAAGAAGAAAAAGAGAAGGCCCAACAAAAGGCTAGACAAGATTTTAAATAGAATAGATAGCAATCTAAGAGTAAAAATTTGTCCCCTTCTCCTAAGAATTTTAAGAAATATAATTCTAAATGTAGATTTAAAAGGATTAAAAGTGGTTTAAATAAATTTCAAGGGAAAAATAAAAATTTCAAGAATTTAAATTCTTTTAAGATTGTTAATTTTGAAAAGGAATCCAACTCGAGGTAGTCAAAATGTGCCTACTACCAGAGCCAAAACTATTACTATAATACCACAAAGATCTATAGTATTCTAGGAATGTAGAGATAATCACTACCATAAAGAATTTCCTAATCTAAAATATGATCAATCAACTAATCATAGAGTGTATGCAATTGTTGACAATAGAAATAATGATTTCTAAGAAATTCCAATTGAAAGCAAAGGTAAAATAAATGTTTTTTTTGTTTCACTTTTGTTTGATTCAAGAGAAACTAATAATTTTATGGATATTAAGCTATTAACATGTTGTAAGTTGAATCTATTGACTTTGAAGGATGGTTGGGATGTTGAGTCTGACTCAGATAAAAGAGTACTGATTATTGAGTGTATTGAGGGAGTAATCCTAGACTTAGGTGTTTTTGAAACCTAAGTTAATTTATTTATAGATCTTCTTAAATATTTTTAAATTATCTTAGGCATGGAATATTTGTAGCAACATAAAACCAATTTATATTGTTGTAATAAAGAGTTATATTGCTATAATGATTTAGGAAAACCTGTCAAAATTCAAGGTTTGCTAAAATAAAAAGCACATAAGTTAATATCAACCTTACAACTGAAGAAATTAGTATTCAAAGGTTATAGGTTATATTATATTTTGATGTAGTAAACAACACTTAAAATAACAATGGAATTTGAGTTATATCTACTTTTACAAGGATTTTATGTTATTTTTAAAATAAATTGCCTAGTTTTCTTGAAAAACATGAATTTGATTTTTCTATTTATGTAACTCCAAGGGTATTACCTACATATAAAACACATTATCACATGAATGTAGAAAAATTTTAGGATCTAAAATATCAACTAGAATAACTATTGAAAAATGGTAGTATTAGGCCAAGCATGTTGCCTTGGGGTATACCAATGGTCTTTGTGAAAAAGAAGGATGAAACCTTGTAATTATGTGTTGATTATCACATGATTAACAAGATTAATATTGGAAAAAATTGGTATACATATAAATTTTTTTCCTAGATGGATCAATCTACTCTCCTAGACCATTCATTTACCTATTGATTTCATCACTAGTCTCTTTCTAGTCCTGACATGTTGATATAGTGAAATATCATGGAAGGTTTTGGTATGGTGTTGGGATATATACAAACTATTGTGTGGTGTTTGGATTTGTTGAGATGCAACCTAATGTATCTCTATTGAGAGATAATTTAAAGGCTTGATAAGTCATCAGTGATTTTGGTAGCACCTTTTTGGCAATAATTTTGAAGACTCGGCATATAACATACTGAGTTCTAAAGATGCTTAGTCAAGCTCTAAAAAATATTTGAAGATGCTCTATGTAGCTATAAAGATGATCCAAACAACTCTAAAAAAGTTTTGAAGATGCTCCAAGTAGCTCTGAAGATGTTTTATTGAGCTATGAAGATCCTTAGTCGAGCTTTAAAGAAGCTTTGAAGATTCTATAGGTAGCTTTGAAGAAGCTATAAATATTCTAATCAATTTTTATGGCATAAAGCTACCCATTTATGTAAGAAAAAACCTCTTGAATCAATAAAAAACTTATTTTACCTATCTCTTTACCTACATCTAGTGTTCTAGTCAGATTGTGCATGATTACTTTATGGAGGATTATTATTCCTTGATGATTGCCCTTTTTTATTACATTTTTGGAAGTATTTCAATGTGTTTTAAGTCTAAATTTGTGAATTTTTTATTACTTATCCTATTATAGTGTAAGTTTTGATACTCCTCCATGCTTCATCTCTTGATTAGTGATCCTAGTTTGGAAATATTGATGCAAAGTGACCAATTTGAGATATTGTGAGAGTGAGGGTTATCTTTGAAATTCATTAATATTAGTTTAAATAAATTTTGAATGTTTTTTAGTTTGGTGAATCACCCTTTGTATGTTTTTAGTTATCCCTTGCAACCCTTTTACCCTTTTCCTAGTCAAAACTAGTAGTTTAGGTGATCTACCAAGAGGAACCAACCTTATCTAGAGGTTCAACCCCATCACAAGATACCCATAGCCTAGGGTTGATCCTATTTTGTATCTAAGAGTGAGAGATCCTGAAGAATCCTCTTATAAGGGTGAAATTCTATGTTACAATAGTTTTTGGCACACCCAATGGGACTACTATGTTCTTCACTTCACTGAAGGGTTTTTAGTATTGGTATTTAGTGAAATCATCATTCAAATGCCTATTTGAATATAATAATGGTGAATAAACTATGAAAATAATATATTTATATAGTCTAAGTGCCCAAAATCATAACCTTGGTATGTATACTCAAACCTATTTTGATCAACATGCTTATTCTCTATCTCAACATCACTCATATTAGGCTAATAACATTTATCTATTCCCCCCAAGTGGACCTCAAGCAACCTATAAAAACAATCATGGAATTTTCCTCCATCCTTCACATATATATGACCAAAATCAAATTCTTTTGAATTTAAATCAATCCTCTAATCTCCCTTGTCAAGACTATGTTTATCCTATTACATCCTTATCAAGATTAAAACAATTATTATCAAATTATATGGAGTTGATAAGGGAGATTGGTAGAGGTTTATATTTTTTAGTCATCCCTATCCATTTTATATAATAGTTAAGGATTTATCTTTAGTTGGTCAAGAATAGGTGGTCAATTTGTGAAGGTGAAATATGGGTAGTTTATGAGAGGGAGAATAAAGTGTGGTTGAGAAGCATGGTTCAAATCTCGAAGAGTGTGTTGATAACTTATGAATATCGTTAGGATTATTTAAATAAGTTTTATGTGTCCTCTTCCCTCTAGAAACTTCAAGATCATCCTTCAAGATCTTTAAATTAGTCCCTTAACCAACCTTGTTAAGGCCCATCCTTGTCAAAAATCAAAGAAGTAATATTAGACCAAGGGAGAGAAATCATGAAAATAAATAAGGAGGTTATACTTGGAAAATAATTCCTTGTTAATTCCATGGAGGGGATAAAGATATTCTTGCATGAGTTTTGGAGTGTGTGGGCATATATTAAAGAAGGCAACTATCCACATGTTGAGATTCTAGAGGTGAATGATTGGGTAATATCCATTGAAGAGGTGTTAGAGTAGTGGAATAGAGAACACATCAAATAGAAACAAATCATTTTACCCTCTCCTATCCCTACAATCACTCTCCTTAAAGATCATGAAACCATTCCACCATGGATCTCTCCCTATACCAATGATCCTAGTTATACCATGCCCTCACTAGTGAGACCACTCTCTCCTAGGCCTATTTATGAATAAGAAGATAAAAAGATGGTTGTACCCTATAAAATAATTCAATAATAGCATAGATATGGAGGAGGAGGTGTTGGTTGTGGAAACTCCATAATCAATCTTGGAGAAGGAGGAAAATTTGGCTTAAAAAGAAAATGGATTATGCATATCTCAACTCAATGAGATTTATTTGCAAGAGTTATAATACTCCCTCTCCCATCTTCAATATCCACGAAAGACACCTCTTAATATCCCTAGTTGGAGTAGTACTCTCCTAAGTTACAAGCAAGGTGAACCTCTTCACCCTCCTACTATATCCCTCTTAGAGAAAGAACCTATTTCATTAAGGATAGAGGAGAATCTTGTAGTGATAGGTGAGAAACCAGAGAAAAATACAAGTGCCTATGATGAAGAGATCATAATAAGAATCCCACTTCATTTAGAGGAGGAAAAATCAGGTTTGGACTAGCCTTCTTGCCATGGCTTTAACATTAATGAATTAGAGCCTGAAGAGGATAATCCTCATGATGAATATAGGGTAGACCTTGAATGGAATACTAAATGTCCATTATATATAGATGAAAATGAAGAATGTAAGAATCAAGTACCAAAGGTTGGTCCACTTTAATATGAGGTGTCACTTGGAGGTAGTGATGATGTCTTTAGATTTAAAGAAGATTAGTCAAATCAAGAGCCTCAAAAGCATGATGAGTTAGATCTTAATTGTATTGATGAGCCTCCATTCTATACAGAAGAATAAGACCAATATATTTATTATATATTGAGTCTTAGTGAATTTGAGACTATCTCTCTTACAAGTGACCAAGAGAAGTTACCTTTTGGGATGAACTGGAGCTATTTTACATAAGCCTAGATAGTCAACCTTCATGTTCAAAAGAGTTATCAAGTGAAATTTTTTAAAGTGATACTATAACCCATCATGAAGTGAGCTTAGAGAGATTTCCTAAGGATAAAAACCAACATCATGAAAGTCTTGAAATAGTAAGGGATTTTGTCTAAATTGGATACATGTTTGTCTTATTTCATCCATTAGAGAGCATGCCAAAAATATTGGCAATCAAGAAACCTAGTTCACTAGGTTTGGTGCCTCACAAATAAGGTGTTTTTCATCATTGTCCATTAAAAATTAATGATTATAAAATATTCCCATTTGATCTAGGAATAAGGTACTTGCAATTTTTAGTTTTACACATTTAATAGTCTTCTACTTCCCTCCAAGTGCCTTGTGTACATCCTTTCTATTTTATTGTGTGTTTTATTTCCCTATGTGGTTTGATAAAATTATTTTTTTTGTTTTGGGTTGTCTTTTATATTTTGAGAATTCCAATTAGAAGATTTCCTTCCTTATGGTCAATTGAAAATTAGTTGAAAAAGACTTGTGTGACTCCATAAGCCCAATGGATAGACTAAGGCAACTAGTATTTTTCATAAAGAAACATGCAATCCCAGGAGGTCACTATAAATATTGGCAAAAATTTGCCTACATACAAATTTTTTTATTAGATAGATTAAGCCACTCTCCTAGACCATTCAGTGACCTTTTGCCTTCATGACTAGTCTCTTTCTAGTCCTGAATTAATGATGTAGTGCAGTATCATGGAAGGTTTTGGTATGGTGTTTGGAGCTATACAAACTCGTATGTGGTGTTGTTATTTTTTTATAGGAAAACTAATGTATCTATGTTGAGAGATAATTTAAAGGCTTGAGAAGTCATCAATGATTTTGGAAGCACCTTTTTGGAATTAGTTTTGAAGACTCGACATATAACATACTGAGTTCTAAAAATGCTTAGTAAAGATATAAAAAATCTTAGAATATGATCAAGGGAGATCTAATGATTCTCTAAAGATGCTCCAAGTAGATTCAAAGATGCTCTAAATAAGACTAAATATGTTCCAAGTAGCTCCAAATATGTTCTATTGAGCTATGAAGATCCTTAGTTGAGTTTATAAGAAGCTCCAAAGATGCTCCTCATTTTGGTATGACATATCCTTGATCATTTATGTAATAAAAATACTCTTAAAGTAATAAGAAAAAGTATTTTACCTATTTCTTTACCTACATCTAGTGTTCTAGTTAGCTTATGCATGATTACTTTATGGAGGATTGTTCTTCTTTGGTGATTGTCCTTTTTTCTTACCTTTTTGAAGGTATTTCAAGGTATTTTCAATTCTAAACTTGTGAATTTTTTTTTACCATTGATGATGGTATAGTGTGAGTTTTTATAGTCCTATATGCTTCATCTCTTATCTAGTGATCTTAGTTTGTAAATATTGATGCAAAGTGACCAGTTTGAGAGATTATGTGAGTGAGGATTGTCTTTGAGCTTCCTTAGTTTTATTTTCAAGAAATTTAGAGTGTCTTTTAGTTTGGTGCATCACCCTTTGTATGCTTTCAATTATCCATTGTAGCCCTTTTACCCCTTTTCCCATAAAAACTAGTAGTTTAGGTGATCTACCAAGAGGAACCATCCTTCTCAAGAGGTTAAACCCCATCACATAATACCCATATCCTAGGGTTGATCCCATTTTTCATCCAAGAGTGAGAAAACCTAAACAAACCTCTCACAAGGGTGTAATTCTTTGATACAATAGTTACCATTAAAAATCATTATCTTTTGTCAAGGATAGATGATCTATTTGATCAAATGAAAGATGTGACTATATTTTCAAAGATAAATTTGAGATTAGGATATCACCAACTAAATATAAAGGAAGAATATATTTATAAGATGAATTTTAAAATAAATTATGGATATTATGAGTCTATGGTCATGCCTTTTGGTTTGACTAATGCACCTACTACATTTATAAACTTAATGAATAGCATATTTAAAGATTTTATAGACAAGTTTGTTCTAGTATTATTTAATGATATACTAATATATTCTAAAAATTCATGTAAGCATGAAAAACATTTGTGCTTAATGTTAAAAGGCTAAGGCAACATAAACTATGTGATAAGCTAGTTAAATATGCTTTCTATTAATCTAAAATCCATTATTTGGGTCATATTATATCAAAAGTTAGTATTGTTATTGATTCAGTAAAGATTACATATATTAAAGAGTGGTTTGATCTTAAAAATGTACATGAAGTATGCAATTTTATTGGACTGGCTAGTTACCATAGAAGATTTTTTGAAATTTTTTTAAGTTGGCTAACCCAATAACTTTCTTGTAGTGCAAGGGTAAGAAATTTGTGTGGACTATTGAATGTAAACAAGATTTACTAAATATTAAATAATTATTGATTTCAACACCTATACTTGTTATACTAGATTTGAATAATTTTTTTGAAATATGGGCTGATGCATCTAAAGAAGGTTTGGTTTGTGTGTTAACTCAAGATAGTTCAGTTATGACTTATGAGTCATAGAAACTAAAGGAACATGAGAATAATTACACCATTCATGATATTGATATTGATATCATTGTTCATGATTTAAAGCAATAGAAACATTTTTTTTAGGTATGCATTTTTAGGTAAAGTCTAATCATCACATCCTAGAATATTTATTTTTTTAGGATGATTTGAATGTGTACCAGCATAGATGGCTAGAATTTTTTAAGTAATTTTGATATGAATATTTTATATGTAAAAGGTAAGGAGAATTATGTTACTTTTCACTCATTTAATGCATGTATTTTACTATCTTATCTATTTTGCATAATAATTTTAGAACTAAATTATTAGAATAGTAGTGTTCTAATAAATTTTACCAAAATGTATGTAAAAATTTCGCTGATGATCTTGTTGAAATTTTTTTTTCTAAAATTTTAATTGATTTTAATGGTTTAATCAAACATAAAAATAGAATTTATGTACCTGAATTTGGTGACTTAAGGAATATTTTGATGAAAAAAGTGAATGCATCACATCATTTTGCTCATCCAGGTGTCATGGAGATGACTCATGAACTAAAAAGGCTATATTATTGTCCTGGAATGAAAAATGAAGTTGTTCACTTTGTGTCCATATATTTAAAATGTCATCTTGTGAAAGGAGGATTGATGTATCCTGATGATGTACCACAATGTAAGTGGACTGTGATTTATTTGTACTTCATAACTAGTTTGCCAAAATCTAAAAGAAAACATGATACTATTTTTTTAATAGATAAATTTATAAAAGTTGGTCATTTCATTACTACAAATTTGACTGATGATGCATCTATGTTTGATTCATGATTTGTGAAAGAGATAGTATGGTTACATGGTATGCCTAAAGTTATTATTTATGATTAATATAAAAATCCTAATTCAATGTTTTGAAAAAATCTAACTATTCCTTTTGGTACATGGTTGAATTTTAGTTTGTCTTATCACCCGAAAATGGATGGTTAGATGAAAAGATTAAATCAGCTCATAGAAGACATAATAAAAATATATGTTATGGATCAACAAGATAAATAGGAAGATTATTTACACTTAGTTGAATTTGCTTATAATAATATGTATCATTTAGTGATTAAAATAGATCCTTTTAAAACTTTGTATGGTCATAAGTGTAGAACTCCACTTGACTAGGAAAGTTTTAAAAATAGGACTATTATTAGCCCTGATGTTTTATAAGATTATGATAATCAAATAGAAACTACAAGGAAAAATTTAAAGGTTTAATAATATAGACATAAGAGTTATGCTAATTTGAAAAGGATTATAAGTGGGAGATAACATTTTTCTGTGTTAGACCACTAAAAAGTTTAATTAATTTGGAAATTATTCCAAACTAGCCCCCTAGTTTATAAAAACCTTTGAAATTTTGGAAAAAAAATAGTCTTATTTCCTACTAGCTATCCCTTCTACCTTCCTTGTCTCATATTCATGATGTGTTTCATGTTACTCTATTGATAAAGTATATTCTTGATCCATTTCATATTTTGGATTGGACTTATCATAAGATTTTGGAAGAGAAAAGATGTAGTTGGATCCAGTAAAGATCCTAGACCATTACAATGTTAAATTGAGGAATCATGATATTTTTGAAGTGTTAGTTCAATGGGATCTTCTATCGAAAATAAGTGCTACTTGAGAAAATGAGATTATTTTAAGGCATCATTATCCTTGGTTGTTTTGATCATTAAGATGGCACTTTTCCAAGTGGGGGAGGATGCCATGACCCTAAGTGTCTTATTATTGATTGTATCATTTTCCATCATTTTGGTGTTTGATGTTTTTATGGACTCCTTACTTGTTGACTTTGACAATCTAGTTGGTCACCTGAATGATCATGTTAATTATTATTTTTTAATGTCTTATTATTTTCTCAATTCTCTTAAGGTTATTGTATTAAGTTTCAAATCAACCTTATGTAGTTATATAATTACATTTGTTTCATCTTAAACTATGCTTTGTTTTAAACTTATGCACTAAGGTTTCAACATTGTTTTTATGGACTAGGCTTTGTTTATTTGTTGGCATATTGTTTAAGCCATTGTTTGGCTTGGGGGAATATTGGGTAGGTTTATTGAATCACATGGGGGTCATGGTAATTATTTATTTTTATTTTTATTTGAATCCAATGACTTAGGGGTTGTGGCATTGGATTGAATTACCATGTTGAGGAGGGTTGAGATGCTTTGTTTAGTTTTTAGGATTTATTGTGTTCATTTTCGAACTCAATCTAGGAGGGCCTAAAAACTTGGGAAAAATCTCCAAAATGTTTTGGCATGACAACCAAAGGGAATTTGAGGTAGTTCTAATGAGGATTTTTGGGGACTGGAACTATAGTTAGATGCATTAATCTTGATGGCCACGTAGGATTTATGGAGATTTATTTGGGGTTTATTTTTTATTTATTATTCAACTAGTTTATGTGAATGCATATGATATTTTTATCTTTTAGGATGGAAGATTAGATAAACCTATTATAATTGACTTTCATTAAACAAGTAATTGATGTATTTGAAATTCTATGTTTTTCTAGAAATGTAGTTGAATGAAAAAATGCTACGACTTTAGCCAAAAATATTTTCATTAGTTTTCTACATCATTTAATTTTGGGTAAAACCCTAACTAGGCCCATGAAGTTATTTTTTTGTTGTGTTAGTTTTGGCACATGATGGCCATGAACAACTTAATAATGGTATTATATAACACTTACATTATTTTATTTTAATTGTTTTGTTGATTTTTGGAATGGTTGTTAGCTTTCTATGGAGTCACTATATTAAGGACTATGTTGTTGGTTAAAATGACTATATAGTCATTATGTATTCTTTTAAGGCTTTGGACTATATATTAGTAAGTTAATTTTATTTTGTATAACCTACAGTTGGGGTTTTTATTTTTTAATTTTATTGGGTAAAATGTTTTTTAAACTGGAGCTATGAACTAGGGAGGTGAAGATTTTGATAACTAGACCCACATCCAGGTATAATAAAGAGGGTAACATAAGATCCCCCTAATAAATAAGTATAATTAATATGGTTTAAAGGCTCCTCCAACCTTTAACAAGTGAAGTAAAGGTACCCATGACCTTGGAAAGACTAGAGAACATGAGGGTTTTAGGGGTTCTCACAACCAAGGGTTTTAAGGATCCCATAACCTAAAGTACATAAAGATGTTACTAAATAGTGAATATTAAACTTTTATACAATTGATTTAACTTTTATAAGAATAATGGAGTTTTATTCCTATTTTAGTTAAGGGTCTAGATTAGTAAACTAGTAAATAATATTGTAATAATTATAGTCCTAATTTGTATAATTTATTTGTCTTTTTTACCTTTGTAAAAATAGTAATAAATAAGGAGAAATATAACATCACTTGAAACTAGACTAAGATGGTTGAGATAGAGGTTGAAACTGACTATGTAGGACTAGGATAGTGTCATGAATCTAAATCTAGATTTCATTTAGTGAAAGGATAGGAGAACCTAAATTAGGACACTTTAAGGTCTAACATTATTATCCACTCCTACCTATATTATCTAAGTCAATCATAGAGACCTGAGATTTTTAAATTCTTTGTGTTATTCCTATGTGAGCCTACCTATGAAATCTTGAGTGTTGAATGTTAATAAAAATCACTGTAGATATATTTTAATCTTCAAACCTTAACCCTCCATCATGCTTGATAAACATGATTTGAATCAGTTTAAAGGGGGGGTTAGTGTGTGTAAAATGCATTGAAAATGCAATCCACACCCCTTGTATGGGCATGCTACCTACATACCAATACTCTAAAGAGGGATCAAGTCATATGTAGCTCTCCCACATAATGTGCTTTATGCAATAGTGTAATTTAGATGCAAAAATGCCAAATTGAGAGTGCTTGAGATGGCTAAGGACTGGTATGATGGTTTGAATGTGTTTACAACTATGTTGGGTGACTGTATGTAGAGTATAGGGAACTTTACCTTAGTTCTTTGTTTGTATTCTTGCTTACTTTGCAAGATTTGTCACATCCTTTATAAATGAACTTTGGATGGACTTTTATAGGGAATAATTAGTCATGGGTGAAACATGTTTGTGCTAGGTTGACATAATGAAGGATAAAAATCATATGAAAATAACCATTTAGACTCAAATTATAAAGGGATAAGAGTGCCAAAAATAGGACACCCTAGGTTTTGGTGCTATAGTCTAGGTATGACACTCTTGTCTTATAGGCTTGAGACCTAGGGGATCAAGATTGGCCTAGGGAATAGAGTTTGGCTGAGCTAGAATGACTATTTAGAAGGATATAGATGATTGGAAATGAGAAAAAAGGTCTCTAGAATGGTCACAAGAGCATGCAAGAAGGACCTATATATTAAGTGTCATAAACCCACTCAGACAACCAATTTTGACATTTTATATGACTACATTTGCCCCCTTTTATTCTAGTGATGCAACAAAGCAAAATACTAGGATAAAGGAAAAGTTGAAAGTGTACCTAAACTTACTTGCAAGGGTGAAGCCCATGAAGATGTGTGATGTTCATTAATGCTGAACAATGCTAGGAATGTGTTGAGTAATGCTGGATATGTGTTGTACCAAAATTAATATCACAAATGGAGTTGAGTGCTCAATTTATTAAGATTTGCTCAAGAATATAAAGGCTAGTGCTTTGGATCTATTGTCTCCTACTAAGTGAAGCTATGTGGTAATGCATGTGTTAATCAATGTTTAGACTATGTGTATATTCCTTCTAAGTAGGTGGCTCAAGAATATAAAGGCTAACTAGTCCTTTGGTTCCATCATTGCCCTCTAAGTGAAGCTACGAACTGACAATGGTATGAATGTGTGTCATATGAGATGGATCTTAAATCCCATGAATGCTCTATAATCTGATAATGTAGCATGGATAGCTAGTAAGCCAATATTGGCCACTATGAAAGGTGGATATTAGGCTTGTATGAAATCTACTTCAAAATTGGGAACTAGGCTTATATGAAAACTACTTCAAAATGATGTCAACAACCTAAAGATGGAATAAGGAATGCAACTACTAAGAATACCTTGGTAATGTACTAAACTTGGAAAGAAAATAAGGCAAATGTGCCACACACATTGCCTCCAATCACTAGTGTTTGTAACATGGATTTTGATCTAGAAGTTATACCAACTACCTAATCTAAAATTGGAAGTGAGAGCCATCACGTAATACATGATGCTCCCTATTTTTATATTCTCTAAGAAAAACTATACTAAAACTACCTAATTTGAACTGAACTATACCTAGAAAAACTATAATTAAACTTACCTATCTATTTATTTATAGAAAATTTGGATAAGGTCACCAAAAATAGGACACTTTACTATAGTCCAAGTATGACACTCTTGTCCTTTTTTATTTTTGATCATTATTCTGTATTCATCACTATCTTTCTAGTCTACTTTGTTTGGTTTGGGTTTTGGTTTTTGTTTTGAGTGTTCTAAAACTAATTTTTGATTGGTAGGAGGCTCTAATCTCTTGTAACAAAACCCTTATTTTTTGATCCCTTTTTTAAAAGTAGGAATGAAGACCCTAAAATGACTACCCTCAGAAGAAAGAGCCCTACAAGTGTGTTATGTTGTAAAATACATGATATATCAATGATAATAAAAAAGATGTCTCAAGATATAACATAGTTTGTATTGGAGATTGTTAGATCGACAAGAGTATGCCCAAATGAATGTAACAATGTAATAACATGTGTAGTATACTAAACTGAAAGTAAAAATCTAGTTATTTTTTATTTTTTAGTTGTCAAGGAGGGATGGAACATGATATCCATCATGGCATCCAATAAAGCAAGATAATGCATGATGTGGATCATGGCATTACAAATAACTGATAAGAAAACAAGCAAAAAGCAAGCAAGGCAAGAAGCACATAATAAGAGGCCAAGGGGCCAAACAAATAAGGGACATGGGCACATGTCACTCAAACTAGGAAAGTAATCATACAAGGCATGTTTAAATTCTACATACACATATAATTGACAAGAAGCACAGGTTGGCATGAGAACCACAAACACATACACGAGTACAAGCAAAGGACATTGACAATTATCCTAAGGCACACATAATAAATAAAACCAAAATTAAGAAGTGCAATCACATCTAGCTACATAAATTAAGAAAGGAAGGAATTTAAATGCATGAAATACTATCACATCTAACTAATCAAAGTAAGAAGTGAAAGCATGCAAAACATGTAGTACAAGACTACGTAGATGCTAAAAAATACACAAGTGATATATACTAGGGAATGCCAATCGAATAATCTATATAAGCTAGTAAGTAATGTAAATCATCATGATAACTAGAGTCTATGGTGTAATAATGACATAACCTAGATGGTGTAGTCATGTAGAATATTCCCCTAGTGGGTAGATATGTCAATGTATGTATCGAATGTAAAAGAGGATGCCCCCTCAATGGGTAGAGTAAAGCAATCAAGGATCTAGGTGTCACTGCACATACTCAAAGAAGATCAAGTAAAGCATGGTAATGTAGATAAATAGACAAACAATAACATAAAATAGAAAAATGTAAGTCTATCATGGTAGTAGAAATGTAAAGCATGGATAATGCATATAGTTGAAATGTTTTTAGTGTTTTTGATTTATTTGAATGTTTTTGTATATTGACATATTTGAATGTTTTTGTATTTTAAAATTTTGTATTATTTTTGGTATTTTTGAAATAAGATATGTACAATAAATCATAAGGAACTATGTACAAGAAATTAAAAGGAAGAGCGATGTAAAATTAAATGTGTAGAATGAAATACTATACATGGAATCTACATAGATGCATAATATTCATTGGATTTTTGAGTTTCTTTCCTTCAAGTGAAGCTAGATATTACACTTTAGGGCTAAGATTTTCAATAATGAGATAGAAACCTAGCCAATTTAGTTTTAATTCTTTTTTGGCATTAATATTACAAAGATTTTAATTGAGAATGAGATCATTAAATTCAAACTCTCTGGTGTGAACTCATTTATTATAAAATCATTGTATATATTTCTGGTAGGTTTTGAGATGTTTAACTACTTGAATACATGAATGGTCTAATTTCTTGAGATGGTGTAGATTATTTTTGTGATACTGGTCATTAGTGAGGATAACTTTAAGGTAGACACATAGAGATGGAATTTCTAATTCCAATGGTAAAACTACCTCTGTGTCATAAACAAGTGAATAAGGAGTGACTCCCATGGGTGTACAAATACTTATGTGATAAGCCCATGATTCAAAGACTAGTAAATTATGCCAATCATCTCTAATTTTTTTCACTATTTTGCTCAAAATGTTGTTGATGGTTTTATTGGTAGCATGTACTTGACCATTTCTTTGTGGGTAGTGTGGAGTGGAGAATGTGTGTTTAATCTTATATATTGTGCAAAATTTCTTGAAATTCTTATTATTAAATGATGTTATATTATCAAAAATAATATCTATGGGTAATCTAAAGTGTGAAATAATATGAGTCATGAGGAAGCTACAAATGTCCTCATCTATGGTAGCTTGACGTAGAATGTCTTCTACCCACTTTATAAAGTATTCTATAGTTGTAATGATGAACTTATGTCCATCAACAGACTCAAGGTTTATCTTTCAAATAAGATCAAATCCCCATAACATAAATGGCCATGGAGAGACAATAGGCTACAATTATTATGATGGTGTATGCTGTAGGTTACTATATCATTGATATTTATCACATAACTTTGCATATTGTGAACATTCATCTTCCATAGTGGACAATTAGTACCCCTTTCGAAGCAATTTGTGTGACATGGCCTTTCCACTCAATTATTACCACAATCACTATTGTGTATTTATGTAAGAGAAATTTTGGCTTCTACTAAAGTCAAGCATCAAAAAAATTATCCATCAAAGGATCACTTAAAAAAGTTTCCACCAATGATTACATAATGGAGTGCTTATTTGTGTAACTTGTATTTGTAATTTCATGGAAAAGTGTCTAGTGTAAGAGATTTTTTTAGAAAGTTATAGATATCAAAGAACCACTCTGGAGTTTCAGAACTATGTGTAGTGGCTAAGATAAAAAGGGTAATCAAATCCATGTTAGATATTAATGATGATTGTAATCATTTAATTGTGAAAATAGCTTGATCATTATTGATGTTGATAGGAATTAGAGATGTGGCACTTGCCATTGCATCTACGTGTTAGTAGTCTTTTTTTGGTATACTTTCTATAGAAAAGTAGTCAAACTATGATGATAAACATTGTACCATGTTTTAGTATGGGATAAGATGTTCTTATTTTGTCTAATAGACATCATTTGTTTGGTTGAACACAAGTTGGGAATCATTGAAGACTTGAATAGATCTAATTTGGAGGGACTAGATGACAAATAGACCTAAGATAAGTGATTTATATTCTATGGTGTTGTTGGTGTAGGAGAAGCTTAATTGATATGCAATAGGAATTGTGTGACCAGAAGGGTCGATAAAGATGATGCCTACCCTTGCATTAGATGCACATCAAGAACCATCAAAGAACATGATCCAAGTGTTAGAATAAGTATAATAGGTAGTAAAATCATCTCTAAATGTGTCACAAATAGGATTAGTGTCCAAGAGTGGTGTGGTTGCTAAATGGTCTACAATGATTTGACTCTTTATTGATTTCTATAGAACTATATTTAAGTCAAACTTTGTGAATAACATGACCCATTTTATGATGTGACCAGAGAGATGTGGTTTTAAAACTATAAACTTCAAGGGATATGCTTTTGTGATAACCTGAGTCTCATTATTGATTATGTAATGTTGAAGTTTTTGTGTGGCAAAAATTAATGCTAGACATAGTTTTTCTATTGTGGAATAATGTTTTACATAATCAACAATGTGTGGATGATGTAATAAACTACTCACTTGATATTTTGATCATCATCTTGTGATAAGAGTGCTCCTAATACATGATCTATTACTTAGATATATAGTAGGAGAGGCCTGTTAGGTATAGGTGGTATTAGAACATGTGGATTAAGAAGATATTTATTGATTATGTCAAAGCTTTCTTAGTAGGCTTGGTCCCAGAAAAACTTTGTATATTTATTTAATAATCGAGTGAATGATTGAGTTTTATTAGCAGGTTGAGCTGCAAAATGGTGGATTATTTGGATCTTACCTTATAAGGATCAAAGTTATTTTAAGTTCATGGGAGGTGGCATGTTGATAATTTCTTTGACTTTCTTAGGGTCAACCTCTATGCTATGTTGACAAATAATGAAACTTAAGAGTTTGCCTAATGTAACTCTAAACACACATTTCTTTGGGTTTAATTGGACATTGTATTACCTAAGTCATTGAAAAATATATCATAAATTGATGGCATGATGTTATCATTATTTAGATTTAGCTAATATATCATCAACATAATCCTTGATAGTATGGTGAATCAAGTTTTGAAAGATATGTGTCTTAGTACGCTGATATGTGGCTCCAACATTTTTTAATCCAAAAGGCATGACAATGTAACAAAATATACCCTAAGGTGTTATAAAAGATGTTTTATCTTGATTGTTTTTAATGATTTTGATTTGGTTATATCCTATAAAGCCTTCTATAAATGATAACATTTCATACCTGGCTGTGGAATCTATGTTCATGTCAATATTAGGCAAGGGGAATTCATCTTTTGGGCATGCTTTATTTAAATCTTGAGAATCAAAACAACACCAAATTTGTCCATTGGGTTTTATCATGGGGACTATATTGGAAATCCATTTAGGGTGTGCTATTGGTTGAATGAATCTAGCATCTAAGAGGCGTTGGATCTCATCTTTGACTAAGAGAGCTACCTTAGGATGCATTTTGCAAATTTTTTGCTTAACTAGTTTAGCATATGGGTATAAGAGAATTTGATGGATTTCTATAGATGTATCAATTCCTGGTATATCTAAGTAAGACTAAGCAAAGAGTTTTGAAAATTTTATTAAAGTTTGAAAAATATCTACATCTTCTTCCTTTTATAGGGAAGTGGCTAACAAGACAATGTGGGGATCCTGATCAGTTCCAAAATTGAAGTCTATTATTTCTTTATTAAGCAATATGGAATGATCTAGTGTGTATGGGGTTGTAAGAATAGTATCATTTAAATCAACTAGTATATATTGAGGAGAATCTAAATTTTATTTGAATTAAGCATGGGCATTTATGTGATGAAGAAATATATTTATATGATAACAAGATGGGAGGTCCTCATATGATCTAAGAAACTATAGGAGGGATTCATTGGTAGAGAATTCATCTAATGTGAACATATCTAGTGAAACTATATCATTGATGAGATTAGGATAGACCAATGATAATGTAGAAGTATGATTAATTTTATGGTCTATAGGTGCAATTGGTGGACAAAAATTTATATGTTTTGAAGCAACATAATAAGGTTTATCATGAAGATGTTAGGATCTTGGAGTACAATTGATTACTTTTGTATAAGCAACTAAACATGGAATTAAACTAGAAGTAATAAGTAACTAGAAATCAGAAACAAAAAAGAATAGGAGATACAAGAAATAACCAATCTTGTATTAAAATCTTCCAGAAGGAAATACAATGAAGAAATCTCTCTTCTTCTCACACCTCTAAGATGTACAGTAATTATCCCTCAAGAGTTCTCTCTCTCTCTCTCAATCAGTTACAATCACAATCAACCCAATCGTTGTTGTATATTATTATCTTCATGCTATGAGGATCTAACCCTATTATATAGTACTAGGGTTCATGAGCCATGCATTCTCCACCATTAGATGCACCTCTTAATCAAAGGATCAAATCTATCCTGCCAAAAATAGAAAAGTGGACTCAAGACTAATTATAGTCTTTACATGCAAACTAACTGTTCTAAAAAAATAAAATTCTAGAAATGCATAGATGACCGATGTCGATCTCTATCTGTCTGGAGATGACCAATATCAGCCAATGTCGATCAACCCCTAATCGATGTCAGCAGGTTATGACTGATGTCAGTTACTATTTAACCCAACAACATCTGCATTTTCTCATTTGGTGAAGCTTTTAGCTCCACAACTCAACAATCTCCCAATTGGAGATAAACAACTGCACCTATACCTATATAACAACATCCTCTAGCTTGTTTCTCCATCTTCAAGTTCAATCTTGAAGACCAACAAAAGTTGAATGAAATATTCAACTTCTCCTTTGTTATCAGCTTTGTTAGCATATCAGTAGGGTTCTTATCTATATGAATCTTTTCTAGCTTCAACTGACCATCCTCCAATACCTATCTAATGAAGTGGTACCTAAGCTGTATATGTTTGGTTCTTGAATGAAAGGCTGAATTCTTTTCCAAATGAATTACACTTTGACTATCATTGTACAATTTGCAACTCTCTTACTCCTTTCCCAACTCTTCCATGAACCGAGTCATCCAAATCATTTCCTTGCTAGCCTCTATGACTGCAATGTATTCTACCTCTGTAGTAGACAAGGCAACAACCTTCTGCAACTTTGAAATCTAGCTAACTGCCATTCCACCAACAGTGAACACATATCCTGTGGTGCTTCTCCTGCCATCCAAGTCACTTGCCATATCCGAATCTACATACCCATGTAGAGAAGTGTTTGACACTCGATAGCATAAATGCCTACTACTAATCCCTCTTAGATATCTGAGAATCCACTAAACTGCTTTCCAGTGTTCCTTTCTTGGATTGGCCATAAACTTGCTAAAAACTCCCATTGCTTGGGCAATATCAGGTCTGGTACATACCATTGCATACATCAAGCTCCCAACTGCTGAAACATATGGAACTCTACTTATGTACTCAACCTCATCATGTGATTTAGGACACTGTTCTTTGCTCAACTTGAAGTGTCTAGCCATAGGTGTGCTTACCAATTTTACATCCTGCATATTAAACCTCTCCAACACCTTATTCACATAATCCTCTTGAGACAAAATCAAACTATGATGTTTCCTATCTCTCTTAATACTCATGCCAAGGATTTTCTTCGCTGCTCCTAAATCCTTTTTGGCAAATGTTTGAGCTAATTTTACCTTAAGCTCAGTAATTTCTTGCATGTATGAACCTGCAACAAGCATATCATCTACATACAGTAACAGGATAATATAATTACCATTATCCAATCTATTAAAATAAACACAATGGTCAGATTGACATTTACTAAAGCCATGCTTTGTCATAAACCTGTCAAACCTCAAATACCATTGTCTTGGAGCTTGCTTGAGACCATATAAGCTTTTCTTCAACCTGCACACAAGTTTCTCCTTACCTTTGACCTCAAAACCTTTCGACTGATCCATATATATCTCTTCATCCAAATCTCCATGAAGAAATGCTATCTTAACATCAAGTTGCTCAAGGTGCAAATCTTCAATAGCAACTAAAGACAATACAGTCCGAATAGAAGTCATCTTTACTACAGGAGAAAAAATTTCACCAAAGTCAATACTTGGTTTTTGTGCAAATCCCTTTACTACCAGCCTGGCCTTATGTCTCATTTGTCCATTCTCTCTTTCCTTTAACCTGTAAACCCATTTTTTTTAGTTCTTTCTTTTCGGTTGGCAACTCTACCAAATCCCACATTTGGTTCTCTTCCAAGGAATCAATTTCCTCATTCATGCCATGTTCCCACTATTTCCTGGATTCTACCTGCATTGCCTCATCAAAACTTTCTAGTTCTCCACCATAAGTGAGCAACAAGTAGGATAAAGAAGGGGAATAATGAATTGGAGGCTTACTTACCCTTTCAAACCTCCTTATGGGCGTTTGAGACTCATTGACAGCTTGCTATCCGCCCAAATTTCTTTCTGTTAGTGATTGATCTCAGTCATCTCTAGTCGATGTTGGTCTGAACCTGACCAATGTTAGTACCACCTAACCGACATCTGTTTCCACCTGACTGACGTCGGTTTCTGCCTGATCGATGTCAATTTTTACATGACTGATGTTGGTTTCTATGTTTTCTTGTGAGTGATAATTTTTACCCGCGAGCTCATTTTGGATCATAACCTCATCCAAATCATGATTTACTTACTCAGAATTATTCAACCTCTTGAGTTGATCACTGTACATCACTTTCTCATTGAAAACAACATCCCAGCTTCTAATAATTTTTTTAGTTTCTAAATTCCACAACCAGAATCTGAAATCTCCAAAACCATAACCAATGAAAGTGTACCGCATAGATTTAACATCTAGCTTCTTTCTATTTTCTTTATCAATGTGCACAAAAGCTTCATAACCAAAAACTCTAAGAAATGAAATATCTAGCTTTTTACCTATCCACACCTCTTTTAGAATTCCACCATCTAGTGCAATATAAGGTCCTCTATTAATTAGGTAAACTATAATATCTACAGCTTCTGCCCAAAACTGTAAGGGCAAACCAGCATGCAACCTCATACTTCGTGCACGCTCCATTATTGTTCTATTCATCATTTAAGTAACTCCATTTTGCTAAGGTGTCCTTGGAACCATCCTTTCCCTACATATTCCACTCATAGAATAGTAACTATTGAATTTATTACTACAGTACTCACCACCATTGTCAAATCTAAGGCACTTCAATCTCAAACTTGTTTCATTCTCAACCAAAGCTTTCCATTTCTTAAATGTGTCAAAAACATCAGATTTCTTCTTTATGCAATAAACCCATACCTTTCTTGTAGCATCATCAATGAAAGAAACATAATACTGTGATCCTCCAATAGAAGCTACCTGAGCTGGTCCCCACACGTCTGTGTGAACAAGCTCCAACTTGTGCTTCTTCTTTGTTGACCTAGTTTTAAGAAACCTCACTTTTTTCTATTTCCCAAAAATAAAATGCTCACAAAAATATAGATCTATGCTTTTCAAATCTGAAAGCTTACCTTTTGACTTAAGAACATTCATTCCCTTCTCACTCATGTGACCAAGCCTACAGTGCCACAATTTTGCATCTACATTTGAAGTAGATAAAACAAAAAGAGAATAATCAGTAATACAAGTAGATAGATAAAGTGTACCTACTCTCTTACCTCTGGCTAATACAAGTGCACCCTTGGAAACTTTCCAAGATTTAGCTGTGAGAGTTACTGTGCAACCCTCATCATCCAACTTTCCTGTAGAAATTAGATTCATCTTCAGGATGGGTACATGCATGACATCCTTCAACACCCATGTGTTGCCATTCTGTAATTTCAGCTGCACTTTTCCTTTGTCAACAATTTGACAAGGCTCATCATCCCCTAAATAAAATTTTTCAAAGTCTCCATGGACATAATCATTGAAAAATTCTCTATTTGGGGTTGCATGGAAAGAGGCACCAAAATATAAAACCCAAGATTCTATTTTATTATCCAAAGAAAATATAAGAGCATCCTATGCAACAATACCTACAACTTTTGCTTCTTTATTACCTTCATGTTGATTGTCTTCTTTATCCTTCAACCAACAATCTTTCTTTGCATGCCCTTTCTTTCCACAATTCTAGCAGGTTATTCCTCCATTTCTAGATTTGGATCTCCTTCTCATCTTTGACCTTGATTTCCCATGCTTGCACTTCTCTCTTTGCCTTCCCCTGCTTTCAACACTTAAAGCATTACCTAATGTTTCCCCTATACTTTTCTTATGAATTTCTTCATTCAAGATTACACTAATGACATAATCAACTTTCAAGATATTTGAAGCAGATGCAGTGTTACTAACTGCCATTACTAAACTATGCCAACTTTTAGGTAAAGAGCATAAGATTAAGAAAACTTTAATTCCATCATCAAAAACTATTTTGACTAAATTTAATTGATTTATTATTGCATAGAAATCATTAAGATGACTAGATACAGATCCACCTTCCTGAATTTGCAAATTAAATAATTGCTTCATAAGATATACCTTATTCAAAGCTGAGGGCTTTTCATATAAATTTTCCAAAGTATCCATTAACTCTACCGTTGTCTTTGCCTATGATAAGTCAGAAATCATAGAAGATGCCAGGCTCAACCTTATAGATCCAAGAGCCTTTCTATCAAGAACATTCCATTCTTCATCTTGCATATCTATGGGCTTACTTAAAACCCCACCCAATGGAAAGTACAGATCTTTCTGATACAGATAATCTTCTATCTGCATCCTCCATAATTTATAATTCTTACCATTGAATTTCGCCATTCTTATTTTACTTTCTTATGCCATTGCTTAGCTCCCACTCAATCAAAAACCCCTATGAGTGAATTCTGTAATCAACAAACACTAACACGCTCTGATACCACTTGTTAGGATCTTGGAGTATAATTGATTACTTTTTTATAAGCAACTGAACACGGAATTAAACTAGAAGTAATAAGTAACTAGAAATCAGAAACAACAAAGAATAGGAGATACGAGAAATAAGTAATCTTGTATTAAACTCTTTTAGAAGGAAATACAATGAAGATATCTCTCTTCTTCTCACACCTCTAAAATGTACAGTAATTCTCCCTCAAGAGTTCTCTCTCTCAATCAATTACAATCATAATCAACCTAATTATTGTTGTATCTTATTATCTTCATGTTATGAGGATCTAACCCTATTATATAGTACTAGGGTTCATGAGCCATGCATTCTCCACCGTTACATGCACCTCTTAATCAAAGGATCAAATCTATCCTGCCAAAAATAGAAAAGCAGACTCAAGACTAATTATAGTCTTTACATGCAAACTAACTGTTCTCCAAAAATAGAATTTTGTAAATGCACAGATGACTGATGCCAGTCTCTATCTGTCTGGAGATGACTGATGTCAGTTGACCCTTGACTAATGTCGGTAGGTTATGACTGACGTCAGTTACTATGTAACCCAACAACCTTTGCATTTGCTCATTTGGTGAAGCTTTTAGCCCCACAACTCAACAGAAGAAGGGTAAGCTAATATCCTAGTCCTTGCTTTCCATATTGTGTGGATGCCTTGATAAGATTGATGATTCCTTATTCATGCTTTCCAAGACCTTTGCCATGATATCCCATCTTATTAAGACATTTAAGTGAAAAAGGGGAGGTAAATTTGTGATTTAGTATTGATGTTATTACAAAACTTGGAATCTTCTAATGTGTTGCATGGTCCAAGGGTATAATGTGAGTAGCAAGTTACAAAGGTATATTATTGAGATTAAAGTGTAAAATGTAATTCTATGAATATTTGACAACCTGGTAATATATAAAAGGATCATTGTTTATTGGGAATGTGTAGATGTAGCCTTTGTGACTAAATTTTAGACAAACATGGAATGTAGAAGAGACTACATGCATATCATGAATCCAAGGCTGACCGAGTAATAGATTATAATTGAGGTAATTTGGCATGACTTGGAAAGTAGTTGAGAATATCTTATGTCCCAAACTAAGATTGATTGTTATTTGACCCATGAATTCCTATGGAATGTTGTCAAACCTTTGATGTTCATGTTGGAATGGTCTAGATCTTGATGTTGTATATTAGGACATTTAAGAAAATAAATGTTAAAAATGTTGAGTCGTGAACCATTATCAACTAACACTCTTTTTACCCCTACATCATTAATTCTTAATTGAATATATAGAGGTAGATGTTGTTCGATGATGTGGGATAGGGGTAAATCCTCTTTCTCAAACGAAATATGCTCTTCAGTCTATTGCATTGTGTTAAGGAAAGAGGCACCATAAGCTGGTTTAGTGGAAATGTGAATTATAGTATTGCAAAGGGCTGCATACAACACATATTTGTAAACATCTGATCATTGAAGGAGCTTGAGAATTGAAACTATATCAAAAGGGGTGCTAACCTGAGTGAAAAGTTATAACCAAGGGTGTAATCAACCTACCTATCTTCATAAACTTGGGTGATATCATGTACCATATGATATACTGTAGGCATAGAGCTGATAGTAGGTACATGATAAGAGCTATATATACCAAGTTTTAAGGGAGGAGGAATAGATATAACTAATAGTATTTTCTTATGTCTAGTAGTGATAGGGAATTACTCAAAACTAGCCAAAGAGTTATATGCATCTAGGTAGAAACCATGCATGTAATTAGAGTTATACTTTATATAAAAATGTGATTATAAAGAGAATTCCACATAAGAGATAACAAATAAGGGATAAAGAGCATGAAATTGTGCACTAATGCAAAAAAAGTTTGACTTGTGATATGACATTTTTAATATGTTTAGCAAGATAGAGTTTAAAATTATTCCATATGAGAGAGATAAAGTATGTAATGAAACCTTATATTAAAGAAAAGTAAATATTTATTTGAAAGAAAGGGATCTTAACATGTTTAGCAATAAATTTCTTAATATCATCCCATATTATGAAAAGTAAGCATGAAAGGGAAAGAATGTAGCTTTGTATTAACATATAACAAACTTCATCATATAAATGATAGGAAAAATTATGAACTCTTTATTATTTTCAATAAATGTTTTTAAATGAGTAAGATCCATTTGTAATTTTAAGTGAAATTTGATTTATATGTAAGGTGATACCTCCAAAGCAAAGGGACCTAGTAAAATCAACTAGGGTTTTAAGAAAATTATTTTTAAAATCAATAATGTAAATATAAAAATTAAATATGAATTTATAATTTAAATATGAAGTAAAAATAAAAAAAATACTAGAAAAATTAACAAGGAATTTTCCTTAGGGTTTTTAGGGTTTTTGTGTGTAAACAAAGTAAGTTGGGTTCACCAAATGAATTAACTTTTTTATAAATAATGGATTTTTATTCCTATATTATTTAAGGGTTTGGATTAATAAATTAGTAAATAATATTACATTAATTACAGTCTTGATTTGTATAATTTATCTATCTTTTTTAACTTTCTAAAAATAGAAATAAATAAGGAGAAATATAACTTAGCTTGAAACTAAACTGAGATGGATATGACAGAGGTTGAAATTGATTGTCTAGGATAAGGACAATGTCATGAATATAAAAATGGATTTCATTTAGTGAAAGGATAAGAACATCAAAAATAAGACACTTTAAGGTCTGGTGTTATTATCCACTCCTAACACTATTGTCCAAACTGGTCATAGAGACCTGAGCTTTTTGGGTTTTTTATGTTATTCCTATTTGAGCCTACTTATGAAATACTGAGTGCTGAATGTTGAAAAAAATTAGTTTAGATATATTTTAATCTCTAAACCCTAACCCTCTATCATGCTTGATAAAAAAGATTTGAATCAATTGAAAGGTGGGGTTAGTGTGTGTAAGATGCACTAAACATGTAATCCACACTCCTTGTGTGGGAAAACTACCTACATACCAATAATCCAAAGAGGTATGAAGACATATTTAATTCTCCCACATAATGTGCTTTGTGTAATATTGTAATGTAGATGCAAAAATGCTAAATTGAGAGTGCTTGAGGTGGCTAGGGATTGGTATGATGGTTTGAATGTGTTTGCATCTGTGTTGGTGACTGTATGTATAGAATAGATAATTTATCTTAGTAATTTTTTTTTTATTCTTTCTTAATTTGTAATATTTGTCACCTCCCTTTATAAATAAACTTTGGATGGGCTTTTATAGGGAAAAATTGGTCATGGGTTAAACGTATTCATGTTAGGCTAACATAATGAAGGATAGGAATTAAATGAAAATGACCATTTGGGATCAAATTATAGAGGGATAGGAGTACTAAAAATGGGACACCCTAGGGTTTGATGCTATAGTCTAGGTATGGCAATCCTATCCTATAGGCTCAGGATCTAAGGGATTAGGATTGGCTTGGGATATAGAGTCTAGCTAAGCTGGAATGACCATTTGGAAGGATATGGATGATTGGAAATGAGTATAAAAGTCTCTAGAAGGGTCATAAGAGCATGCAATAATGACATATGGATTAGGTGTCATAAGCCCACTCAAACTACCAATTTGGAAATTTTATATGACTATAATAACAAAGTTAGAATGAGTGGATTTATCTTCCCACTAAGATTCACAACCTATTCAAATCTTAACAAGGGAGTTTTGAGGCTCCCATAACCATTAACAAGAGAAGTAAAGGTACACACAAACTTATAAAAATAAGAGAATTTTGAGGCTCCCATAACCTAGAGAAACATAACAAGAAATAAACTATAGAACATGATTTCAATTGGAAAAGGAGTCTTTCCACCCATTGAGTCTTCTATACAACCACCACACAACTAAATCATAACAAGTGGGATTATCTTCCCACTTAGAACCATAAACTTTACAAAGCATATCAATGGGTTTTTAAGCTTCCCATAACCATTAAACATAAAAACATGAAACAAAATAGTGAATCTTAAAGGGTGAACCCCCTTTGTCATGTCATTCTTAAGGATACTACCTAATAAAAGACCATCTAGAGAAGAAGGTCTTCTACCACCTGGATCTTCCACCCAACTTCCACATTATTAAACATGATTGAATAAAAAAATAGCCCCCAAAAAGGCTTCATCCATAATCAATATGATTCCATGAGATCTTATAACCTGGTGAGACCAAGGGTGGGATCCTATAACATCTACTCTTAAACTATAGAAGGAGGCCATTGAAAAACATGTTCCTCTTAAATCCATCAAAAGGCCTTTCATAGAGTTTAGTACTCTTGAAAACTAGCATCCCAAAAAAATAAGCACTTTGAGATAGACCAAAACATTAACAGTGTTAAGATGAGGTAAATGGATTATTCCATTATCTAGATGATTAGATAAGTTTAAAACACAGTCTCCTCTAATAACCATGTCATTCAATAGAATAGAGGAGTAGGTTCATCTAACACCCATCTTACCCCAAAAAAAAATTCTAGTGTGAGATCCTCAATCTTCCTCCCTAATGAAGGACCATAGATAAATCAGATTACTTACAGTACTCAAGTGAAATAAATGGATTTTTCCATTGTCCCAACTATCAAAAGGGGTTAAATCATAGACTCCTATAATATCCATGCCACTCAAAGAACTAGGGGAGTGGGTTCCTATAATAGCTAGCTTACCTTAAAAAAAGATCGTGGGGTGGGATCCTCCATCATCCACCCCATATAAGGACCATAGAAGAAAACTCAATGTTGTTCTACTTTCCTAGATTAAAATAAGATTCATACTACTGAAGGTCTTCTAATCCTACTCCTAAGACTTTTCTGGGACTAGGCTCTCCTCACAAAAACCCCAACTAGATTCACTCCCTACCTAAATAAGGGCTCTTTAAAAAACCTAATAGGTGTCATGAGTAAATTTTGCTCTATTTTTATTTTTCAAATTATACCTGGAAGCTCCCTTCTACCAGACTATAGAACTAATTCTTTCCCATCTAGTTTACCATTTATTCTTAAGGGGGATGTCACTGATGGCATGGACAACCCATGATCCACCCAAATTTGGGTCATCTTCATTTCCTCCTTGCCCTTATTTTTCTTCTTGACCATGTATTATTGGAAGAATTCTCCTTCCACTCTTTCTACACTAATCCATGTCAAAATAGGTGTTCTAGTTTTCCTACTCAAATTAGAATTCAAAACGTTGAAGGTATTCCATACTAAAACTTCCCACAAAAATTTGCATTCAAAATTATGAGAGATTTCAATGGTGAAATGGACTACCCCTAGTCCACCTAGAATTGGGACATCTTCATCTCCTCCTTGCCCTTGCTTTCCTTCTTCCTTCTAATGGAATAAGTCTCCTTCTCCTCCTTCCACTTCCTTTAACTAGAGAAAAGTAAACTTTATATTGTTGAATATATTCCATATTTACCATTAATTCTTCTTTCTCATATTGAAATTCAAATTGGAGTTGCTGAAGGTCTTCCATAGTGATCGCTACTTCCTCCTGCTCAGAAATAAAATAAAATCAAAATTATTAAAGGTCTTGTATAGTTACCATTACTTCCTCCTTATCCATTTGAAATTCAAAATAAAATTATTGAAGGTCTTCTATAGTTATTGTTACTTCCTCTTACTTATATTGAAATTCAAATTCTAATTGACGAAGGTCTTCCATAGTTACCACTACTTCCTGCTCAAATTAAAATTCAAAATGAAACTATTGAAGGTATTTTGAAGTTACCATTACTTCCTCTTACTTAGAGTGAAATTTGAATTGAAATTAATGAAGGTCTTCCATATTTACCATTACTTCCTCCCACTCAGAATGAAAATCAAATTGAAACTACTGAAGGTCTTCCATATTTATCATTACTTCCTCCCACTTCGATTGAAATTCAAAATGAAATTACTGAAGGTCTTTCATAGTTACCGTTACTCCATTCCACTTAGATTGAAAATAAAAATAAAAATTTTGAATGTATTCCTTTACCTTCTACTAAAAAAATCTCCTCTCCTGAGGTGTATAGTTTATCAAACTATTGCTCCACTAAATTTCACTGAATCTTCTTTCTTCTTCCTCAACCTCCCTCCCAAGTCCATGAGTATCTGGGATTTGGATGTCCACACCATTAGAATATCATATAAATTACTAAATTTATTTCACTTCTTCCACCCTATCTTACGACACCTATAACCTACTAAATGTCTTCTGCTCCTTCTGCCTTGTTTTACCACACATGTAAACTGCGAAGATCTTCCACTCTTTCTACCCTATTTTATAATTGAGGTATTTATTGACTTTGCCTGACATATTATTAAGATAAAATATCAATTGGTTGTTATTTTTAATAAGACATTTTAAACTTAAATAAGTAATATATTTTGGTTCAGCTGTGTTATGTTGATTATTTTAAAAATCCATTACAACTTTGGGGTGACTATTTTTTCATTTACATGGCTCAACTTTATTTTTGTCAAGTTATCTATTATATTTGGAATCCATATGGATCATGTTTATTTTATTAATCTATTGGTTATATTTTGGAATCCAAATGGCTCAAATGTGGTATATGTGAAGTAGGGTTTTTGTTTTGGTTTGAGATTCTTGAAACCCTAACATGATATATTCAGGGTTAAGAAATAAAGTTAAAAAAATAAACAAAGGAAAAGCCTGATGGTTATGTTGATCCATGAACAAAATAGGGGAAAAAACAATAGGGAGTCCCCATAGGGGTTCAAAATAATTATAGGGGTTTATTAGAAAATAAATTATTATTATTATTATTATTATTATTATTTGATTCTACCTGTATGATTGTTGATTTTTGTGGAATTATTCAATCATTATTAGCTGACCCAAGTTTATGAAATCATGTTAAGAAATAATTAGATTATATTCTAAAAATTATAATTGGAATCATTATCTGTTTATGATTATGTTGACTTATTTTAGGGTCATTGATCTATTGATTATTTTATTCATCTAATTTTTTAAATCATTACTATTGACCTTTGAGTTATTACTAGTTTTAGTAAAGTAGATTTTGGTCAATAATATGACCTAAAGTTTTACATACATTTTATTTTATTAAATCTTAATTGGTTTAGTTTGTTATCTTCTTTTTATGAGTTTTATGTTAACTCATAAACATTTATTAAAATAGTATGTGATGATGACTGCCATGTAGGTTTATATATTTATAAGCCATATTATAATCTAAAATAGAATATGTCCCATAAATAGAGAAGCTCGAGAAGAGATTTGCATTCATAATTAGGTACCAAGTTAATGAATCTCGGTGGGTTGGTTTATGTGTTTCATTTTATTTCTATTAGTGGTTTGTTTGAATGTTGTCAAGATTAATTATTTAGTAATCCTTTCTCCAACAGTTCTCTATTAACCTAATTTATATTTAATTGAGGGTTTGGGTGGTCTAGGGACACTTATGGTTGGGCTCATTTAGATTGGCGAGGTGAGATTATCTTCATTGGATTGGATGTAATGATTGGATTATTTTCTTCTTATTTTGAGTTATGATAGTTGGTTGAAAATGAATTAAAGTTGTTATGTAATTATCATAATTAAATTTCACATTATTCATCATAATTATATTTAATACAAAGTGATGTAACATAGACATGTATATTTGATTCATGAACTAATTATAGTTGGTCCTTTGATTATTTAAATAATCTAACATTACTAGTTTCATATGAATTTGTAATTGTTCATAAATACTTTCATTGATGAACATAGTTAAGAGTTATTTATTCTAACTAGTAGCTAAACACTTAATTAGATTAAGTAGCTAAGAATTGAATTGAATATTATAGCTTGATGTGTTTTATAACATTGGATTTATGTTGACTCATGATAAGTAAATGTAATCAGGTCTTTGATAGTATTTTTAAATCATTAGTATAGTGATTGAGAAACTACTTAGTTATTTGAATTTGCAAATACTAGTGTTTGATCTTAGATGTAAAAGTTGTCCTGAATATGGATTGATTATTTTATTAAATTGAGTATAAGGAGTTGTAATATATTTTTAATAGGTTCAAGTTACCTTGTATGATTCTTTATATTCATGAGCTTCTATAAGCTAGGTGACAATATTCATTGGATATGTTTACTTTTGATATATATTGTAATGTGGTAATTTGGTTGAAGTTGAAAGTTATATCTACATGAAGTTTTCAAATACCTATAGATTATGGAACTTATTTGTGAGATGGATTAACTAATGATAGTATTGTACTTCACTAAAGTTAGGACTATAACCACATGGTTAGTTAAATGAAATCCTTATGACTTAATTGGTAAAATTAATGGATTAAATTTTGTTTAATTCTTCTTTGAAAGTCGTAATAACTTATTAAAATGTGTGACACAGACTAAAATGGAATAATTACTTAAGTAATTTAATATGTAGCTATGTTCTAGAATAAAATCTTTTCATGTTAATTACTAAGGATTTATATTTTCCATGGACTATATGCACAACTCTTAAATTTAATTCATTATAATTAATTGTCATTAATATTTAGTTATTCTTATGTTATGTTAAAGTTATATTGGAAAAAATATCCTTCATTTGTTAGTTGTATAAGGAACATCGATATTCCTGGCTAAATATATTATGATTGAGGAACAAATGATGTATGTTTGGAATAGATCATTGAATATTTTATACTTGGTTCTTATCCTTAAATGGTAAAATAAGTTGTGAACTTACATAATTATCATAGGAATATATCTTGGAATTAAAGCTTAAGAAATATCTAATTTTTAAGTAAGCAATATAATAAATCCTTAAACTAATATTATGGATTTAATTTAAAGGATAAACCTTTATTACCAATATTTAAGTTAGACTTAACATAAGTACATTTTGATCTCAAGAATATTATTTTGATTTTATTTATTTAAATCATGAGGCATTTATGTCAATAATAAAGGAGATTTAAATCTAACCTAAGACATTTTAAAACCCTTAAGCAAGCTTATCATGAACTTGTACCTTGATTTTAGATGACAAGTTGTTCATAAATATAACTTAAGCATGGTTATTTAAACATGAATCAAATCTTACATACTTCAAGTAGCTATTGTATCAAACTTCATATGCCAATTGCCTATGTAATGTAAATGTGTTTAAATGCTTCACATTGCTTTGAGAAATAGTCCTTTTAAATTGATCTATATCTTCTACTTGTGATTTGGTAAATCATAATTAATCAAGATTATTATGATGATTATTCTATTGAATCTAATCTTAATCAACCTTTGTTTACTAATTTTTTTGAAACTACCCTTGAGGTACTAGTTATTTTATAGCCTATATAGGTACTCAAGTAAGATCATAAGTTAGTAATGACTCCATTAGGAAGGCCAAAACACATTAAATAGATAGAGGTGAGTGGGTATGACCATACTAACCCATTTATATTTTAATATTGGGTGGTTAAAATTACTTCTTAAATAATTCATTGATGGGTTATGCACTGTCTAGTTCCTGTGTTGGCTGTAACACAATTATGGTTCTCATTACATGTTTATATGATAAATGATGGGTGAAATTTATTCCATTAATATGTTTATATTATGTTTTTATAAAAAATATTGGTTTTGATATTTGTCTTAAATATATCATCATCTAGATGACATTATTATGAATAAAATATCTTTAAAAATATAAATAGTTCAACAAAACACATCAAGAAAATAAATGAGGGAAAAGCATTTGAAACTCTTATAGATCCTTCCAAACCACACTATAAGATATATAAACATTTTAATAAAAAAATCATGAATCACATCAATATGAAATACACACAAAAACATAATATGTGAAAACAATCATAAAAATAAATATCAAATATAAAAAAATGTGAAAGAAAACAAAACATGGATAGAAATTATTGTTGGTAAAATATCATCCAATGTAATATAAGTGCAAAATGAAATTGAATAAAGGGGGGTAAGTGTTTTTAAATACATCCATGTAAGATAAGTGAGCACTATAATCAAACAAAAGACATGAAAAAAGCTAAGCAAAGACTCTAATCAATGTTTCTACTAAGTCAATGAGTTGGAAAACACAATAATCTAGAGACATAATTATTATGATAATTATGGTGTGGAATTAATGCTGATGGGAATTTTTGAGGAAATCCTAGTTGTATTCCTAAGGTATTATAATGCAAATCACAAACTAAAAATTGAATAAGTGTTGTAAATCGATGCTAAGAATCAAATCTAAAGTAAATATATATAATATGGAAATGTAAATAAGAGGGACATGATAAACTAGAATAAATATCCATAAAGGGGATAATGGGAAAGATATTATGGAGAAAAGAGATTATGAGGTGCCATAAGGGTAATTTAAAAATACTTAGTAGAGATAAGACACTCCAATCAAGTGGGCAAGGCTAAGAGCTTTTGATATCAAGGACCTAAATAATCCCACCTAGTAAGCATAAGATTGATATAATAAGTGAAGTATATAAATCATCCCATGAAGGATATATGAATGAAAATTAAAAATAATCCTACTTTCTTAGAATGTTTTCTTTCTCCTCATGACCCCTTATAAATTTGTTGGTCTATTGTGAAGTTTTGGTACTTATGTAATAAAGTAGGTCACATTAGAATGTAATATAGAGAAGTAACTATATAATAATTTATCCTACCCTAATCTATTGGAATACTAGACCCGAATGGACCTTGCCTCTATCATGAGGCCAATTGTGGAGTTTGAGCTTCGACTAGAATAACATGTGTCAAAACTATGACTATTTTGGTATGATCTGAATTTTAAGACATGATTTAAATTTTAACATTTATTTTCATTATAATATTTATTTTTATTTTAGTATTTTAATCTTACATAAATATTTAAAAAAAGATAACATGAGTGATAGACATGTCTAACACAAGAGAGGCTACACCTCGTTGATAGAGAGGAAAACCTAAAGATCAAGATGTATAAAGATTTATAGACTTGCATATAGAAAAGAGTGAAATATATAAACTAACCCAAGCATGCCTTAAGAAGTTAAAGTGAAATATGGGGACTATGGAAGATTTGTCCATGTGTATAAGGGTGATAAAAGACTCCATGCTAGTAGTTGACTGCAAGAAGGGAGAGTTTTGATTCATAAATGACTAGTCAAAAAGAGGGATCTAAAAATAATGTAAGTTAAATAATGAAAAAGAAACACAAATAATGGAAATGATTTTCAATATGGTAATCATGCCATTAGAGAATTCATACCAACTGATAAAGGGCCTAGCATAATAACTGATAAGAGAAAACATCCCAAAATAGAGAGAGCACGAAAATAGGTCAAAAAATCATAATGAAATTAAGGATGATTGTAAATATGCTATAAACTATGAAAAATAAACCCAAATGTGATAATTAATTATAGACACTACAATTTTGTATATTATATACAATTTTTTAGGTGTCATAGGCCCTTATTATTATTTTTTAATCTCCTAAATATCCCTATCCCAAAGTTTGGTTTATTTAATGTTAGCCACCTAGTAATTTGTTTTTATAAATGACCTTTTTACCTCTCTAACCACATAAATCTATTTAAACCTAGGGAATCCTAACCCTTTAACCACTTTACCTATATATAACCCTATCCCTAACAAACTCATGCTCACAACTCTAAATTTACCCATGTTTGGAACAAACTAGCTCAAATAAATCCTTCAACTACCAATTTGGGTGAATCATTATCAATTTTATTCCAAATGGTTCCAATTCTCTAGATCAACATCGATCCATTTGTACCTAGCCAATCCTTTCACTTGGGGGCCAGAAGCTCTAAACCTCAAAATGCTACTTATATTTTTGGGAGAATTGAGGAGATTGTAACACCACTCTACTAAATTTTTTTTGCACCCTATCCACATCCATCATCATGATCTTGAAGAACTACTTGAATTTGTGGGAAATAATTCATTCTTCTTATAACTAGGTTTATGGTAAGTACTTGTATTATTTATTACATTTCTCATTAGTTTCTTTGCTTTTATCTACTTATCTAGTCCTTAGAATACATCCTATATCCCTCTATGTCTATTTATTATTATATATCATCCTTTTAGTCTATTTTTCAATTAAGTGAAATTTTGGACAAAATTGATGCCAATTCATTTGAATAGGCACTAATTCTACATAATCAACATCAATCTTATAAGATCAGCATTGATCCACTGTACCTAGTTTTTAAAACTTAAGCCTTTAATATCAAACCCCTATCTTTAATTCATTCTAATTTTTTGTCATTTTAAACAAGGACTTTTTATGTGGATAAATCTATCAGGCATTGTGCATGATGTCATTAATATCACTAATCTACCTATAGTATCCCAACCCTTTTTTGCTGATCAAAGTGACATAGCCTTCAACCTAGGATTTTATGCCATTGTTTACTCTCCCTCTATTAAAGCTAATGTTGACCAACTTTATGCTATAAAAGAAGATATGAATGTTGTTATGACTTATTATGATCAATACTTTGCTTACATTGATAAATTATATGAATATTAAAAAATAATCATTATTTTTATTGTATCTTGATCTTTTATAATTTTAAGTGTTGTTTATCTAATTAATTGTGAAAATAATGAGTTAACATCCACTTGAGGAAGTTCAAAACTTCTTAGGACTAGTTTCTAACCAGGAAAATCATCTATCTATTTATTAATCCATTTCCACGTTGTTTATTTATGTGCAGGTTATTTTTCCAAGCTAAAAATAAGTTCCCTCAATCACTGGATTCAAGTGGTGCATAACCATCTTCATATCTCTAGATATTCATCACAAACATTGATTTTCATTGAGGTTTTAGTAAGTTAATAAAATTAAAGTAAAAATGAAAAACTACTATAAACTAATATCAACAAGGGAAACCAAGGTGGAAAGTAAATTTTAAAAATGAGGGGAAAATAAAAATAATGAAAATTAAAACTTGAAGGTGCTACCAAATATCCACAAGTGAAACTGGGGTCAAATATAATTCATCCAAAAAATGGGGAATCTAATTGATACCAAAGAGTATAAAATATAAAAATGGTTAATGAAAAGTGTGATAAGAAGATATAAAGTAAAGAATGTGATAAAAATAAAATTTTGAAAGTAAAGGTCATGATACATGAAAGAAATATATAACGAGCATCACATATGCTAAAGATAATAGTATGAGATAGAATTATGTAAATAAATTTAAAGTAATTCATATGAAATAATTAAATATATACTCAAAAATGACATGAAATATCTTGACACACATCATGAAAAACAAAAGTGAAGAATCGTTATATCTTATATCTAACTTAAACCATAGTCTCTTCTACCTTTTCCAATAGTTATTGAAGGAATACCTTGAGGATGAACTCTAAATAAAAAGTAAGTGAACTAGAAGGATGAGGAAAGGGATCACCCTGATGGGAATAACACAAATGAGGAAGATGAGATTCCATTCATTAAGGAATGGGACAAACATACTCCAATTTAAGAGGTTATTCTAGCCATAAGGGAGGATGATCCTCAATTATACATGGGAAATGTAGATGTTTTTGTGTATCAAAAGGTAGGGACTTATAAAATATTTAGAATATTATTTAATAGTACTATATTTATTTATATAATGTTCTAACACTCATCTCAAATAAATTATAGCTCCCCATTTTTATGGATATAAGTAGGTGTAATATTTTAAGTTGACATATTTGGCTAAAAGGAAAAATTAATTACCTTGATAGAAATTACATATAGATATTATTGAATAGGTTGATAGTAAGTTGAGGAATGTGTGCTAGTCCCATGAAAACAAAAACATTTCCTAGGAATAGAAGATTAAGGTGACTGATTATCCATGTTATATTTTAGGCCTTTCAACCTCTTATGTGATATAAATATATTCTAAGATATATATTTGTAGGATTCTCTATCAACTAAGGAACTACATCATAGGTACCACATAGTTGATTATGTTATCGTAATAACATAATACTTATCTAGGCTGATTGAATAAAATAATATAGTGACTAGAGTTATGATAAGAAAGAAGGATCTATGGAGATAAAATGTGACTTTATTAGAGAAAAGACATGTCTCACACTAACATAACTATTGAGTTGTGTTATTTTGGATTGGTATTTATACTACAATCTATTTTAATAGATATATAGGCAGAGAAGAATATAGTAGAATAGAGATAGATTATACAAATATTATAAATAAGAGTAACCTATGTATTTATGGTATATAATAGAGAGCATATAAACATATGTATTAAATGGTTATATCAATATATATAATAAAGAGAAGAGTGAGAATAAGAAATAATGTGTTCTATGTAATGTTAATTCTTTACTTAAAACATTTTTAAAGTGAATGCTAAATAATCTAATGAATATTAACCCTTGTGATACATTAGTTTCATTACATGAACCTACTTAAAATAAAACCATCTGTAGCCAATAGCTTCAAATTTTATGTCAACATTTGGTGGAGATGATCAAACTTTAGTAAATTAATGTCCAAGAGAAAGCATCCTTTTGAGTTTTGAAAGCTTGTATTAATAAAAATAAAAGAGTGGTGGGAAGAAATTCTATATTTATTTTTTCACATAAAATTTAAAATAATAGGTGAATCATTATCAGAAGTTAAGGCAACATTCTTTAAACCATAAGAAGAATAATTTTGGGTCACTTTTTTGTAATTATTGTAGCCTTGGATACTATGGCAAGTTAAATATATATAAGGGTGCCAAATTACTATTAAAATACCTATTTAGTGGACCATATAAAATATTTATGCACTCCAATGAATTGATACATCATTAACTTAGGATATTGATCATTGGTTCAAGATAACTCTCGATTCATTCATCATAATCTAGGTTATATAGGGTTGGACAAGATTCGAGATTAAGAAATCAAAGTTTGTTGAAAGAGAAAAGAAACACTTTTTGAATAGATTAACACTTCTCATATGTTAGTTATTTGTGGAGAGAGGGATATAAAGTGAAGGCAAATAATTCCATTAGGGTCATGTACATAAGGGTCAATGTGAGAAAAGAAAGGGGATCCTTAAAAGATGTGATTAATCAAAATATTTGGTCTAAATGGTTGGGTGGGGATAAATAAGATATATGGGGCTAGGGAAGTAAGTATCAAATAAAAATAAGTTAATTAAGAATACAAGAGATAGTAGTAAGAACATATATTAAAGATAGTTAAGATAAAATGGTGAATGAGAAGATGAAGAATTAGATGGAGAATGAGAGAATTCAATAAAAAATTAGGAAATAAATATATAAAAATGAAAGAGAGGAAATAATGATGAGAAGAAATAAAACAACATAGAAACATGATTTGTCCTTGACCAATGGAAGTTTAAATATTAAAAATCTTGATACTATCCCTCTACTAGAAATAAATGAGTTAATAGTCACACTACAAGGAAGCACATATGATACAAGTGAAAGTAGAATAGAAAAAATGTTATATCATAAACTAGTTAAGGTGATGAATGATATGAGACAAGGATTAATATATTTAGCCACATCATTTGGAACATCCAAACTATTCCAAACCATGGATGTAGAATATCAAATGGTTGTGAGTCATTTGGACCATAGTGCATGAGGCATAAAAGGTAGTATAAGAATTTATTAACTAAGGATTAATATATTAGATATTAATTTCATATTTGAACCAATGGAAGAGATATTATCCATAAAAATTAGCCTGATAATAAGTGATAAGCAAAAAAGTTTTACAAATAACATAGAAGAATAAATAGAAGAAAATAAAAAAGATAACCAACATAACAAAGGTGATTCAAAGATAAGTATTAATATTAATAATAAATAAATATCATATAAAGATAATGAATAATAAACTTCCATAAGAAGAGGATTAGTTAGTGAAAATATGGGACAAGAATTCCAATTAGAGATAAAATATGAGGAAGAAGAGATCCAAAGTGATATGAATATTTGAAACCCCCCAAAAAGAGATCCCAAGTGTAAGTGAACCCTTTGAACCAATCATCATCACCCATGCCACTTCAAAATAGATATGTTCATCCATCCCTTCAAAGAGATATATTTATTAGAGACAAGGTAGAAAAAAATATAAGAATCATAAGAAAGAAATCAATAACATGAGATAATTTGGAAAGAAACAAGTGGAAGTATTAGGAATAAAGTAATTTCAAGAAAATTTACAAAGGGATAAAGGTCAAAATTACAATTTGGTTAAACAAAAAAAATATAACCAAAAATAACTTTATGATATTACTATGGGAACACATATCTTAGGTAATCAAATTAATAATAGTACTAATCCTAGTGCTGGTACTCCTAAACTTTCTTAGAACACTAAAATGGCACAAAATGGGATTACCATTGTTTGATAAAGACATGAAATATACAAAAGGAACTATATTCATATTATATTCATAATACAGGAATCATGATGTTATTAATGAAAGGGTAATGTTATTTGATTTTTTTGGGACATTAAGAGATGATGCACTCAAGTGGTACATGAAGACTTACTTGGGACATGCCATGACATGGTGAATGTCCATAAAGCATTTAAGGATAATTTTAACTACCCTAATATAATTATAGAGAGAATTATAAAAATAAGGGAACTAATTTAGAAAGAAAAGGAATATGTGAGAGATTATAATATATGGTTTAAATCCATAGTGTAAAAACTAGAGGAGCCTCTCGATGAAAAAAATGATAGAGTGATTTATATCTGACTTAATTCCTTGTCTCTCAATAAACATGGATGAAAAATTTTAATACATTTGTGGATACATTATAAATTGCATCAAGAATAGAAGCACAATCCTAGAGAAGTGATATAAATACATCATTAAAATACAACATAGAAAGATTACAGTTAGAACTAGAACAACTAAGACTAAAACAAGAGATACAAATAAAAGGGAATGATTTCATGGTACTAAAAAATAAACATACACTATTTCAACTAATAATTTGGTTTACCACATGATATACAAAGGTCCATTCTAGGAATTAATATCCCCATAATGATATGGAAAAAAGAGTAGTGGTAATAATATCAATGCAAATACATATAGGAATGACACCACCAACTCAAAAATCCATATATGGTGAAGGAATTTACTATAAAATATGTAGAGTCTATGATCAACATCTATAACACTTATGCCTAATGATGGAAGTTACACTCCTACAAATAAGATGACACACTGCACCAAATATGGGTCATTTGATCATATCATCATAGTTTTATTGATATATATGCACTTGTAGATGTACAAGACACTATCCATAAAAGAGTAGAAATAGTGCAAAAAATGCCATCACTACACTTGCCCATAACCAATGATAACATACCGCACCCTAGCCAAACATACCAAACCCTACTAGTAATTCAAAATACTCAACCTTTGTATTATAATAACAACCAAGGAGACTACAAAGGAGGAAGTTATGGAAGTAATATATGAGGATACCATGAAAGGGAAAATTACCAAGGTAATAGAGGATATAATTAAAATTATAATTATGGGTTTAATCAAGAAAGAACCCTTCTAACATGTTATAAATGCAAAAATATTGGGAATATTACTAGGAACTATAATGAGGAGACATAAATAGAGTGTGTATTTTTCCATGAAAAATGAAACCATGATACATTTTACTATACAAGAGCAACATAATTTTACAAAAATAGTGGCACAAAAATTGAGGAATTGGTAAAAACTCCACCTAGAAAATGGGCTAAACACTTACAAAAAATAACAAAGGGCTAAGACATGAAATGATAGTGTAATAAAATTCACCTGAACATATTAGATAATGTCAAGAAACTATAAAGAATAAAAAAGTGTAACCATGAAAGAAGGCTTTCCACATTATATAGGGTAACATACAACCATGAGTATAAATAAACATTGGAAGTGGCATGAATATGGGTAAAGGAAAATAAGTGGCCATTGATTTTAGTATGGAATGTGACTTTGATGCAAAAGGGGATAAACCTAATATCATTAAGCATGAAAAACTTATTAAAAAAAGTAGAAAAATAATCACTAAAAAAAGATAAGGATCAATTTAAACTGACTTACTTAGATAAATATGAGATTGGAGATTTAAAAATAATAATGAAACTGGTTGAGAAGCAAGACCTAGCAACCAAAATTATTTAATTTTGTAAGTATTGGAATAAGCAATAAAGAGAACATCACGCATATTAGATGAAGAAAACTAAAAATATAAATCCAAATAATAATATTTTTGTAACAAATTAAAAATGAAAAAAGACTACCATTTTTCTAAACATCATAATAAATGGACAATAAATTAATAAAACACTATTGTCCCTAGGTGTAGACATAAATATATTATTATAGAACACATGTGAACTATTAGAGAAATCACCAGTACATACTATAACATATGATATTGCCATGGGTAATGGTAACTTGCAGTCACCCATTAGCACCCTATAAAATGTTGAAGTTGATTTATGGGAATAAATAAGAGGTTAGACTTTAATGTAATTAATATGTATGATACCAGCTATCCAACTTTGATAAATATAGAATGGTTTGTAGATTTTAATGGCTTACTAGACTCAAAATAAAAATAAAAATCAAATTTGAGAAACAAGGTTTAGTATTCCATTATCCATTGGAGGTAGGAATGGTTGAGACATGGTTAGAGGAACTATGGTTGAAAGAGCATGATAATGAATTTGATAACATTTCTAGTGTGTATAATCTAAAAATATATATAAAAATAGAAGATGACTCATAACCTAATAAGGATGGAGAGTTGATAGTAGGAGGAGGAGGAGAAACACCTTTAGGAGATGAAATTGAGGCCTTCATACATGGTGAGCCAAAAATAATAGTATGAAAAGTGTATTATTTTAAAAAACACCCTGTAAATGGAAAATTATGACCGTGCTATAAAATCCATTACCATCAAAAAAGAAAGCTCATTGCATTAGACATACATCACATAATAAAATATCCAAGTTACCAACATAGGACTTGTAGATGAATACTTACAACAAATGATGAGATTTTTTTCACATGAAGAAATAATGATGAAAGCAATCGATGATTAAACTTTTGCATACTACTTAGAACATGGTTTATAAATCATAAAGTTACTTCCTAGAAATAAGATGTTACAGAAGGGACATTAACCCATGATGACAATTTAAAACATGTGAAAAGTATGGAAGATGAGAGGATAAACTCATAAATGCATATGGACATAGTTCTTATTTTGAACATTGGACATAATTCCCAAGACATGGTTCTTACATCAAGAAATGCAAAAGAGAACCAATATATGAAAATATATATCTATATAACTTTTAACTTTTGGGACCTGAATACAGGAGTCTGCATACCATTCTAGAAGATAACAAACCTTTTTATTTATGGAAGATTCGGTGACTAAACAATAATTCTCTAAAATAAAAATAGAGGAAACAGTAGGACACATAGATGATTGGGAGCAGATTAAAATAATTATGTGAGAATCACCAAAAATTATAGGAAAAACCTTACAAATAAAAGAGCATAGACATAGGGAATATTTCTAAAAAATTATAAAGTATTAAGAAGATGAGGGAGAAAGACTTGAAAATATAAAAATTGGGGTTATAGAAGGATAAAAACAAATTCTTGACACTGCATAAGATAAAACACAATATTTATACCAACCACTTAAAATTAGGGAATAAAATATCACCATAGATGGAAATCCAAAAATAACAAAAGTAAATAGTTATTAGGTGGAAGAGGAAGTGAAGAAGATTTTATAATTATTGTGGGAGCTTGAAGACTTATTCTTGAGGACATTTATTAAACTCAAGGTAATTAAGGAAGATGTGGGTACCATGAAGATTTAGTTGAAATAAGATATCAAACCACTATGTAAACAACCATACCCTAAATATGAATGTAAAAGCAAAGGTTAAGGTTGAGTTGGATAAAATGCTAGATAGTGTTATTATAACACCTGTAGAAAATACTAAATGGATAAGTCTTATGTTAATACAAAATTATAAAACTATATAAATATGCATTTGCATTAACTATATGAAACTAAATATGTCTTGTTTACATGACCCATTCCCAACACCATTCACTAAAGAGATATTGGAAAGTGTTACGGGCAAAGAAATCTATTCCTTCACTAATGGATTCTGAGGATACTATTAGGTTAAGATAGTGCTAGGGGATAAACCAAAAACCACATTTTCCATAGAATGAAGATTCTTCATGTACATAATGATTCCATTTGGATTGAATAATGCACTAGCTACATTTAATCACATAATGGTAAATGCATTTTGAGACTTCATACATGCATTTTTGGACGTACATTTAGAACATTAGATAGTTTATAGTTTGATTAAGGACCACACATAGGCACTATGAATGATGTTCCTGAGATGTATATAATTGAACATTTTTCTAAGCCTTAAAAAATGCATTTTTACTACTCCTATCATAAATCTTTGGGCCATATAATATGTAAATAAGGAATGATGGTAAATCCACTTAAAACCACCTTAATAATCAACCTATCACCAATCAAAACAAAAAAAGAGGTTATAAAAATATTTGGGTATGTTAGATATCACCGTAGGTTCATAATAAACTATGCAACTATAAGTGTACCCATCAAAGAATTATTGAGAAAATTCACACAATCAACTACTAGATTGGTTTAGACAATGCCATGAGTCATTTGATTTGCTTAAGAATGAGATTGTAGATGATCCAATTTTAGTGTTCCTAGTTAGGAATATTCCTTTCCATGTGCATTATATGCCTCAATAATTTTAATAGGTGATATACTAATACAACTATGGGGAAACATATATCACCCAATCTCATTGGATAACAGGAAATTGGCAAGGGCAAAATTAAATTAATTTCACCATAGAGAGGGAAGCACTAGCACTGGTCTATGTGATATATAAATTCAAACAATAATTATTAGTGACCCCATTAACATTATTTATACACCATGAACTACTCAAATATTTGATAAATAGGACCATAATACAAGAAAGAATTTTCCATTGGCTCATGTTGTTCCAAGAGTTGGATTTTCAAATTGTATTAAAACTAGGGAAATATAATAATGGACCTCATTATCTATCAAGAATAAACATGAGGGAAGATATAAGGCTAATTGACTATGAGTTTTCTAGAGCTCATTTATTTTGCATAGAAGCAGTACCCAAAGACAAAGAAGGTATTGCATGAGTTTTATCTATTAGAGAGTTTTTAGAGGAATATAGTACATTAAGAAAGAAAATATTAGTAATTCAGGCATTTCCATTCACATCGATCAAAGGGGAACTATATAAAAAGGGAAGAAATGAAGTGTTGTGGAGGTAGTGTTACCACATGTGTGACATAATATCATAAGGGAAGAACATAATGGAATTGTAGGAGGAAATAACTCTGAAGAAGTAATGGGGAAGAAAATACTTCTATCATGTCTATGGTGGCCATCAATATTCAAAGATGCATATAGATATGCAATAAGTTATGATACTTATCAAATAATAGGTAAGCTAAATGTTAGAGATAAGATTCCTTTCTATCTAATTTTAGTAGTAGCCCCATTTAAAAAATGGATAATCAACTTTATTGGCCTAATTAAACCTATCGAATGAAAAAGTAAGGCTAGATTCATTATCACTAGAACAAAATATCTCATAATATGGGTGGAATCTGTTCCAATAAAATATTGTAGTATGAAAATTGTGGAAAACATTTTTCATAAAAACATAATCACAAGGTTTGGATGCCCTTTGAGCATAATAAGTGATCAAGGGAAACACTTTGTAAATAACACAATTGTAGAATTGTTGATACATTTTCTAATCCATCATCAGATAAGTACTCCTTACCATCCAAAGGTAAATGGCACCATTAAATCATCTAATAAATTATTGGATAAATTACTTAGAAACATATGTAATATAAAATGGGGATTGGGATATAAATATACAAAAAATATTTTCATCATCACAATTTTTTTTATAACACAACCAAATATTTAACTAAATAGTTCACTCAAAGTTTATCACAAAAACACACAATGAGATCCATAAATATGTTATAGTCAATACAAGAACTAGATTAAGTGCATAACCCATCAATGAATTCTTTAAAAAGTATGTTTTAACCACCCAATAATTAGATAAAATTAGGTCAGTGTGGTCCTACCCACTCACCTCTATTAGTGTAATTTACTATGATCTTCCTAATGAAGTCATTAGTAACTTGTGCTCTTACTTAATTAATTTTATAGGCTATAAAATATCCAAGACCTCAAGGATAGTATTTTCAAAGTCCAACAAACAAAGGTAGAGAAAGTTGAGATTCAACATAAAAATCATCATACTAATATTGATTAAATATGATTCATCAAAATTGTAAGTAGTAGATAGAGATAGAGGGAAATGACTATTTTCAAAAACAATGCAAAGTATTTGAATACCTTTTAAAATCACATTAAACTAATGTAAGGAGTTGGACACGTTAGCCACTAAAGGTACTCAAACTTCAAGCGATGTTTCAAAAACTATGTTTAAGTTTTGCTTAGGAACATCTTACCATTTACTAGTAGGGTAGAAGTTTAATACTAACTTGCCTAAGGATCAATAACATATTAGGATAGATTTATTAATTCTATTTATCTTAGTCTAAGGTCTTAGTCTAAGTATTTAAATTACTTAATAAATATATCTACTTAAGCCTCAATTCTAAATTAAACTCTTATTATAATGTTACAAGTTCACAATCTTTCTCTTATCGATTAAGAATAAGATACTATTAATAAAATAATTATTGATGTATTATGATCATAGATCACTTGTTCCTTAATAAAAAAATGATTAGATAAGAATATCCATGTTTTTACAAATTAAAAGTAGGGTACATTATTTTTAATGTAACTTTATTATAGCTTAAGATTAAATAAATCTTAATGTTATGCAATTATAATTAATTGGTTTAGGAACTGTCCATACAACCCTAGTCAAATACTTATTAATTTATTTGCAAGTGTTATCCTTAAGTATTTAAGTTCATATTAATTACTTAGGTAATTATTATTGTATAAAATTTATTCCACAAAACATAAAGTTATTACAACTTCTCACAATAGATTAATTCATTAATTTACCAATTCAATTATCAATAATTTATTTAACTGACTTTGAGGTTATAGTCCATACATTAATGAAATGTCAATAATTAAATTCATTCATCCATGTAATAAATAGGATTCAAAATCTATTTGAATTAAAAAAGTTCATATAAAAATATAAATTTCAACCAATACAACAGATAACATATGTAAACATATCAAACGAATATTGTTACCTATCTTAAATAAGCTTATGATTAAATAGATTCACACAAATAATTTTTACATATCTAACATTATTTATCTTTCCTTATCTTCTAATAAAGATTGATTCAGACCATAATAAAAACATCATTGATATCTGAGTCAAACACTAGTGAATAGATAATCAAATATCCAATTGTTTTATTAACACTATACCAATGCTTTATGAACATAGTCAAAACAAGATCAAAACACTATCAAATTATTATAGAATTTAGATCAACATTACAACTATTTATTCCAAATAATTAATCATGATCAAATATTAAATTTATATCAATTTAGTAATGCCATGACATTTAAATAATCTAACGACCAACTATAATTAATTTAAGAATCAATATACATATCATATTACATCATTTTGTATTAAATACAATTATGAAAAATAACACTACATTCAATTTAAAAAAAATAATTCATTTTAATCAATTGAAATAACTTAGAATAATATGAAATGAATCCAATCATTACACATAATCTAATGAGACTAATCCCACTCTGGTGGTCCTAATGAGCCCAACCATAACTGGTCTTATCGACCATCCCAACCATAAGTTGAATATGGATTAGGGCAACAGAGAATCTATGGAGAAAGGATTATAAAAAAATTTATCTTGAAAACATATCAAAAAATAACCAAATGAAGAAAACCCAACAAATAAACAACCCACCAAGATATTTTAACTTGGTACCTGACTATGACTGCAACTCTAATACAAGTTTCTAAATTTATGGACCATATTCTATTAAGATAATAACTCATCCAATTAAAAATAACACTTACGTAAAACTTAAGGTTACATTATTAACAAAAATTGATTTTATGTAATGTAATAATAACTCAAAAATTCAATTGAAACCATTCATAGAATCATAATAATTAAATAATCAATAGATTAATTACCCCCAATATGTCAACATAATCATGAATGATAATTAACTTAATTATCATTTACATAATTTAATAATTCAACATGATTTCATAACCCTTGGTCAGATAATCATAACTTAAGAATTCATAGAATGTCAAATTAGTAAAATAAAATTAATGATAAATTAAATTCAAAACCCTTGAAATTATTTGAAACCACTGTGGGGAATTTCTATGGTCCTTTTACCTCAAAAACATCCATGGATTGAAACAAAAAAATAGGCACTTTATTTTTATTTTATTTTATTTTACTATATTTTCTTAACCCCAACTATACCTATTTAGGGTTTTACAAATAATAAACCAAAATCAAACCCTAGTTGCATTTTAACATAGTCAAGTCATATGGATATTTTAAAATAAATAACTAACTTAATCATAATAATCCCATGCCATCAATAAAATAAATGTCACCAAAAATAAACCAATTGATCACCATAAGCCATATGGCTTTTATGTTTAAACACAACCCTCAAAATATAATACACAGTTTCCATAAGCCATAAGAATTTTACCTTATACCTAGTCATCAAATAAACATACATAGACATCAAATAAATAAACAAAATCATTAATTAAATAACCACATAGTCGCCATATAGAAGGCCATTATGACTTTAATCAAAATTCAAATGAGTGTTCAACTAAAATTGAGTCAAACTGACAATAATAAATAAAAGTCAACTATAATCATTTAAAAATAATTACACACATTAAACAATAAAAACCATAATACTTTCAAAGAATACGAGTTTGACACTTCCACACAAACCCATTTTCTTCACACAGTGAATGACATAATTCCAAAAATCAATAGCCATTTACCCATAACCTCACTATGGGGTTTCAACATTAAAACATAATGAGAACAACAGTACACATAGTTGTTTAATTACCAAAAAATAAATGTTATTATAGTATAAACAAAAAATTAAAGTGCTTGACTGATCCATCATATAAAAAAGCACTATGGCCTTTATTAGGGTTTGACCTGAATTCCAAAATAATGATTTAAGCTTTCAACTAAAGGCTCAATGCTGATTTTTTAACCATGTTTTCCAAAAATAAGCCCATAATTTTAAAAACATTACTTAGTTGATGAAAGTAGACCACATTAGTTTTATACACTTTTAGCCTCAAAACACTAAAATTTTGTGTATATTTTCATAAAACTCATCACCTATAAAGGATAAAAACAAATCATAGATAACTCTCCACAATCCCTACATGGTTGTCAAGCTAAATTCTTCTTATTACAATTTCCATTCTTCAAATTACTCATGCATAACTATGTCACATTCCCCTTGGCCACCACATAAAATTTTTTGGTAGAGTTTTCCTAAAGTTTCAAAACCTCCAAGACTAAATGCCAAAATGAATGTAATGAACCCTAAAAACTAACGAAAGTCTCTTGACAACCTTTGCATGTTAATGTGAGCCAATGCCATGACCCCTTAGTCATTGGATATAAAAATTAACCACCAAACTAATTACCATGACCCCCATATGGGTTGATAACCTCTAACCTAAGTCCCGACTCAAACAAAGACTTAAGCATTGCAAATTAAAAAAAATAAGTATGCCAAGAAAGGTTTTTAAAAAAAGTAAACTATCATTCCTAGGTCAATGCAATGTACCATTTTAATACATTTCAACATAAGTTTTAAACTATATAAGTTCCCTTTAAAAACCATTAAGTCAAAATTTTTAATACAAATGGAAGTATCAATGAATGTCAAAGATCAATTATGAAAATAAGAAAGATGATAAAGATGGGAACCATAATTGATATGTACAATTACATCATTAACCAGACTATCAAAGTCGATGAGTAAAGAGTTTAAGAGAAATACACAACATCAAAATTGATTGAAATGATAAAAATCACTAAGAAGATAATAGTCGTTAATCACTTAGACTCAAAAAATGTTAGTCTTGAAAATGATGATATCATATAAAGAGATGTTTTCACCAAGTAAAAAATGACTCAAATCAACAATTAAAGAAATAGATCATAAAATAATAACATACAACATTAAAATAAAAAGAACATAATGACTAAATAATTAATACTGACAAGCTTGAATTTATGTCTAATTTCACCATTTTATTTATCCATTTGTTTCTCCATGTTTCATTATTGTTTGATTTCAATCATAACCTAGCTTAAGTACATATCCCTACAATCAACCAATAGACTATTAGCAATATCTAGACATCAAAGTATAATAAATTTGATAAAAATATTTAAATAATACATCAAACTAAATAATAAAGTAGTACATATTAAGAAATAATATAAAATTTTATAATGAAATGTAATCCATAATTATTTCAGCAATTATAATGAAAATGTATCAATGTAGATCACTAACTATCATATCACAACAAAATAATAAAATTTGTCTCAAATAATTCATAACTAGACTATATCAACATAATGGATTAAATGAAAGTAACTAAGGGTCATGACATCCTCCCCCACTTGGAAGAGAGTCATTTTGGTAATTAAAACAACTCAAGACAATGTTACATGAAAAGACTCTCGTCTTCCCATGTAACACTTCTTTTTGATAAAAGATCCCATTAAATAAATACCTAAGAAATATCATGATTCCTTAACTTAATGCTGTAATGATCTAGGATCTTAACTAGATCTAACTGCATCTTTTTCTCTTTTGAAACTTGAAGATGAGTCTAATCCAAAACATGAGATAGATCAGGAATATACTTCCTCAACAAAGCAATATAAAACACATCATGAATCTATGACATGAAAGGTGTAAGTGCTAGATGATAGGTAATAGGACTAATTTTCTCCAAATTTTCCAAAGGTTCTACAAACTAAGGGGATAGTTCAGAAGACTTTATAAATTTAATTGAGTTTTTTTGTGATCTAACACATAGTAAAACTTTATTTCCCACTTGGAATTCACATGGTGTCCTTTTTTAAATATATATAACTATTATTCTTATCTAATGAAGCCTTTAAACTCTACTTTATAGTTTTCATTTGTATATCATAATCTTGAAAAACATCAAGACCAACAATAGTCCTATTTTTAAAAATTTCCCAATCAAGTGGAGTTTTATACTTGTAATCATATAAATATTTAAAAGGAGATATTTTAATCACCAAATGATACATATTATTATATACAAATTCAAATAATAGTAAATAATATTTTTATTTACCTTATTATCTATAACATACATTGTTAACATGTCTTCCCCAACCCAATTTAATCTTTCCATTTGACCATCCATTTTTTGGTGATATGATGAACTAAAATTCAACCATGTACCAAAAGTAGCAGTTAGAGTTTTCCATAATCTTTAAGGAAAATGTTTATCATAAATAATAACTTTAGGAATACCATGCAATTGTACTATGTCTTTCACAAATCATGAAGTAAATACATATGCATCATAAGTCAAATTTTTAGAAATAAAATGACCAACTTTTATAAATTTATCAATTATAACTAAAATATTATCATGTTTACTTTTATATTTAGGCAAACCAACTATGAAATCCAACAAAATAATAGCCCACTTACCTCATGGTACATCATGAGAGTACACAAATCCTCTTGGATGATAATGTTCAACTTTTACATGTCATTCCAAACATTTTGACACAAAATTAGCAACTTCATGTTTCAGTCTAAGCCAATAATACAATCTTTTTAATTTATGGGTTATGTTTGTAACACCTGAATGAGAAAAATAAGGTGTTGTATGAACTTTTGAAATAAAAATACTCTTTAAGTAACTAGACTCAAGTACATAAATTCTATTTTTATGTCTGATTAAACTATGAAAATCAACTAAAAATTAAAAAAATATTTTCAATAGGCTCATTAGCCAAATTTGCACTTGCATCTTAACAAATTTAATCAAAATATTGTTGTTCCAATAATTCAATTTTAAAATTATTATGTATAGTAGATAAGGTATCAAAGTACATGCATCAATTGAGTACATTAGTAACATGATTTTTATTACCTTTCATATATGAAATATTCATATCAAAATTACTGAACAAATTTATCTATCTACACTAGCATATATTCAGATCATCTTAGAGAAAAAATATTCTAAGTTATGATGATTAGATTTTACCTCCAAATGCTTACCCATAAAAAAGTGTTTCTATTGCTTTAAAACATGAACAATGGCAACAAGCTCAAGATCATGAGTGGTATAATTTTTCTCATGATCCTTTATTTTTTATGACACATAAGCCACAATAGAACCATCCCGAGTTAATACTCTACCCAAGCCTTCTTTAAATGTATCATCTCGTATTTAAATTTTTTTATTTAGATCTAGTATAATAAGTAAATGTGCTGAAGTTAATAACTCTTCAAGATTCAAGAAAGCTTATTCATATTCAATAAACCACACAAATTTCTTACCCTTATAGTACAAAGATTTTATTGTGTTAGATAAATTAGATAAAATTTCAAAAAATATTTTATAGTAACCAACTAATCCCATAAAAATACATACTTCATGTATATTTTAAGGAGCAATCCACTCTTGAATAACTTTAATCTTTATTAGATCCACGATACTACTGGCCTTTGATATAATATGCCCCAAATAATGGATCTTAGACTAAAAGAAAACACATTTAAATATATTAACAAATAATATGGGTTGCCTTAGCCTTTACATCACTAAGCACAAATGATGTTCATGCTCATCTACATTCTTATAATAGATTAGTATATCATCAAGGAATACTAGAATAAACTTATCTAAAAAATCTTTGAATACACTATTCATTAAGTTATTAAATGCAATAGGTGCATTAGTCAAACCAAAAGGCATTACAATGAACTTGTAATGTCCATACCTTATTATAAAATTCATTTTGTGAATATCTTCTATTTTGATCCTCAATTGGTGATGGTCTGATCTTAAGTCTACCTTTGAAAAGATAGTCGCATCCTTCATTTGATCAAATAGACCATATATCTTTGGCAAAGGATAATGGTAACCTTTTTAAGCATGTGATAGTCAACATAAAATATTGAGGTTCCATCTTTATTTTTCAAAAAGACTACTGGTACACCCCAAGGCAACATATTCAGCCTAATACTTCCATTTTCTAATATTTTTTGCATTTGAGCTTTTAGCTCCTACAAATCTATTATATTCATGTGATAAAGTGTCTTAGATGTAGGGCCTACCCCTAGATTTACATCAATAAAAATTCAAATTCATGCTTGGGAGGAAAATAAAGTAATTTATCCAAAGAAAATTAGAAAAATCTTTTAAAAATAGATGTTCTTCAAATGCCATTGTTGTTTCAGGTGTCATTTCTTGCATCAAAACAACATACAACTTGTAACCTTTATGTAATACTTTTTAACTATAAGGCTAAGATTATCTTATTTACTTTGGTTACAACAAACCTTGCATTCTTATAAGTTTTTAAAAATCATTACAACAATATACCACTTTGTTACAATAGTTCAAATTGGCTTTATGCTATTACAACTGATCTATGCCTATGATAACATCAAAACATTTGAGAGGAGATATAAAAAAATTTACTTGGGTTTGAGAAACACCTAAGTATAGGATTACTCCCTCAAGACACTTAGTAATAGGTATTTTTTTACCTGAGCCAAACTTAACATCCCAACCACCCTTCAAAGTCATTGGATTTAACTTACAACATGTTACTAAATTAGGATCCATAAAACTATCAGTTGATCCTAAATAAAATAAAATTGAAATAGAAAAATTATTAATTTTACCTCTACTTTCAATTAGATTTGTTTAAAAATTAGTATTTCTATTGTCAACAAATACATACACTCTATGATTAGCTAATTGACCACGTTTCAACTTAGGATAATCTTTATAATAGTGATTATCTTTACATTCATAACATACTAAAGTTCTTTAAGGCATCATAGGAATAGTATTGACCCTGGTAGTAGGCACATTTTGATTATCTTGAGTTAAATTATTTTAAAAAATAATAGTCTTATAACAATTCAAATTTTTAAAATTCTTATTCTACCCTTGAAATTTATTAAATACACTTGTACTCCTTATGAATCTATGGTTAGAATCAAATTTATTAAAATTCTTAGGATAAGAGGAGATATTTTTAATCTTATATTTTTGTCTATTATGTTTAAAATCTTATATTTCCTTTTGTCAAGCCTTCTCTTTTTCTTCTACCCTATGCATAGATTCAATCACTATAGTTTAAGTCTTAAGATATGTCATATTCACATCATGCATTAATATTTATTTCAATCCAAGCTTAAACTTAGTCTTTAGTCTCTTCATCATACATGTAATTCACAAGATGCATTAGATTCAAAATCTTGTTTTCATACATAGTCACATTCATATTCTCTTGTTTTATTAGCTAAAAATTAGTGATTTTCTATTCCTTGAAGTTAGAACTAAGATACCTATTTCTAAATTAGTTTGTATAAGTATTCTAAGTAAGAGTAATTGATTGGTAACCTTTTAAAGTACATAAATGATTCCACTAAAGAGTTATAGCTCCTACTAATTGATAGGATGACATCCTTACCTTCACATTAGAGGACATATTATGCAAATTAAAATACTTATATAGCTGTATTAACCATGCATCAACTACATCACCTGATTCCTAACCTAAAATTTTTGGTGGAAATAACTTCTTCAACTCCTTAATAATATGGTCAACCATATTAATAAGATTATTCTGAAGTTCTAGTTTAGCCACTTATCTTTCATCTCTAACTGGAAGTTCATCAGATGGAACACCTTCTATATTGTTCAACCTTCTCTCCTAGGTATCCAATTTACTTTGAAGGGAATTTGACATATTCAAAATCCCATTTAAAACTACTTTATTATTAACATTAGGGTTCTTTTCATCATGGAAAGAGCCCTTAATATTATTGTCAACTTTATTAAGAGGTGGTTCATCTCTTTCAATAATGTTAGCCCTATGATCTCTTCCTTTACCTGAGTTAACATTTCTTGGGTTATTGTCTACTATTATAGATGTTGTCATCACCATCTTATAGTGAAACAAACAAGAACTCAACATAAATCAACAAGAATTTTTTTCCAAAGTTCCCTAGAGAAGTAAACCATGCTTCGATACCAAGATTTCATGACCATAATTTTTTTATATATAGTACATAATTGAATATTTAACTAAAAAATTCACTTAGAATTTAACATGGAAAAAGACAATTAGATCCATAACTATGTTACAACTAACACATGAACTATACTAAGTGCATAACCCATCAATAACTTCTTTAGGAAGTATGTTTTAACCACCCAATAATAAAATAGAAGTGGGTTAGTGTGGTCTTACCCACTCACATATATCTATGTACTATATTGTGGCCTTCTTAATGAAATTATTAGTGACTTGTGTTCTCAACCAAGTACTTATACAGACTAATAAATAACTAGTACCTCAAGGATAGTGTCAAAAAAATATAACAAACAAAGGTAGATCAATTTCAGATTTAATATAAAAATCATCATACTAATCTTGATTAAATATGATTAATCAAAATAATAACCATCACATAGAAATCAAGGGAAAATGACTATTTCCAAAAGCAATGCAAAGTACTTGAACTCATTTTTAAATCATAACCAACCAATATAATAACTTAGACACATCATATTTTGAAGGTTCTCAAACTTCAAGGGATTTTTTAACAACCATGCTTAAGTTTTTCTTAGGAATATTTTACCATTTACAAGCAGGGTGCAAGTTCAAGACTAGCTTGCTTAAGGATCAATAATGTCTTAGGATAGATATATCAATTCCGTTTATCTTAGTCTAAGGTCTTAGTTTAATTATTCAAATTATTTACTTAAAAAATATATCTAGTTAAGTCTCAATTAAAAATTAAACTCTTATTATAATATTACAAGTTCACAATCTTTCTCTTATCAATTAAGAATAAGATATTATTAATAGAATAATTAATGATATATTTTGATCTTAGAGCACCTGTTCCTCAATCAAAATATGCTTAGATAGGAACATCCATGTTTTAAAAACTTAAAAATAGGGTACATTACTATCAATGTAACTTTATTATAGTATAAGATTAACTAATTTATCTTAATGCTATTCAATTATAATAAATTGATTTAGTAATTGCCCGTACATCCCTGATCAAATACATATTAATTGATTTGAAAGTGTTATATTTAAGTAGTTAAGATCATGTTAATTTATTAGGTAATTATTATCATATTAAATTTATTCCACAAAACATCAAGTTATTACAACTTCTCACAATACAATAATCCATTAATTTATCAATTCAATTTTCAATAATTCATTTAACCAATTATGAGGTTACGGTCCATAAATTAACAAAGAGTCAATACTTCCATTCATTTATATATGTAATTAATAAGATTCAAAATCTATAGGAATTAAAAAAGTTCATATAAAAATATAACTTTCAACTTCAACCAATACAATAGATAACATATGTAAACATATCAAATGAATATTGTTACCTAGTTTAAATAAGCTTGTGATTAAATAGCTTCAAAGAAATAAATTTTACATATATAATATTATGTCTCTTTCCTTATCTTATAATAAAGAGTGAGTCAAACCATAATCAAAACATCATTGATATATGAGTCAAACACTAGTGAATATATAATCATATATCCAATTGTTTTCTAAAGACTATACCAATGCTTTATGAACATAGTCAAAATAAGATCAAAACACTATCAAAATGCTACAACATTAATGTCAAAATTACAACTATTTATTCCAAATAAGTAATCATGATCAAATATTAACTTTATATCAATTTAATAATGCCATTACATTCAAATAATCTAATGACCAACTATAATCAATTTAAAAATCAATATACATATCATATTACATCATTTTGTATTAAATAAAATTATAGAAAATAACACTAAATTCATCTTCAATAATTTTAATTGATTTTAATCAATTGAAATAACTTAGAATAATAATAAATGAATTCAATCATTGTATGTAATCAAATGAAGCCAATCCTACCTCACCAGTCCAAATGAGCTCAATCATTAGTGGTCCTAGAGCACCCCAATCATTAGTTGGATATGGATCATGTTAGCAATGAAAAAATGGAGAATGGATTAAGAAATAATTGAACTTGACAAAATATCAACATATGACTAATGAAATAAAATCAAACACATAAATAACCCACCAAGATATATTAACTTGCTACCCAACCACGACTGTAACTCTATTATCAGCTTCTCAATTTATGGGCCATATTCTATATTATAATATAATATAGATCATAATATATGTATTCATCTTCACATACTATTATAATATACATTTAGGAGTTAAAATAAAACCCATAAAAAGAATATAATAATAGCCAATTAAAAATAACCCTTACGTAAAACTTTAGGTTATGTTATTAATAAAAAATAGCTTTACGTAACTTAATAATAACTCAAAAATTCAATTGAACCATTTACAAAATTATAAAAATTAAATAATCAATAAATTGATTACCCCCAACAAGTTAACATAATGATGAATGATAATTATCTCCATTATCATTTTCAAAATTAATTTAATAATTCAACATGATTTCATAAACTTAGGTCAGATAATCATAACTTGAAAATTCATAAAAAGTCAAATCAATAAAATAAAATAAATAATAAATTAAATTCAAAATTCTTGAATTCATTTTGAACCCCTATAGGGACTCCCTATGATCCTTATCCCCCAAAAAAATCCATGGTTCAAAATAACCAACATGCCCTTTCTTTTATTTTTATTTTTCTTTACTATATTCTCTTAACCCCAACTATACCCATTTAGGGTTTTAAAAATAATAAACCAAAACCAAACCATATTTATATTTTAACACAACCAAGCCATATGACTCCTTTAAAATAAATAACAAACTTAATCATAATAATCCCATGCCATCAATAAAATAACAATCACCAAAAATCAATTAATCAATCAACATAAGTTGTATGACTTCTATTTTTAAACAAAACCATCAAAATATAAAACACAGTCTCAATAAGCCATAAATTTTTTACCTTATACACACCCATCAAATAAACATACATAGCCATCAAATAAATAAACAAAACCATTAATAAAATAACCACACAGTCACCATATAGAAGGCCATTATGGATTCAATCAAAACTCAAATGAGTCTTCAAATCAAAACTGAGTCAAACTAAAACTAAGAAATAAAACCGAACTGTAATTATTTAAAAAGCATTACACATAGTCAAAAATAAAACCCATAAGACTTCTAAGAATATGAGTTTTCCATTTACACACAAACCCATTTTCCTCACACAATCAATGTCACAATTCCAACAATCAATAGTCATTTACCTATGACCTCACTGTGGGGTTTCAACATTAAAACACAATGATAACACTTACACATGCAGTCATTTAATTACAAAAAACAAGAATTATTACAATCTAAACACATAATGAAAGTAATTGACCCAACCATCACACAAAATAAACATTATGTACTTTCTTAAAGTTTCACCTAAATTATAAAACAATGATTTAAGTTTTTGACTAAATCCCTAATGTTTACCATTCAACTATGTTTTCCAAAAATAAACCCAAAATTTTAAAAACATTACTTATTTGGTTGATGAATGTTGACCACAATAATTTTATACATGTTCAACCTCTAAGAACCAAAATTTCACATATATTTTCATAAAACTAGTCACCTACAAAAAACAAAAACAAACCCTAGATAACTATCCACAATCCTTGCATGGTTGTCAAGCTAAATTTTTTTAAATATAGTTCTTATTTCCAAAATTCCTCATGTAGAATTATTTCACATTCCCCTTGGTGTCCATGGTTAAAATTTTAGTAAAGTTTCCCCAAGGTTTCTAAACCTCTAAGACTAAATTCCAAAATTAACACAATCAACCCTAAAAACCAACCAAAGTCTCTTGACCACTTTTTCATGGTAATATGAGCCAATACCATCACCTCTAAGTTATTGGCTACAAAAATTAACCACCAAAATAATTACCATGACCCCCATGTGGGTTAAAAACCTCTAACCTAAATCCCCATTTAAATGAAGACTTAACCAATACAAATTCAAACAAACAAGTATGCCAAGAAAGGTCCATTAAACACATAAACCATCATGGCTAGGTCAATGCAATGCACTATTTTAAGAAATTTTAATACAAGTTTGAAATTGTATAAGGTCTTTTGAAAAACCATTAAATCATAATTTTTAAGATAAATAGAAAAATCAACAAACAATAAATATTAGTTATGAAAAATAGAAAGATGATGAAGATGGAACCACAGTTGACATGTATAGGTTACATGACTAACTAGATTGTCAAAGTCGGTGAGTAAAGAGTTCAAGTGAAATACACAACATCAAAATTGACTAAAATGATAAAAATCACTAAGAATATAGTATTCATTCATCACTTAGACTCAAACAATGATAGTCTTGAAAACAATGATATCATATAAAGAGATATTTGTACCAAGTAAAAATTGACTCAAATCAATAATTAAAAAAATAAATCATAAAATGATAACATAGGATAGTCAAATAACAAGAACATACTGACTAAATCATTTATACCAATAAAATCAAATTTATTTTTAATTCAACTATTTTATTTATCCATTTGCTTCTCTATGTTTTCCCATTGCTTGATTTTGATCACAACCTAGCTTAAGTACCTATCCCTATAGCCAACCAATAGACTATCAATAACATCTAGACATCAAAGTATAATAAATGTGATAACAAAATTTAAATAATAAATTAGACTGAATAATGAACTAGTACACATTAAACAATAGTATCAAATTCTATAATTAAATGTAATCCATAGTTATCTTAGTAATTATAATGAAAATGTATCAATGTAGATCACTAACTATCATACCATAACATAATAATAAAATATATCTCAAATAGTTCACAACTAGACTATATCAGCATAATGAATTAAATGCAAGTAACTTAGGGTCATGATAAATATTATAAGCTTACCACACCACCTATAAATAGCTAATTAAATACTTCACCTTTCAATTGGTTTAAGGACTAGAAGCATTGATGCCAATGGAATACATACTACCAAGTTTGAGACTTGCAGTAATATTCTAGATGAATGAGAAATATTATATTCAATAGAGGTTAGAACTAGAAAATCTAGATGAAAAAGGGGTTTCTAGTATTATATAATCAAACACAAAAAAAGATGCACCAGAAAGCATGGCATGATAGGCATATAAAAAACAAAAGAATTTTGGATTGGAGATAAATTTTTACTCTATAACAACAAATATAAAAATATGAGTAAGCTAATAATAAGATGGCTTGGGTCTTACATAGTTGAGAATATATTGAGTTCAAGCACAATAAAGCTACAAATGCTAGTAAACAATCTTAGGCAAGGGTTTGTAAATAGATCCCAATTAAATCCCTACACCACAAATATTATGATGCAAGGAGATAAAACCAATTATAATAGAATGCACAAGGTGACACTATCCTTCTAGATGGGTCATGTTCTGGTAGATGTACCACAATACCATATACTATATGCTTAAGATTTGGGTCATAGATCATATCACCTCCCCACTAGGTTGGCACTATCCTCATAGATAAGGAAATGAAATAAGGTTACCACTATACCCTGAAACCAATATCTTGAAAACTAGTTGTTTGATGCTGCCACAACATCTTATTGGGATATTTTGCTTGATTAAGACATAGGAAGATAGTCAAACAATATAAAAACATGTTATTATATAAATAGATAAAGAAGAGGTATAAATCAATATATATGATACTTAGTATATGAAAAATAAAATATGAGATTATGGTAATAAATTTCAAACAATGGTAAGAGCCTAAATTAGAATATGAAGGAAAGTGGTCCTATTTTATTCAATGAAAAAATGAAATACAAATGAAAAAAACTTGATTTTGAGGTTGATATTACTATATAACAGTAAGAAAGAATATCATTTTAGAATCATAATTATTAATAAAAATTCATCACAAATCCATTCTATAAACTTCAAATAAAGATATATCAATGGTAAAAAGAAACAAAGATATGGGAAGATAAGAAAAGGAAAATTTTAATGATGGTACTAAATATGCCATAATAGTAAGATAAAAACATCATACAAAATCAAAATAGTTACAATTTATCTCCCCAGATACAGATTATGAACACTAGAGAAAGGTGTACTAAGAAAAGAAAGCATACAAAAAGAGGGAAAATGAGAAAAATTGAAATACTAATTGGTGGTACAAAATAAGATATAGTAGTAAGATACAAGGATACTAGAGAAATAATTAAAATTGAATTAGTCTCTACAACTAAGTTATAAAACACAAAAATATAGATCTATAGAAGAAATATGAAACCATTAGTAAGATAACAAGGTAAACAAAGGATAATAATAGTTGAATTTGTCATCTGTAGAATGAAAAATTAATCAGATTAGTCCATTATAAAATTCAAATAATTAATAGATGAATGGTGGGAACTATGAAATTGAATATAATTGTCAAAACCGGAACAAAGAGATAAGAAAAAATAGATACATGATAAGACATGTTATTACATGACAAAACAAGTGAAATCAAGGAATAGAGAATGATAATAACTATGGTTTAATGAATTAAAACAAATCAAAGTTATTAACAAGTGTATCAAGGAAGTTATAAATTGAGGGTTTGGTTAATCAGATAAATTACAAAAATAATTGAGTACCAGGACTACATAATTTTCATGCTAAAGCATCATACCTTGTTAACAACTATTATTTTTAGTACAATAATGGAGATTCCTCAAGTGGTCTCAACTAATCAAATTAAGTATCCCAAGTATAAGAGGAGAGGAATTCACTAAGTCTTGTGAACCTAGACCCATTGGGAAACTTTTCATAGGTTCTTACCCTTATCACATATGCAAATGATATGTATAGATATATCAAGACACACTTGGTAAAAATTGATGATACAGAGATGAAAGTAGAAATAAGTTTCATGCTACAATTAAACTTTATACTCAATAATTAGAGTACAAACTAGAATATATAATCATTCCATGGCTAAAAATGGATGCACAGAGTCAGTTTTCTACTTTGGTTTGATATAAAGCACAACTAAGGTGCTACTAAGTAGGGCACATGATGACATTCTCAACCTAGACCAATAATAATGTATCACACTAGAGGTGACATAAACATTTATTTGAATCCTATATAAGGTCACTCTACTCACAAGTACGATGGAAATAAAAATGTGAATATCATCTCCCTTTCCATGATGATGATAACAAAAGTGAATAACATCGATATATCAATTTAGATAATGACAAACTTGAAAATTAGCTTTTCTACAAAATAAATCACCTAAAAAATATATTATAAAAATAAATATGAATCTACAATGGAAAGGAACATCTAGGTTGATTATGACATGATATCCACCATAATGTAGTATGATATGGTCACCACACTTTATGACCAGTAAATAAAGAGCCTATAGAAAACAAAGAAAGGTAAAATTATTCATGATTTTTGTTACAATTCCTTATTAATAATACTTGCAATGTATTTCACACATACCATTCTGGGGCATGAGGGGTGGGTAGAATGGAATTTCGATACACCCATATGATCCCAAATCTTAGACATAATGAAAGGTATCCTTACATTGCAATAAGTAGAAAAATTCTTACAATGAGAGAAGACACTTAGGAGTATGGTAGAGGGAAGGTTATGAGTATCTAAGAAAATTTTTAAAATTATTTTATAGAGGTTCAATTTGTAGTAGACATAGATAACATTTTCATTGAAAACTTTATTAAATTTTTTTGTGTCTCCCTCCCATGTTTTTATTATAAAGTTATTGATGAGCAAGTTGAGGTAGTAATCATTGCATCCATAAGTATACCACTAGACCATAGGGTGTAATGAATTTTTAGTGAGATGGGGGAAGGTTTTCAACAAGAAGAAGAAAATGGGGACATTGAAACAAGTGAGGACCCATTACCATTAGGGGGAGTAGAGGCATCTGAGCCTCAACTTGGTATGTATAGGTCCACCAAACTAAATAAACTAGTAATTGAATTGAGGGATTTGACTGAGGAAGATGAATAAGAAGAGGATATGACTAAATTTGTGATCAAAGACTCTACTACAGGTGAATATTTGGGAGAAGAAGAGATGATATAAAAGTGTAGCTCACCTTACACACTTAGGAAGATGAAAGTCTCACCTAGAGGAGGCTTGTCCTCAAAATAAAATTGCAATATCCATACCACAAAACAAATTAAGGCATCTCTTACTACATCCCTCACTATAAACCAAACCCTATTATAAATGAGTGGGAATAAAAGAGAAAGATCCAGTCACTACATGTATAAAATAAAGGAAAGAAAAATTCTAAAGTGGATAGATATAGAACCAAAATGTTAATAACAAACTTAGATTCAGAGTCCTCAAATATAGTAAATATTACATAAATATAAGAATAAATAGATAAATATGTGTCCACTGAGGTCATATATATGAAAAACCTCATCAATACATGTCACAATAAATGAGGGATAAGTAGATTAGGGAGCTTACATAGAAATGTAGATTCTACCAACCAAAGTAGGGTGATAAGGGAAATTTTAGATTACATTAACTTGAGACCATTCACTCTATATGATGTTATATACAAAATAATATAATATTTACAAACCATACTCATTCAAGATAAGTCAATAAGTAAAGAGGATAAGATCATGGTGGACAAATACAATGAAGTTTTAAAAAAGATCACTGTAGAGTCCCCTCTTTCTCTAGATGACCAAGAAAGATTGTGAAAACTCAAACAAATGGAGTTAAGGTTTAAGTAGAAAATAGATATGGTCACTAAGGCCTTATAAAAAAATAAAATATTTACAAGAAGCTAAGGCACTAGAGGAAGAAATGATTCAAAAGTGTAAACAACTAGAATAAGAAATGGAGGACAAAAATAGGAAAATCTAAGAAATTGTAAAATTATCCACCCAAAAGGCTAAACAACTATTGGAAAAGGAGAAATTAAAGAGGGAAAAAGAAAATAAGGAGAAGTTATAAAATAAAAATTAGGAATATGAGGATAAGATAATTATAGAGGAAAGATATAAAAAACTTATAGAAGAGGAGAATAAAAATAAAGAACAAGAAGAAAGAATGAAAAAATAATGAAAAAAGAAAGAAGAAGAAAAGGAAAGAAAAATCAAAAAAGAAAGTAAAAAGAATTTGGATCAAAAAAATAAAATAAAATTGGTAGAGCTCAAATAAAAAGAAAAATAAGACTATTGAAATTAGGAGCTAAAACAAAAGAAGCTAACATAGAAAAAAGTGGCTTTGCAGATGAAAGGAAAGGAGAAGGAGATAAGTCTAAGAATAAAGGCTACCACCCAGGATGCTGAAAAAATCACTTTGAGCACAATGGGGGAAATCTCAAGCATTAAAAAAACTCATATGGATTCATTATAACAAAAAAAAACCTCCACCATCCTAGTGCCATCAATTTTTCTCTAACCAGTTGAAGGAGAGAAAATTAAAGTAGCTCTACAATGACTAACTCTAATTGATAGGGAAATGATAGGTTAGACTATCATCCAAAGTTATAGAGGGGATTGGATGATGTAGTGCATTACCTTAGATGAGGTAATTAATAAAATTTTATCTTCATTAACCACTACTTGGCCACAATCTGATCTAGACACTACTCTACCCATCGAACAATAAATAGTGGAGATAATTAAGAATTTCATAAGCCATGCCAAGGCCATATTAGATAGAGACCTTATCAAAATTGAATCTCAAGAGGAATAAAATGAGTAGTTTTTAAGGCCACTTTTGGAGAAAATTAGGCCAATAGAGAAACATACAAGGAAAAAGTAGGGAAAATGAAGGAGAAATTAGAGGATGCATCCACCTACTTCACTTACTTAGCTGGCCACTATGGACAGTGAAAAATAAAACTAAGTTAGAGTAAATGAAAAAATAGTTGAGTATGTACTCAATTAGATTTAGATCTCAGAACATACCCTCTATCACTGAAAGGGTTTAAATGATATCCTTGCATGGAATATATAAAGATAAACAAAGAGAGTGGATATTTATATACAAATAAAATGACTATGGTGAGATATTAAGTAAACAAATAGAGAAAATGGAGGTACATCTTAAGATGCATACTAATTACCTAAACTCCCTAGATAAATTTCTTATTCCAAATGCCTTTATCTTGGTAGTGAAGGAGAATGTGGTTACAGATAATATGATTGTGGAGGACAAGAAGTTCATTTTGGATTGGGATATGATTGATCAGACTATGGTAAGTAAGTACTAGTAACATATACCCAAGGAAGGGGCTCCTACTCCATGATCTCCAATAATGCCCTATAACATTTCCCATAATTTTATTATACTTAGATAGGTTGAGGTAATTTTTGGTACCTATCAACACTTATATTTATCTCAAAGATAAGAAAAATATCTAAATTCAGGTAAATGTTGGCATGATTCTCTATCAGCTAACTACACCATAGGTACTATACAATTGATTCTATTACCGTAATAGCATGACACTTATCCAGACCAACAAACTAGAGGATTCTATAAGATAGAGATATGGTAATAAATAAATATGTTTGGAGGCAAAGGATGACTTGATGTGAGAAAAGACATGTCTCACATAGAGATGACTATTTAATTGTGTTATTTTGACTCGATATTTATACCACAATGTATTGTAATAGATAGATAGGTAAAGAAGAATAATAATAATAGAGATATATTATATAGAGGTTATAAATTAGAGTAACCTATGTATTTATGGTATAGAATAGTAATCATATAAACATTTTTATTCATAGGTTATAGTATTATATATAATAAAGAGAAGAGTCAAAATAGGAAATATTGTGTTTATGAATTGTGCATGCATTACTATAAACATATGTACTACTTATTTTTCAAGTAAATTCTAAATAAAATAACCAATAATATCCCTTGTGGTACATTAGCTTCACTAAAGTTAACCTACTTAACATAAAACCATTTTCAACCAATAACTTCATATTTTTTGTCAACATTTGGTGGCACCTTCTAAAACTACACTACAGGTACCATAATGTTAATTATATTACTATAACAACATGACACTTATCCAAGTTGATAGAATAGAGGATTATATTTATTATAGCTATGGTAATAAATTGATCCAAAAATTAGAAGTTTTTATTGATAGATATTTCAAGAACACAAAAATAATATAGTAACAATGAATTCTCTGATAAGAGATGTTTTATTACTCAAGATCGTAATACAACTATATGCTTATCTCTGGGAAGAGATGTTTGATTTCCATTTTAGGTTAAATATTCATTTATACACATTTTTAAAGTAGGAGGATGATGTGGAAGGTCACCAATCTCAAGGGAGATTAAGTGGTTCGACTTCCATGATTTAAAATAATACATAATTTAAGGAATTACTATTTTTATAAACTTACTATTTTTAGACTGCACTACTAAAATTAAAATTTGGGGGAAATCTATTGGGTTTTTAGAGATACAAACCCATAAATAAAATATAATTCCATATGAATGCATTCTCCTCATTCTTATCTTTCCAATGGTTCAAATGGGGAGTCAATTGGAGCTATGGTGCAAAAGTTATGGCTCTTGGAGGTTCTATAATCAATTAGGGTAGAACCGTCACCCGAATTGTCACCTGAATTGTTGCCTAGATCAGAAATAATGATTTATAGAGATAAAGCATGATTTTATTAATTAAAATACATGTCTCACATATACATGACTATTGAGTTGTGTTGTTTTGTATATATATTTATACCACAATGTATTGTAATATATAGATAGGTAGAGAAGAATATATAAGAATAAAGATAGATTATATAGAGGTTATAAAGTAGAGAAACCTATGTATTTATGGTATGTAATAGGTAACATATGGATATCTATATTTGGTGGTTATTATCACTCACACACACACACACACACACACACACACACACACACACACACACACACAATATTTATGGTATATAATAGAGAGCATATGGATATCTATATTTTGTGGTTATTATAATACATACATACATGTATGTATGTGTGTGTGTGTGTGTGTACATATATATGTGTATATATACATATATATGTGTATATACATATATATATATATATATAGATATGTATATATACATATATATGTATATATACATATATATATGTGTGTGTGTGTGTGTGTGTGTGTGTGTGTGTGTGTAGTACACACACACACACACACACACACACACACACACACACACATGCTTATATATATATATATATATAAAATAAAGAAAAGAGTTAAAATAGGAAATTTTGTGTTATGTGTACTATGCATGCATTACTATAAACATAAGCACTATTTATTTTTGAAGTGAATGTTAAATAATCTAACCACTATTAACCCTTATGATACATTAGTTTCAATAAAGTTAACCTACTTAACATAAAACCATCAATATCCAACAACTTCAAATTTTGTGTTAGCAATATACATTCTTGAGTTGAATGATCACATACCTTGTGAAACTCATAAAATGGCTCATCCTCCAAGGTTGGTTGATATGGTATTGAAAAAAAAAATGAGGAGGGACATAACATGGTTTAATTATAATTACATCAACCAAGTCATCAAAATCATCAAATGGATTAGAATTTGAAGTAAAAGAGAATGGTCATGTACTAGATTGATCCTTCACATGCTTAGAAGTAGTTAGACTGGTTGTATGAGTGTAGCCAACATCTCTAGAGGAATAAAACCTTAAAGTATTAGAATATATAAATAAATGACAAGGTTTATTCATATATAAATTTTCAATTATACTTTGAAGATGATTAAAAATTATTGGAATTATGTGAAATATAAATATGATCCATTTTAGACCTATAAACATCAACCACAAAAGGAACAATGTTAGGAAAATATAAAGGAGTAAGATAATTAGATAAAATAAGATAAATGAAGTTCATTATAGATGAAAATTAGGGTTTCTCATTAATGTTTTGAAGGTAAGAATGGTAATAAGTGATTTCCTCATCCATGGATTGGGTATGGCCAAATAAGTAATGGTCATCTAAGGCATAGGCATTGTCAAAATAAAGAGAGATGAGATTCATGTGTAGGGATTAAACCATGATTACATTAGAAGATATATCAAAATAAGGATTCATAGGGATGATCAAAAAATTGGGAAAATTATCAATTGAATTCTTTAGAGAATGGGTTCACAAGTTAATTGGATAATTATCTATAATACTAGGAGGAAAGTTTGATGTTTTTATTTTCAGGCTAATCTAATCATTTTATTCATCATCAGAATCAAGGAGATTTAGTGTAATGTATCTTCAAAGTTAAAGGTGACCATTATAACCTCTATTTGAGATGATGAGGTAGTTAAAATATTGGTATTCATGAAATGGTATGCTAAGTAAAGGTTCAAGGGTAGGGATATTAAAAAAAATGCTTTCTTAAAATTGTTAAAAAATATAAATTTTAGTATCACCTTGTACCTTATAGATAACACGTGTAAGGAAAACTCACATAATAGCATGTGAAAGAGGCCAAAATACTCATACGATGAGTCCAAATATGATTGATAGAGATGTCATAAGATAATGGAAAGTGTGATATCATTACCTTAACCCTAATCATAATAAGTTCTACCATGATATCAATCCAAACACATCCTAATGGATGCATTTATATTTGATTATACCCTTGGCATGTGTTGTGGGTAGACTTAAGTTTGAATTCATAATATATTTAGGTTTTAATAAAATCTATGAAAGTGACATAATTATTCAAGCCTTCATCAATTAAGGCTTGATTGAATCAAATTCCACCTAATTGGAAACTAATAATAAAGGAAAGTCATCTTTAAAAGTAGTATTACTTCAGGGATCATAGTTGTGATAGGAAATTTGAGAGAGAGAGAGTCATATCCATAGTGTGATTTAAATAGATATACATCTCTTAAAATTATTTCAGATACCTTCTTTAGACTTGGAAAATTTAGATTCTTTCCCCATAGATGGTGTTCCAAGGATATTCATGTCAAAAAAATGTGACATAATGTGATATATATGTCATGGAAATCTTTGTATGAGATCAAGAAATGAGATTTGAGATGTAATTCTAGAAAGGTATTCTATGGTATCCCACTCATCAAGGCTATTTTGAGTTGGATAGGAATGAAAAAGAGGGACCGAGTTCTAATCCTAATTATTTATATCTATATAAGAAGTAAAACATCTAGATCTAGTCACTATTTTATACTAGTGACTTACATCTAACTCAAACACCAACATCAATGTAATTATCTAGGTTTGATGTTAGTGTTTGAGGCCATAAAATGAAAATTTATATAATTTAATGATTGACCCAGAATCTAGATCCATTCTTCTTCCAACCTATTCCATATCATATTTTCATGCACCTAGTAAACTAGCTAAGTACTCTTGTTTCTAATTTACTACAATATCAATCAATAACTAAACTTTCTATTTTTAGCATATCTCAATAATATTGTTTATCTAAGTTTGAAAATTAATTGGTAGGCTATAGATTTATTTATCACCCTTATTCTTATTAATATATATATTATTAACCCTATACTATATTGACCCATATCAATGTAGGGTTAAACATTTGGTGAACTTAACCTTTGTGTCTTTATATGCAAACCCTAATTTAGCTTAGGGTTTCCTATTTTTTTAGTTACTATAAATTGTTTAAAATTTGGAAATTTTAATTTATAAGCAATGAAATTTTTTTAATAAAAAACTTATTGTCAAATGGAAGATAAAGAAGCACTAGTTACTCATATTACTAACAATAAGGGATTAAAATATGCATTTTTATATGTTAAAAGAGATGACATTAGTAGCATGCTAAGGCTAAGATTTCCTCACCTAGTGATGTGGTAAAATAAATTATTATATACCAAATACCCTCCCCTTGGTCACATTACTATTGTAGACATGCAAAATTGGCCATAGCTAGCTTTCGACTAGACTTCAAATTGATTCCTACCAACCATTGCAAATTAAGAAAGAAATCACTGAACATCCCAACTTTATTTTCACATCATTCATAAAAGATAATAATCATGTTGAGACATACCTATTTGAGATAATATCCCATATGCAATAATAACCTTTCATGGATTCATCCCTTGTGACATAACAACTAGAAATTTAGTCTATGAACCCATTAAGTAGGGCATTTGATCAAATCCTAAAATAGCTAAAAGGCTAGTCAAAATCAATTATCTAATTAAAAAAGATTAAATTATTAGTTTAATTATCAATTTGTAACTAATTAATATCTAAACATGAAAATTCCAAAAAAAAAAATATCAAGCCCTTTCATCATTACCTTTATGAGTTGTCAAGATCTTTAAAAATATCCCAAAATATCTAATTTGAGAGTCATGACTAGTCATTGAAAATCATAATTACATGACAAATATTAATGCAAATATAGTTAGTCTCAACTGACCTAGGGTTAGTTTGAACCCATTCTATGTTTAAACTCAACCTTAACTTACCTTGGGTGAGAGTTAATTCTTGAGGCTATAAATACAAGGCCACACCCTTTAATTTCTAAGCTTGGATATTGTAGGGTTATTATGCAAGATTTACTCCATAATAATCATACAAGTAAGATTACCATGCCCAAATATTAATCCAAACAATCAAAGCCAAAGTGACAAGGAGAGAATGAGTTAATCAAGCTTCATTATCAAATACTTCTTTATGCATAAGCTGAGCAAGCCATTAAACAAGCCATTTAGAGCTATAAGAAAGGTAAAATAGTTGTTTCTTTTATGTTTTTGTTGTTCTTTCATTTAGTTTTGTTACCTAAACTCTCCCTAGTGTCTATGATAGAGGTGTTGGGATTTTAGTGTGTTTATTTCATTTATTTTATGAGACTAACACAAGACTAACCTCCCCTTTATTGCAATCCTTGTCCACATGTTGCCATACTTGATGGGACCCACACCTCATAAAGTTATTCCCAAGGCCTTTTAGATAATTCTCCTAATAGTTTCCATGTAAAAATTTAATCTTGTTGATCAAAATAGGTGAAAATTGAAGGCTAAAGGACATTTTTTTAGAATCCATGAAGTTTCTCTATGTAGTCATGATTTTTCTCTCTGGAATTATAATATTGCATAATATCACTATTCCTATAGTCATGATTTTATCATTATTTCTACATTTTTTCCTTAAATATCACATTTTTGTGCCGCACCATTATGAATTTCTAACTATTTGCTTGTGTTTATAGGGGAAATTACATTATTTCAATATCATGACTTTACGATTCACAATATCACTTAAAATTATACGATATTACAATATTTATATTTCCACAATTGTTATATTTACAAAATTTTAGAAATATTACTTAAATTAAAAAAGGTTAGGCTAACAATTTTGTGCTACAGGGTTAAGTTATAATATCGTGAATCCAAGAGTAGTGATATTGTATTTATTTCTGCATTATTAAGCTTAGAGTAGTGATATTATGTTAAATACTCTATTTTCATGTAATTTGTGGTATTGTCACAATAGGTTGTGGTTTTGTAGAGAGAATTGTTGTATTGTTCTGTGTTTCTATGGTTTTGCACTATGTGTAAAAAACACATAAACGCAAGAAGAAGATTTTAGAAGTCATTTTTTCACTCATGATTTTCTTCTAACATAATAAATCCATAACTTGTTGTGCAAGACCCAAAGGACAAAAGGAGACTTTTAAAAATTATCTAAACTTGAAAATTTCACATTTTAATTGATCTTTTAATAATATTTTTACTTAAGTCATTTTTTTTTCAAAGTTTTCAACAAAAAATGCCAAGGGGCCCAAATTTCATAGCATATTTTGTTTTGGTGTTATAAAACTAAACTCTCACATTAATTACATACTTAGAAGAGTTTTTCATTTTATGTTTGTTTATTGAAATTGTTTTTTTTTCTAGTAAGAGGAGTAATGCATGTATGCTCTCCCCCCATCCCCTTTAGGGAACTTGGGTGATAAAAATGCTCATTATTTTACTTTATCATTTTGGTCCAAAAGCATGAAAATAAAGTCACTACGGCCCTTCCCAAATCTTTATGATTTGGGTGACCCTAAAATGACCATAAATTCTTTTCACTTGTCTTTATTTTTATGAATTTTGGCTTGTGAGAAGGATTTCATCACCTCCTCATGGTTTTTAAGGTAAGTTTTGACCCAAGAATTCATCTCTAGACATCATTTCAACCCCACTCCATGGTGGGGTATATAAATTGAGGGTGACCCATTAGGGAACTTGTTTTGAGAAATTAAAACAAGTTTCATTAGTGGTACTCAACCTTAGATTATATGAGAAACTCAAACATCACACTACACTGAGAAAGTGATGTATGTAGTGGTTATGAAAAGAAAAAGACATTTTCACAACAAGTTGGTTGATGTGGATCTAAATGACATGATTTCATATCTAGTGTTAGCCACACCTGGGACGATCTATAAATGAGAAAAAATTGATGGTTTAGAATAACCCTATTTGCTGTGGACATACTATTGATGCAGGCTGAGTAGCTTGAAGTACCGTGTTATAGTATAAACTCTTGAGAGAAGAGGGGGTCAAAAAACCCTACTTTTCATGCACTTTTAAATTTTGGATTAACAAATAGAATCCTCTCAAGATTAATTATATTGACATAACTCAATATTATTATGCAAAATTGTTAGTTTTAGGATTTACAATGTTACACTTAGGTATTTGTGTCATTTTATCCTTTTCTTACATGGTATTGAGTTGAACTATCTTTTTTTTTTTTCATACCACGTCAAAATATGTATTTTTTAAGCTTCATTATTTTGTTTGAGGAGGTGTTATAGTGTCCATTTGATATCACACCTTTTCCTTAGTCTTTGGACAAAATTTTATGTGTATGTCACTTACTTGAAAAGGGTGTTGTTATATTTCCCAATTCATTCCAGGTATTATGCCTATGAGTCTTGAAAACAATTATTTATCACATCTTTAGAGCATGATAACATCATTACATTGCTAAAATCATTTCAAATAATTGTTACCTTGGGTCTAAATTTGAATTTCAAAATTTGAAACCACATGTGCCTTTTGGATCTATGCCTAGTACCATATCACCATCTGTTCTTGTCTAACTTGTTGCCTGTTTAAAGAAGCCTAGTTTTCTAAATTTGAATTAAAAATTAGCCTTGAAAAGATTATATCCAAACATTGATTGGTTTATATATATGCCTTGTATAAATTTTGGCTTAGATATTTTTTTTTAACTTCTGGGTTGTATAACTTAGGTTAATTCTTTATTCAATTTGAAAACTATTTTTGTTCCTAGATTTTGGGAAGTGGTCTATATTTTGTATGCCTATTGTTTCATGTCTTTTTCCAAAAGATCAAATTTGTATTTAGAATATAAATTCCATTTTTAAGTCAAAGTGTTTCAAATTTGTTAGATTAACTCTATTTCCCTTTAGACCTTGCTTTGTTAAAAGTCTAGATTTTGTGCCTTTTATAAAAGACCTAGCAATACCTATTTTAAACCTAGATTTTATGACTTGTTTTCCAAAATAACTAACAAATTTTGTTTATTTAGACCTATATTAGACATGTTTGAAAAACTTTGAACCTAAATTTTGGCATTCTGGTTTAATTCATCCACTTGACCCTTTTGTTTAAAACATTTGATGTTAGACTATTATAGAACAAGTTTTATCATAGAACTTTTGGAGATAAAACTCCTCTTTTAGACCAATTTGGACCATTTATCCTTTTGAAATTATTTTTGAGAGTTTATATAACTCTAGGCCTCTTTAGCAAACTGTTCCTCATTGATTTGGATATGTCTTGCTATACTTGTAGTGAAGCCATATCTAATCCTAGATATGATAATGTGGTTGCAAAAGATGAATTTATTCAAGACCCCTATGATGATGATGTATTTTTTGAGATGAATCCCTATCCTCCTTACAATACTCAATCTAAGGAACAAAGCCAAGATCCTCTAATGCACTATTTGTTTAACATGCTTTCATACTCGAAGTAGGACTAAGAATAAATGACACATTACCTTACTAGAATACCTTTGATTGTGGACCAAGTTTTAAAAAAAATCATATTGTGTTACAATGCCACTGACATATGATCTATGTTTTTTTGATTGTACTTGATTTCAAATAAGGATGAAGTTTTAGTCAAATCCATGGAGGTAAGGGCCGAGTTTCCAGCACACTTCCCCCACAAAAAATTTCCTAATTTATTTTAAGTGAATTTTAAAATACATTATAATAAAACCATTAAACAATCCTCTTTTAAAAATCCTCTAGTGCTTATGTTGATGTCATATCAAGACTCACATATTCTTGTAATAATAAAAGGCCTCATGGATGACCACTTTTTACAAATGCAACAAGCATACAAAACTTATTTGAGGTTAGCACACAACTTTCATAATATGGCCATGTCAAATGATCCACTCATTGATTTATCTCCTTCAATAGGGGTATTGATCAAATTTATAGGCCAAGACAATTTGGGTATAGACCCATTTGCACAAATTACTTTAGTTGGAGACATGTTTAATGCCCTAGCTATTGAAAAAGTGTCTATTGATTCTACATAGATAAATGTGCTAAACATAGTGTATGTCACACAAGTGTCATCTAATCCAGACTAAAGTGGTTTAAATGCATCAACACCTAGTCCAAAATAAGTTCCTTTAGTAAACACCATGAGTGGTTCACAATAGTAGGTGGTAGGAACTCCTACATCCCAACCAAAACAAGATACCTCTAATCCTTAACCAACTACTTCATCACACACACAATCACAAGGATTAAGTAGCCAAACATAAACTAGTGCCTTGCCTCAAAAAAATATGATGAATGTTACTCCACTATAACAGGTGATGACTAACATTCCACAATAATAGGCACAGTTCAATATATCAATGTAGTATAGGTAAAACATTTTTCCACCTCAACATGGGGTAATAAATGTTCCAACTTGTTAGGTAGTGATAAGTATACCTCAAAAGTCACAAACTAACATGCATTTACAATCACAAACATTATTTAATGAACACCACATGTTCATTGGTCAATAACAAATGCCAAAAATCCAAAAATAATCTACTTCAAAATAGGTGTCCACACAACAAAGAGTTACTACTATCCAATAAGAGTGAATTAGATAATAATTACCTTTCATTCTAAACATGCCATAATTCAACATGTCCTTCATTCACAATAAGTTCCCCTTATTCAACTAGGTTTGACTAGTCAGTAACAATTCCCTACTCAATTATAGTAAGCATAATACTTCACTCAAATCCATATCTTTCCATCTCAACCATAATTACTATAAAACTAGGCCTATATATTGAATCCAAACCATAATATCACACCATAATTCATGCAATTACAACAATTACACCATTCCCCTTTAACTAATCATATATTCTCATGACCTTTATTATCTTATAATATCAATCAAAAACTTAACTATCATCCACCATGCTTCATCTTACTCTCAATTTTATCCTTGAAGCTTAGATAGAGACACCCTAACCCATAATGTCCTAGAATAATGTGAAACTAATATTTGCCCATAAATTTTCATATTCCTTCTCTTCCTTGGTCATCTTATACTAATAGTTCTTCTTCTTAGGCTTAAGAGAAGTAACATGTTCATCCACTACAATATTCTCCTTTTTTTAAGAATTAAATGAAAGTACATGGAGACAACAAATATTCATGACATACTTTTTCATCTAAAAAAGAAACTCATCACTAGGTATTGACAACTGATGTTCTTTGCATGAAACTTTCTCAACAATAGTAAGATGTTCTCTTGGATCCATACATACCTCAAAATAAGCCTTAATTATCACTTTATTATTTTATTTTAACTTGAATTTAACATGCTTTTGATTCTCCTTTTCTATCTAGACAAGTGACACATTATCCTAGCATTCCTGAACCTTCTTCATATATGATTCCTCTTTTGATTTAATAGGTATTCCACCTTGATATTTTAGCTCAATTGAATTATTTTTCTTGTTATTCACTTTATTAGGTTTCCATACCAAGGATTGAAATTTCTTGAGAACACTAAGATGTCCATGCACGTTCTTATGACTTAAGATATTATTTATACAATATCTTAAAATATGGCCAACTTGATGATAATTGAAATAAATAACATCTTGTATTTTAGGTTCATTATGTTCAAGAATAACTATATTATGTCGCCATACATGGGTTAGTATTTTCCCATACATTATAGGGTAGAATATAGCAATATGTTCCATTTCATGATAATTATAGTAGACTACATTATCCATACCTCTAGCTAACTAGCTACTCTTCCTTCTATAGTTTCTTGCCCTATGACCAAAAAGCTTACATGTAAAGTAGTGACCATGAAATGAAATTTCATACCTTATAGTGTTTGGTTTCTTGATAGGTATTCTCATGTTTCACTTGGTGCTTTCATCCTTATCTTGAGCTAATCTCTCTTACTCTTTTTGAGTCTTGTTTACCTTGACAATAAATTGCTCATGCTCATCCTTAAATGAATCTAGCTTGGTCTTCAATTGAATTATCTCATCCTCTTTAGCTCTCATAATTGAAATTATAGTCTCTAAATAAATTTTGAGAACTTAGATAGTCTCCTTATCCCTCTTATCTTCTTTATCCATGTTGTATCTTGGATCACCTTCAAGCGGTTAAACTTGTAAAGAAGGTCCTTCTCTAATACCAATTGTTAGAGGTAAAATCACTGAGGAGGAGTGAATTAGTGATGAAAGATAATCCAATTCAATTCATAACTCTTAAAAATTCATCATAGATAAAATTTATCAAGCAACATAAACATGAAATCATGTACATCCAAAGCATATGTAAGAACATACATCACATGAACACATCATATAAGTGAGAAACCCTCTTGAGGGATAAAATCACTAAACCCTGCAAGATGGATTAAAATCTTATAATAAAAATATACAAAATTTATACTGGTACGAAATAATCAAGGAACACCCATCCCTTACTTTAGTGAGACACCAATCCCATAAGAAGCTAATGCCCTTGTCTAGCTGAGCACCCATAACAACTAGACCTTTAGTAAGTTGTACCTTGTAAGAAGGAACTAACCCCCTAGGAAACTAATCACCCACTCAAATACCTTGAAAAAATAATCTTTAACACCTATTTCTAGTCTTAAACTGATGATGACCACCTTTGTTTTCACTCTTCATCTTCACTCTCTCTCAAGATGCCTCTAGGGCTAATCTTGCTCAAACTGCCTCTTCTAGGCCATTAGGTCCAATGAACTATACATCCTCCTACATCAAATTGATTATATAGACATGTCTAATATTTTTCATGTTTGTATTGTCCTAATTGACCTGTACCTTCTCTTTTAAAATTAATCCAATTATGCCTTGTATTTATACCACTCTCTTACTTTAAACCATATTGGTCAGACAAGATGATTTAAATATTTGAAAAAAAATTAAAATATGTTGATACACACATTAAATGTGAGAACCAAACTCTTCATATTTCATTCATTACCTCATTAGCCCCAAACCATTATTAGCTATTGGTGGGACAAAAAACAATTAGGTCTAGAAACTCACATGTTATATGTGAGACTAATTAGACCACATTAAACCTTTACCAATGATATTAACACATCAAACCAATATCCAATAAACATTTTATCAATATCTCATGGGTCCATGCCACATGGAACACCAACTCAATACTTGAACCTACCAATTAGGTCTCCTTGCTCTTCAGGACTTCATACACAAAAAACACAGTCTCCAACTTTGAAATTAAACACTCAAATGTTTCATATATCCACATGATTATATAACATCAATGAAAATAATATGTCCTATTTGATTCCCTCATGTGATTTATACACTTCAACACAATCTCTAATCACTCAAAAAGAACTCTCTTAGAATGACCACTCAGACTGGTCATATACAATCAAAATATAGTCAAGCTATTTTGACTTTCCATAACTGATAAAAGGAAAAATATGAAAAAAAATGCCTTATAATAATCCTTATATACTTATATAACATATAAATACTCATTTTATTATTTAATTATACTTGTAACATCTTCAAATCACTCCTACAACATGGTCACTCAATCTACCAGTGTATTCAATAAACATAATCAACTTCTAAGCAATTTTTCACACTAAATATAGACTGGTCAAACCTCAAAAATAAAAACATATTATTCATGGAGTATAAAACACTCTCCAATAGTTATTTTATCTTAAAACATCAAAATACTATCAAGTATAACTTAATTATCCTTCTTGGGTCACTTGTAAAACATGATCATACACACAATCATCTTTGAAGCTCAATATATTTGATTGTACAAACACTAAAACATTATAAATAGTCTCTATGGATTTTATTTGGAGACCTTTAAAATTTTTCCTTTTCTACCACAATGAAACTCATCCTCGATCAAAAGATATAACTCAAACACTACATACTGGTTTTCCTTCATTAATTTGAATATTTAAATTCCAATGGTCACTGTGTAAATATTAAACATTAGAAACATTGTCATCATATCATTCTCCCTAGAAAATTTGAAAAAATTAAGTCCATAAATCTCCTTACAAGTATCCTAATTTTAATAGTTTAATGTTTTCCATCAATTTTTGACATAGGCATCTATGATTAAGACACTTAGCATCCTCGCCTACCTTCTGAGCACATTGACTATTTGACTCCATTGAACTTCTACCACTTAGAATCCCCAAATGTATTATAATAATTATATTGAATTATTGACTCAATATTATCCATTGGATCATAATCTGCATGATCATGTGCTCTATTGATTTTTATTTGATAGGTTTTATGCTCACCTTTAGATCTATTTCTCAAACTCTGTGATTGTGACACGTCACTAGCACGTATAATATTAACTATTTGAATTTGAACCATGTCAATGGATAATTATCTATTTAAATTAAATTCTCATAATTAGATTTATGATATGATTAAATGTTCAACGTAGATCTTGTGATAATGCAAATTTTGCTAAGTATAGAAACTTAGTGAATTCTGTTTGACAAGCCAACTTTACAACTTAATAACTTTTTCTACGCTCAACCTCATGACATAAAATTTAAACCACATGATCACCTTTCATAGGGGAATAATCCATATATCAAATTGATCCTATAAGCATCAAATGTGTAAAATATGATGCCATCAATTTTCTCACTTAGTTTTATTTATTAAGATGACTACTTGAGCTTAGACATTCATATGACCATTATGATGAATTATGTTCACTTCCATAAGGACTCTAAGCACTCATAAGATCCCATAGGGTATCGATAAGATGTCCATACCATCAATATCATCCATCAATTGCTTAACTAAGAAAACACTCTCTAAACCATCAATCTGATCACTTTATCATTAATGCACTATGAATTTCATGCTCTCTTTGACATCAATGGCAATCCAACATCAATGACCACACTAAAAACTTTTGACACTAATTTTATCATTAAATGGACAAAACTTATCTCTTTTAGGCCAAAAAATACACAATTTAAACTACTTTGAATAGGCTCAACAATACTATGAATTTTTTTAGATTATATGGTTTGGTATTTAGACTTGAAAAGATAAATTACCAATATTTAGGGTGAATAAAAATTTCCAAACTTCACTCTCCATGGATTGGAATTCCTATAAACTATCTTGTACCTCTTATTTTGTGTTTTTGCTCTTAAAATTTTGATTTTTACCAAATCTATACAACATACATACAACCAATGGGCATGTACATGTATATTTTAGAGTCTACTTCATTATATAGGTGATATTCAATAGGTTTCAATGAGTTTGGATGTATATTTATCCAATTATTCACAAATAGGTCTTCTAGTGGGGTTTTGCAAGGGTTTAAAAGTTTTCTAGGCTCTTAATGATTGTTCATAAATATTTTCCATTGAAATTTGGAACCAATGCCAAAAAATGTTAATGTATTAGGTATTTTAACTCCCCAAATTACTTAGGTTCCCATGCAAAAGGTGTGTACCAATGTGAGCATGTGAAATCTTCTCTCAGATTGAAAACAAGATCTTCTAGGCAGTGCTTGGTGTTAATTTGACCAAGATTATTAATTATAATATTTATATATAGCCCAAAATTATAATAAATATCTCTTATGACATGATTATGATTTTTATGATGATTTATAGTCATAATATGGGCTTGATCAAACCATTCCTCTTCACTTTGCATAGAAACAACTCCTTGTCTTGACCTGTAATTGTATCTGCTCATGGAAATAAACCAAATGACCATTTTTTATGGTTTCATAAGTGTTATTTATAAATTAAAATACCATATATTTCTCTTCAAATCATTTTAATGTGTAATTACCCTTTCTTACCTTGCTTTCTAGTTCAAAATTGACTTATTTTGCCTAGTTTATATAGTGAAGGTACTGCACATGCCAATCGACTAGTCATGGAGATTATCATAGCAGTTAATAAGACTAAAAAATTCATTTAATATCTCAAACATTCCATCTAGATTCATAATTTATCTCTTTTTGTAAATCAGGTGGTTATGAGGGTTTTATAAGGGTTTAAGAGGTAGAATCTTCTTAAGGATTATTTATAATGTACAGACCTCTAATAAGAACCCACTTACAATGAAAATGTATTATATTTTACCCCTCATAAATAGTGAAAATAATGATCTCCCATATAAAAGGCTCTTCAAGATCTCTATGTGGTGATATTAGGCTTCAAGAGGCTACCAAGATTGTGTATGCAAGAAATAAACTTGACAAGGTCAAACAAAATAAGATTTATACATTTTTCTATAATCCCACATCTTATCCAAGGTTTAAATTACCCTCCAACATGTCTAAATTTCCATAAAAATAATAAAATCTTCATGAGAGAGTCTAAAAGGAGGACTATGTGCCTTGAGGGTTTGGTGCCTGTTTACTTGATTTAGCCCTCAAGAGCATATTTTTCATAGATTTTTTAGTGTGATCATCTCCATATATGTGTATGGATATTAAAAATAATTATACCATGATTTAAAATACTTATAAATAATTTTTAACCCTCTTTTTACTTGTATACACCTTAAGAAATTTACCTACTCCAACTCTGACTATGATATATAGGTAGATGGTTGTGTAAAAAAAATCAATTGTGTTAAAAAATGAATTATTAACCTCATATATTAACCTCATAAATATTATTTATATTTATATCAAGTCATGATGACCAACTCAACCAAGTCTCATGTTTAGTTAATATATATTTTGGCCTATAGGTGGATTTTATTCAAAGTTACCAGTAGGTTGCTTGCTTGTTCCATCTTAAGATTGAGTTTTCCTTCTTTACACATTGATTTATGCTTGAGAATATGAGTATGCATTTAATATTACATTACACTCCTTCTAATGGTTTCATCCTTAATTTATTATCTATTCATATCCATGTCACCTCTCTCAAACCCTATCTTTTTCAAGAACCTCATTATGATTATGTCTACCACTAATGTAGGTAATGATTTATGAGTAATGAAGTTATTTGGTAAACATGTTATATTTTTCGTGATTTTTATACCTTAAAATAATTTAAAACTTCCCTAAATAACCTTTTATTTATAATCTAGACTCATTTTACAAAGTTTATAGGTCTTACACACTACACACAGTCATATTTCCATACAAGCCTATTGTACCTTCATATTAATGTCATTGGTAGTACTTTATCAGATTTTAATAATATTTTAATATGTTTATTGATAATATTAAATTTATTAATTCAATTCATAGTTCACTTGGCTTTAATGATCTTAAGCTTGCACTTTGAGGGCATATGATTGTGCTAGAGAGGGAATTGCCATTTGTATGGTTATAGGCGATGCCTTTCAAGGTTCAATTGACTATGTCATTACTTGAATATACCCATATATGTATCCTAATGATTTTAAAATTAATTTTTCTCTTTAAACATTCTCATATGCTTAAAACTCATTTATAGACCACTATCCCTCATCCTACTTATCAACTTGAAGAAAATCCTGTACCCATGTGGTTGTAGGTGTACATTTTGGGGTGAACTTGATTGTGTATCATGTTTGAAACCCTCTCCATCATTTTGATGAGTTAATATCTCATTAATCTCTTGAATAATCTTCTTGAACATGAAACTCCTCTATCACACTATTTCATCAACTTGCATAAGCTTAGAGATAGGCCTTTAGCCTCATGGTTGTAGTTCAGAGTAACTTGAAGTTCACAAATAAGAAGACATTTTGAATATATTATGATACTATCCATATGATATAACCTTTTTTAATTATTTATAATATGTTAAGACTTTATTATTTTAAATTTTGAATATCAACATGTTTAATGAGTCCCTTAACTAGTTGTAGGTGGATATTTTCTTAGGTTTATAACATGAATTGAGTTTAGTTATTCTTCATGGAAGGCCCTTGATAAAAAAAATTTTATTCATATAATTAGAAGACTATGTATCCTTCATACCATATCATCATGACCTTGTTCTTGAATATATACCTATCTCACATATATACTTGACTATTTATGATATTCAGGCTTGTATAGACTATGACTAAGTTTGAGGATGCTTGGAGAGTTTGAACACAAGTAAAAAATGTTCAAAAGTCCCTCACTTGTCAAATTATCACTAAAATATCAAAAATATCTCTTTAAGGTCTCCATCCTCTAAAGCCTCTTCCATATTATTATTCATCTCCTTGGTTATAGGTCTTCATTTATACTTCTTGAACCATTCAATAACTTGACATGTGTTATTCTTGAACTACCCCAAAAGTCCTATAAATTTCACTATGTAATCATGAATTTGATGGTCCAATTAGGCACTAAGAACATTAGATAGAACTAAAGACTACCAAGACCCTTGAATATAGCATGTTTTGACTTGAAATCAGGATTGTAGGTGTATCAAAGATAATTGATTACTTACTTAAAGGCTACCTTATTGGGCTTATGCCATGAATGAAGGAACAAGATGGATTGAAAACCAATTATAGTATATCAACATTAACTTATGCATTTGGACCATGATTTCATCCTTCAAAAATGACTATATCCTTCTTAACTGAAGGTGGCTATATGAAGTCATTTTGTATGGATAGAGACTATGTTTGAACCTGGGGAGGTAACTAATCATGGGTATGATCCTTGTCCTTCAAGTTATGAAATTTGATGATACTATCTAAGCATAGACATTCAAGAAAACATCTTCCCTATCTGCATTGTATTTTTTACTTTCATGACAAAATCTTGACTGTTAGTACCATGGATGTAGGTCATCTTATTGACTATTGGTAATCAGTAGTCTCTTGGTGTGTATATCCTCCTTGAGTGGCCATAATGGCACTCAGTATTATTGACTTCTCTTGTAATTTATTGATGAGATTGAAATGAATGGAAGTGCACATGATGAGGTGGGGAGATGTAAAACCATGAATGAAGGGTGAAATAAGCATGATCATAGTGAGAAATGGTAGTGTATGATAGTGATTATGGAGATAAAATAAAATGGGGTGATAATATCATGAAAGGGGAATTCCAAGACCAATTTTAAGAGTCCTATATAGACATATGGTTATCCTCTACCAAATATGTCAATTTGGATGCCTTTAAAGGAGGATAAGAGGTTGAATTTAAAACTTAGGAATATGCTAGGAACCTTTACAAATGTTAAAAACCTTAACATTTTCTAAATAGTGACTTTTGAGATTCTTGAGAACACAAGGATGGCCTTTTGATACTAATATTTTGAAGAATATCTTGAAAAAATATTGATTGGAAAACATAATAACATGAAGGAGATACATGCCAAGAAGAAACCAAGAAATCTTGAAACACTTTCTCTCTCCTATACCATACAACTCTCCTTCACATGCTTGTGTACTATAGATTTACATTATTTTGAATTCTTAAGCTCTATTTAGCCCTCAAATTTGTGGAACAGAACTAGTGGATACCATATAAGGGTGAGTTATGTCCCTGAGAAGCTCCATAAATTTGAATTTTCTTGCCATGATGCCTTGATGAAGAAAAATTGTAGAAAATTGACTGCCTTCTTGGATATAGGACTACTGATGTATGCCTTGACTTAAAAGGGATGATTCATGAAGGATAAATGACAAATTTGAGAAAATATTACTCCATATGGAATCTCTTTGATTTTACTTTCTTTGGACAAAATTGTAGACCTAAAATTTCTGTTTCTTGGTTGTACAACTTGTAAACCTGAAGAGCTCTCCCTATGTGCAAAGAAGGAAGATGACTGGAGGGGACCAGTTTTGGGCCTATTTTGCTTCATTTCTCCATGAAATTTTTATGGAACCCTTTTTATTCCATCCTCCTCATGCTCATGGCCTTATCTATACAAAAATTTTGTACAATTGTATACTTTTCCATGTAAAATGCAATAAATAACTCTTTTCTTGCCTTTTATTCGTAAATTAAGTTTATAGCCATCAATATTAGAGAATTTTAAATAATACCATGAGTTAAAACATATGTTAGGATAATTATTAGGCTTTTAAACACACTATTGGGGCCAAAATTAGCATTTGGGAGCTCAAAAGAGACCCTTTTCACACATAAACTTGCAGAAATTAACTTTTTCAAAGTATGAAAGTTTATGAATAAGGTAAATTCATATATATTAATATGTTTAAAGGTTTTATTAATAATTTAATTTCCTTTTATTACCATATTTTACATTTAAATATCAAAATTTGTCTTTTTAGGCAAACAAAATATAGTTTTACAAAGGACAACTTCCATTGAATGTCATATAAGCATATCATAGCCTTATAAAAGGCTTAAAATAGACTTTTGATGCATTTTGATAATTTTTTTGAGTTTATATCTCATTTAATACATTTCATCTAATAAATAATGTGGTAAAACTTCATGAAAAGTCATCAACTATCCTCTTTTTTCCATCTTCCTCAGAGCACTTTCAAATCATAGAACCTACTTAAAACTCTATCAAAACCTCAGAATGACACTTGAAACTATGAACATGACACTAATAAACTCACTCTTCACCTAAAAAATAAGACACTATGATGACCACAAATTTTTTTTAACTACATGGGTTGGCATTCAACCTTGACAAGCCAAATTACCAACATGTTTGGTGACTCACAGGTGTTGACTAGCCTGTTGGTCAAGAAAATTTAGAATATTTTTGATATATAAGACCTTGGAATATACTCTGAAACTAAAAAAAACATGTAGACTTGACACAAAGTAAACAAATAAGACATGACCTAAAAACAACAACTAACAACTAAAGCAAAAAAACAACTAACAAAGCATGTGCACTTAGAGGAATGAAACTAAAACTATGTACAAAGGAGTGACTCTCCTAATAGAAATACTTAAGGAACATCCCATTAATAGGAATAGGGGGTTCCCCTCCACTTACTTTGGATAATTAGAAATCATTACTTTCCTTACAATCAATAATACTATATGGGTCACACCAAAGGCTATAAAATTTGGAGTGTTTACCTAGTTTAGTACGTTCTTCATCCCACTTGAGTACCATGTCACGTTGCTAAAATTTCTTTGATGAATCTATTTTGTCAAAGTATTTCTTGATTTATTACTAGTTAGACCACATGATATGTATGGTATTATCTCTTGTTTCCTCCAATTCTCTCAATTCATTCATTCTACCTCCATTACATCATTTTATATAAGCTCTAGTTGATGTGAAAGCTCCAAGGCTAGAAGTTCCAATGAAATGGGTATCCTTGATTCTCTACCATAAACCAAAAGATAAGGAGAGTGACCAATGGCCTTATTTAGAGTGATTCTATCTACCCATAGGGTAGTCTTCAACTTTATATGCCATCCTCTCTAATTGTCTTCCATTATTCTCTTGATGATCCTAATGTAGTCATATAAAATTCAAAATTTGGTAACTTGAGTGTGGTTAATGACACCCAATCCATAGGTCCATCTTCCTTTCTCTCATGACCCGCATAGGAATGTTTTCACTAATTCCTATTCATCTGTAGCCTCTAAAACTAAAACCTTATAGACCTAGATTACTCTTTCCATGCTTAATCCATCCCCCTAGGTCCTATCATCCATGGATAACAGCACCCAAACTTATACTACAACACTGAAACCCAAGGTGTCCTATTTTTGGCACTATTATCTAAGTGCATTTTGGTTTCTAACAATCATATTCTTTTGAATCCTTGTCCTAATTCATGCCAGCCTAACACAAATTCATTTAACCCATGATCATTCAATCCCATATAAAAGGCCATTCAAAGTCCATTTAGAAGGGTTGACACTAATTTACAAGAGAGAAGCAAGACTACTTAAGCACTCTTCCTTATTCTCTACATACAACTATCCAATAGTATTTCAAGATTATTAAAACATTTATAATAGTCCCTAGTCATTCTAAGTATACCTAGTTTCACATTTACTTGCATTTTCATCACACTATTACACCAAGCACTTCAATGTGAGAACTACATATAAATTGATCCCTCCTCAGAGTATTGGTATGTAGGCAACATGTCCACACATAAGGTGTGAAGTACATTCAACATATCCTTTACACACTAACCCCTTTTCCCTATTTTCTAAAGTTATATTGAATTGAATAGAAGACACAAGAATATGAAGAATCAACCCTAAAAGGAGTTTTGTTGATTGTAAGGATCTAAAATTTGGTACATAGGTTCACACAGATGCTAAGAACAAAACCTAGAAAAATCAAATCTCTATGAGAATTTTGGACAATAGTGGTAAGACTAGGACTATATCACCAAAGAATAAGGTGTCCTATTTTTAGTGATCCTATCCAATCAAGAAATAAGCTCTATATTCCTATTTTTAATAGTCGCCTAATCTTGCATACAAACTTCTAGACCCTGTCTGAGTCAGAACAACATAGAATCAGATAATTTTGATTATCTCTCTCAATATTATTCTTTAAAAATCCCTAGCTACAGTCAAATTTCATAAATTAATAACCATAGTATATTATTTACTTATTTTATCTACTCAGATGTATTTGTTATTTAGGAATTAAACATCTACTTTCCCAAAAATAATAAAACATTTTGGGGAACCTGACTTACTTCAAATTTTGCATAAAAACCCTAGAAACCCTAGGGTAAATTCCTAGCTAATTTTCCCATTAATTTTTGAATTTTTCTTGAATATTAAAATAAAAAATTCTTCTCAAATTTTAAAATCTTGTCATAAATTTTAAAATAAATTTATTTCAAACCCTAGTTGCATCAACTAGATCCCTGTAATTTTTTAGTAATTTTCTAAATTTTTGATTGCATATTAAAATAAAAAAATCACTTCAAATTTCAAAAATTCATAGTAAAAAAATAAAAAATATTTACTTTTTCTAAAACCCTAGTTGCATCTACTAGGTCCCATTAAATCACTAATTTTCCACTATTTTTTTAAATTGCAACTTAACTCAAAAATTCAATTTCAATTTCAAAAAATCATAGTATTTGCAAAAATATCACTATTAAATCCCTAGTTGCATGTGCTAGCTCCTATTTTGCTTCTTTAGGTATCACCTTACATCCATAATCAAATTACAAAAATGATTCTCACTTATGTACAATTTTTTATCACATTTCTTGCAAATAACAAGGAAACCATAATGGGCCCTATCATGTACATGAATGATGTAGTCTATCATATGTTAGTACAAAGATTCATACTTTAGATTTCATAATTATGTTTCATTATATGGGATGATATTAAAAAATTCATTGCCAAAAATGCACAAATTTTCAAAATTCTCTTTACACATTCTATTTTTCTCATACGAAATAATTACCAACTCCATTTTACTAAACACTGTTTCTACTCATTTTTGCTTTTTCAAATTCAAAAGAAATAAGAAACTAAAGATAATGGTCAGGGGTTAGATGATACCCAGATGAAGTTGCGCACCGTATCCAGACGATTGAAGGAGCTCCTCTTTGGCTATGGAGGATGACACCTGTAGATAAGAAAGACTTAAACAAAGAAAATGTTAGATAGATATATGGTGGACATCCAAGCAAAGCTCGGTCCCAGAAGTGCAAAAGACTTCCTTGAGGGATGACAGTCCACTAGTTGATAAAAGAGTGTTGCTAGAAAGAGAAATGATGAAAGACTAAACAAAAGAAATACAGATAATGCATACCAGTATTCTACTATCAATCTATCACAGTCGCCGACATTGGTAGTTCTGCCAGCATCGGTTGGTAAAAGTTATCGACGTCGGTTAGTCTGCCAATGTCGGTAGGGGCAATGGTTGATGTCGGTCAAGGCAATGGCCTTGGATGGGTTTATGGGTGACAAAAGAGTCTAGGAGGTCTGTAGGAGTTTGGAGGTCCATGCAAGATTGCAGGGGAGTCAATAGAGTCTTAAGAGGGATAAGGGGTAGAGGACAGGTTGTCAAAAGGAGTAAGGATATGGGGAAGGCCTCTCAGCCTCTCTAGGAAGAAAGTCAGGTTTGGTTGATAATATTTAGAAATGCTAAATAGAAGCTAATTGCTAATGCTTTCTAAATTATTGAAATGAAATAGAAGAAGAATACTTAGCTTTTGCTTGCTGAAGAATCAGGGGTGTGAATGCTTGTTCCCGATGCGGCTGATGTAAAAGACTTCTTGTAATGTTTCAATCAGGTGTGGAGTGACTGATGCAGAGTTCTTGTAGCCTGTGATGCTTGGTGTGTGTCTAGGAGAGAGAGAGAGGTCAAATTCTAGGAGCAAGAGAATTAGCATTTAGGCAGAATTCGAGGTCAAAATTTGGTTTTAAGCAATCGACATCGGCGATACCACCGGCGTCAGCCAACGGGTAACCGACATTGGCAGCTAGAAGATGGGTAAAAAGGCTATTTTTAGCCTTTTGCCTATTCCTCTGTCTGCCAAGTTCAGTAGCCATTGGTGAACAGTCCAAAGGGTAGGTTTAATAGGTGTGAGAATTAATGGGGGAGTTGAAATAGGTCTTAAGTAATTATGATTACTCATAGGGTGATAAATGGGGGTATCCAAGGGCAAGGTGAGGTGTCATGGGTGATGTGTCAAGGGTGGTGTTATTAATTTAAAATAGGTAATTTATTTTAAATTAATAAGTGTGTGGGTTAGAAATGTTTAGAAGTGGACCAAGGGGACCAAGGGGGGGTTGACACTATTTTGGTGTCTACATTTTCCCCTTTTTGTCTTGTTGGTTGTTCTTGACGAACTGCAAGATAAAAATAGGAGTAAGTTGCCCCAGGTATGGGATAAGGTCATTTTTGTCCTATTGGTTGTTCTAATGAACTGCAAGACAAAAATAAGAGTTGGCTACCCTAGATGTGGGATGAGGTTTTCCCCCCTAAAAGTGGGAGTCGAGGGAAGGTAACCTAGTATCGGGTGCCAATTTGATAGATAGTGGATGGATATGGTGAAGTTTGAGTGTGAACGCTGTAAAAGTTGAGATTGTGCATATACCACTTCACATGATAAGTAGGTCAAATTGTCATAGTCAAAGGTCAAGGAGTGCTAAAATTGAAATAACCAATCCCCAACATTTAGTCGTAGCTGATTGGGTTAAACGATCCAAGCTGTAGCTCCAATGGTCATCATGTTCCAAGTATCTCAGGCTCAGGAAGTGCTCCTAGAAAACATGAAAATGTTACAAGTAGTGGGGATCAACTTGGGTGCAGTCCAATACTTGTGAGGGTCGTAATGTGATGTGCGTACAATTTTGCTAACTATTCGTGAGGTAGCATATATGCAATCAAAACAACCAAGGCATAGTTGTCTCAAAAGTGGTCATGGTGTGGGGAGATAGTCGCGATCTCCAAGGTTGTTGGTCATGATTTTGGGCTGGTATAGGTAGTTGGTCTATTAGATGGACAGATGAAGGAATGGCCGAGCTAACCTCAGAGGACCCCATGTCAACTGAGTGTTGCCTACATAGCCATTGTTGGAAGGGCCTTAGGCCAATGTAGTTCTCCCTAAAAAGGAGGAAGAGGGTCAGTTATGGATGCGGGTTGGACTAGGTTAAGTCATGGTTAAAGGTTAAATGGTTTGTCCATCAAGTAGATGAATAAACAGATGTGGTCGAGCTAACCCCAGAAGATGTCATGTCATCTGAGTGCTGCCTACATAGCCCCTATTTGAAGGGCCTCAGACCAATGTAGTTCAAGTTGGTTGATAGGTTGGTTTGGTCAGGTTATAAATGATGAGTGTATGATGATATTATAGCCTTTTCCATATTATGTGATGATGTATTCTGTAACATTGGTGATAGGGTTTTCCATCCCTAGCAAGTTTCCATATTAGTGATGGATGTATGCTAAAAATGAAATGAGTATGCTTATACTTCATCAAGTAATGGTTTATGCTTAACATAAATTGTGTGGTCGATAGTTTCCATGTGTATTGGTTTCCATAGAAACTAGTGTGAATAGGCTATGATAATGTGAGTGGTCTGAAAAAGGTTTGGTTGGTTTTGTTTGGTTTAGAAAATGATTTGGTTGGATTTGAATTGGTTGTATGTGACCAAAGTGCGTAAGAAGTGAAAGGCGCGTTGCTCTTTCATTGACAAGGACCATAATGATAGCATAGATAGGGTTATTGCAAACAAAAACCTCATTCATGCATTACGTCATTGACCATTGTTTGTGTTAGAGAAGTATTCAAATCACTCAATGTTAAGTGAGCTCAAAATCCCTTGGGTATGTTGGGGTAATAGGTTTGATTATGTGAGGTATGAGGATAGCATAACCCTTTTTAGCAAGGATAACTTTTCCCCTTTTATAGGTGACCCTGAGAATGACTATAGGCAAGTCCATGAATTTATAGTTTGCTAGTCAATTTTTTTTTTGGGTAGACTGATCAAAGCGAGAAGTCTACGTGGGGATGTTGTTTTGTTTTGTGGTCATATGTGAAGCTGATCGATGTGGGAAGCTTCTGAGAGAGTGTTGTTTGGAGCAAAATTTGTGTATAGCAATCCTTTGAGGGAGTGGTCTATATTCTGCTTTGTATGTTGATGTCTTTAAATAGCTATCCTTCAAGGGTACAGTCTATTAATTATAGCAATGATGTAGTTATCTTTCAAGGGAACAGTCTACATTTATAGTTTATGACATTTGTATAGGCATCCCATTTTTTTTTTTGACTAAACTTTTGGTCATGGATTCGACTATAGAGGTTTGGGGCTTTCCCTTTTATAAGGACAAAGCATTCATGCTTTACCAAAGGGTTGACTAATGTTTATAGGGAAAAAGGGTTGAAAGGAATAGGAATGATGATGATGGGGGTTGCTCAAGGGACAAGCTCAAGTTAAACATCAAGTGAATGATTACTTGATTAACAGTAGAATGGTCGTAGATGCAAGGCATTAAGGGGCTCAGGTTCTGGCCAACCTTCAAGAGAAGACATACGATAAGTCCCTGATCCATACTTGTGTGTTATGATATAAGGTCTGAGCCAATTAGGAGAAAACTTGCCTCATTTATTTCTTTCCATATTGGTCACATGCTGGTTTTCTTTGAGGACAAGATCTCTGATGTTGAAATCTAATTCTCTTAGACTTTTGTTATAGGCACGTTGGAGGTGATTTTGGTAGATATGGAGATGGTTGAGGGCAGCAAGGCAACGTTCGTCAAGTAACTCAAGTTGAGCCAATTGATCTTGACAAAAGTCATCATTAGAAAGTATGTCATGCAAAGAGATGCATAGAGAAGGTATCTATACTTCAAGAGGCAAGACAACCTTAGTTTGATACACTAGAGAGAAAGGTGTAGCACTCGTAGGGGTTCGAATGCTAGTGTGGTAGGCCCACAAAGCAAAGAGAATATGAATGTGCCAATCCCTTCCAGTGTTGTTTACCACCTTCATTAGAATTTTGGTTAAGATTTTGTTGGAAGCCTTAGCCTGCCCATTTTCTTGTGGGTAGTAAGGTGAGGAGAAGCTGAGCTTGATGCCAAATGAGTCACAAAGTTTTTTGACAGTCTTGTTTTTGAATGATTTGCCATTATCGGTGATGATTTTGTGAGGTACACCAAAATGACAGATGATATGGGTGTTGATGAAGTCAATGATTTTGTCAGCTTTAGTGGAGATGAGGGGAATTGCTTCCACCCATTTAGTGAAGTATTTGGTTGCGGTGATAATGGACTGATGTCAGAGAGATGAATGGGGGTTAATTTCACTGATTAGGTCTAAGCCCCATTGTGAAAAGGGCCAAAAATCCTTAGCAACTTGTAAAGTATGGCTAGGGACATGAAGTAAGTTAGTGTGTTGTTGGCATTTGATGCAACGCTGAACATAGTCGCTGTAGTCTTGGTGAAGAGTGGGCCAATAATAGCCCAGGTAAAGGATGCGCTTTGCAATTGTGTTACCATTAAAATATCTACAAAAAATCCCATCATGGACTTGTTTGATAGTGTGAGATGTTTTAGTGGAGGTTAGACATCGAAGAAGGAGGCCATCAAAACCTCATTTATAGAGCAGACCCTCTAGCATAGTATGTCAAGCTGTGCTTTTGATAAAAGCCTATCACGCATTACTAGAGAGATCAGGGGGGACAATAGAATACGTTAAGTAGTCCACAAGTTGTTTATACCAAACATCCTGTGGGCTAGAGTCGATGGTGCTGACAAAGTTGATGTTGGTGGAGATATATGAAGGTAACGCCAAACGATGTACCATAACATAAATTCTTGAGGAAGATGATGAGGATGGAATGCATGAGGTGAGAGAAGCCATGGTGTTAGCAAACTTATTCGTAGATCGAGGAATAGTTTGTAAGAGGTAATGGTTGAAATATTCTAGCAGGGTGTCAACACGGTGTTTGTACCTTTACAAAACTTCATTTTTACAAAGATATGAATTGTTAATCTAATTAAAGACTAGTTGTGAGTCGCCAAAGATGTTGATGGTCTTAACGCCTAGGAAAAGGGTGGTTTGAAGTCAAAAATTAAGGCTTCATATTCAGCCATGTTGTTGGTACATTCAAAGTCAAGTTTGAAAGATAGGGGCATGGGCTCACCCTCATGAGGGATGAGAATGACCCCCGTACCCCCACCATGTTGACATTTAGACCCATCAAATAACATTGTCATTTGATAGAAAATGTCATTGGTAGATAACGTGGTGATGGATTCGTCAGGGAATTCATAGTGAGAAGGTTGGTTGTCAGGTAGAGGGGCATCCGCTAGTTGGTCAGCAATTGTTTGCCCCTTTATAGATTTCTATTGGATGAATTCCAAGTCAAACTCAGCAAGAACCATGAGCCAATGAGCCATATGTTGATTTTTGTATGGTTTGGAATGCATATATTTTAGAGGGTCGGTGTGGGTGATGACATAAGTTTTATGATTGAGAAGATAATGACAAAGTTTGGTAGCGGCAAAGACTAATGCCAAGCAGATTTTTTTGGTATGAGTATACCGAGTTTCATAATCAATGAGCATTCGAATTATATAATAAACCACTTGCTCATGATGTTGTTCATCTTGGTGCATGATCATGGCACCTAAAGAATGATTTGTTGCTGAGATGTAAAGATAGAAAGGTTGACCTTATTTAGGTGGAATAAGGACTGGTGGAGAGACAAGATAATATTTAAGAGCCTTAAAAGCCTCTTGGCAATCCTTATCCCAATTAAAGGAGACATCCTTCTTAAGGAGGTGATGAAAGGGTTGACATCGGTTGGAAAGCTGCAAGATGAAGCGACGGATAGAATGAAGCTTCCCTTGTAAGCTACGAAGTTGTTTTAGATTAGTAGGTGACAGTATCTCGAGTATAGCTCTTATCTTAGCGAGATCAATCTCAATGCCATGAAGGGAAATGATGAAGCCTAAAATCTTCCCAGAGAGAACCCCAAAGACGCATTTCTTGGGGTTGAGTCAAACGTTGTATTGGAGGAGGCGAGTGAAGATGATTTTGAGAATAGTCAAATGGTCACGACAGAGTTTAGATTTGCCTAGTAAGTCATCCACATAGTCCTCCATGATTTTTTGGAGGACATAGTGAAAGATGTAGGTCATGGCGCGTTGATATGTGGCACCTACATTTTTTAGGCCAAAAGGCATGACCCTATAGCAAAAAGTCCCCCATGGGGTGATGAAGGTAGTTTTGTGTTGATCTTTTGGTGCAATCAAGATTTGGTTATATCCTGAAAACCCATCCATGAATGATAGCATCTCATGACCAGCTGTAAGATCAACAAGTTGGTCGATGTTGGGTAGAGGAAAATTGTCTTTTGGTTAAGCCAAGTTAAGGTCATGATAGTCAGTATAGATTTGGATCCCCCAAGTTGCTTTGGTGATAGGGACAATATTTGACACCCATTGTGGATAATCGATGGGTCAGATAAAAGAGACAGAGAGAAGATGTTGAAGCTCCTCTTTGATAAGGAGTGCAACGTGAGGATGAATCTTACAAAGCTTTTGCCTGATAGGCTTAGTTTAATAGGGTGAGATCCTGATATTTTAGGTTGGAGTTTGGAATCTCAAAATTAGGGACGGTGATGGAGGCAATGGTTGGTAATGATTTGAGTAAAGAAGCTAGTGGTTGGGGGTCTTTGGGTTGGACCTTCACTGCCTATAAGGCTTTGATTAAGGTTCAGTGATGTTGTGGAGAGCTTTGAATGAGGTCATATAAAGTCATCTTTACGGGAGTTTGGTGAAGCCGTTTCACCATAGAATCATGGATTGCCTCTGAAGAAGTTGGTTGGGATGTACCCAAGATAGAAATCTTGGGTTTGGGTGGTTGAGCAAGTTTGACAAATGGGTAGGTCCAAGGAATAACAACTTTCTCTTTTGCTTTATCCTTTAAAGTTTGTGATCTCGTGGCTACATTGATGGTGTTAATCTCAAATAAAGGGAGTGAAGGAGGTAAAGGGACCATAGTCTGATGATGGGATCCCGATGAAGGTGAAGAGGTTTGAGAGACATGAGATGGTGTTGGAGATTTGTTGACAGTATCCTCAACAAGAAGGGTGCCTTTTTCCATGTATTGGTGAATGACAACCTTAAGGGCACAATAATTTTCAGTGTCATGTCTAGGTGTGCGATGATATAGGCAAATTTTAGTGTCATCGAACCAAGATGGTTCTGGTCCAAGAGGTTGAAATGGTTTAATAGGTGGGAGAGTGATGCTAGAAGTTTGCAAAAGTCGGCGTAGTATCAAAGCATATGAACCCACTAATGGGTTCATGCTTGTTGATGCACTAGGTGTTGATGACTTTTGTTTTAGAGTTGTTGAGGGAGATTTTCATACCACCTTTTTGATTGGTGGTGTGGCCACTTGTGTAGATGACACTTTCTTTGTGAGGGGTGCCAAATTTTTCAGAGGAGGCATGTTTTTGGTGGGTAAAGGGAGTAATAGAGGTAACTTGTTGTTGATAGGTGTTGGAGTAGGGAGTACTCCTATTACAGTAGAAGGATGAGGGCCCAAAATAGAGGGAAATGGTGATGGTGGGGGAAGAGTTCTCTGACATGTTTTAGTAGCCTTCTGTAGTCTGGTTTGAGGACCACTATTGTGTAAGGCAAGGTTCAAGTCTACCTTCACTTGTGGGTGAGTGAGGTTAGATATGGGGTGAACATCGAAGGATTTAACCAGTTTTGGTATGGTGGATGTTTGTGAGGGTTTAGGTTTAGATGTGGATGGTTGAGCTTCTGAAGATTTGGAAGTAGAAGCCTGGCCCTCATTGGAGACTTTGGGAGATTTTGTCGAAGGAGGGTTAATAGTATGAGATAGAGCAGGATGTGTAAGATAAGGAGATTTGAGTCACTCCCATAATGCCTCATGTTCTAAGTTCCTTGAATGGAGAAATCCTAAGTTTTTAGCTAGTCGAGAGAATGGTTTAGAAGATGTTAGATGAGGCTTTGGTTTTTTAGAAGATGCGGGTGGTTGTGAGACCGGAAATGTGTTAAATGCAGTGATTTCGGGCCAAAGGCATGAGAGAGCCATTACTAGATCATCTTCGATCGAAGTAGGTGAAGAGACAAGTTCTTCTCTTGGTGGAGAAGAAATTGGGGAATGTGACTCCTAAAGAGGATAGAGGGTAGGGATGATTGTACCTTCTACTTGCGGTTAAAGAGCAAGAAAGGCATGGTCCTCCATTGGTAGTAGGAAGGATGAAGGTGGGGCTAGTGGCATTGGTATGGTTAAAGCGTCTTCCAATACAAGAGGGGTAGATGGAGAACTAATAGAAGAAGAAGGTTCTTCCACCTGTGGAGGAGAAATAGGAGAAGAAGGCTCTTCTACTTGTGGTGGAAAAATAGGAAAAGAAGGCTCTTCTTCTTGTGGTGGACAAATAGGTTGACTAACCTCTTCAGACTGTGTGAGAGGTTGGTTAGGAATGACAGGAAAGACTGTGTTGACTGTGCATATATTATGCTCTTGGGGGTCTTATAACATGGTCTATATGTTGTTTTCGCTAGGGGGATGGTTAGGGAATGGTTGTCTAAAGATGTCTATGTTTTGGTTAGGTGGCACGTTTGGGTTATCCAAGACAAGATCACCTTTATCTAACATGTCTTGAATGATATTCTTAAGGGTTTTACAATTTTCTATGCCATGACCTTTGACACGATGATAATGACAAAAGTCATTTTCCCTGTACCATGCAGGGATAGATTTTGAAGGGTCAAATTGTGGTGGTGGTCAAATTTGGGAGAGGCTGAGGACTCCCTGTTTAACTAGTTTATCCAACACGGACACGTATGATTCGCCTATTAGAGTATATTGACGCTATACGTATCATTATTGGAATTATCGTGTAATGCTTTGAGACGTGGAAGGTTCAGATTGGTTAGTTATGGTCGATGATGATGATCTAAGTACCACAACATTTTCCAATCCCTTGGATTTGGAATTGAAAGAAGAAGATTTGGATGAAGGGTCATTTGATTTTGCGTTAGTATTTTTACTACGCAATTTGACTTTATTTTCTTTAACAACACAGAGTTCAAGCTTCCTAGCCATGGTGAAAGCTTCATCAAATGTGCAGAATGTTTGGACCTGCAAAGTAGATGAGATGTGTTTGGCACACGCTTGTGAAAAGAGCTCGATGAGCTCAGGTTGAGGTAAAGAAAAGGAGAGTTGGTTGATTAAACTTCTCCATCGAGTAATGAAATCAATAATTGATTCATCATCGAATTGTCTGATAGAATATAGGTCCATGATGGAGACCTTTTTAGTGATGTTAATTGAAAAGTGGTCAAGGAAAATTTGGGCTAGTTGAGTGAAAGAGAAGATAGAGTGACTGGTAATAAAACTATACCAATCAAGGGCAGCACCAAAAAGTGACATGGGAAATGTGCGTAGTAATAATGCATCGTCATGTGCTATAAGGTAACAAGCATATCTAAACGCTCGTAGATGTTGATGTGGGTCTTATTTACTCTAAAAGCGAGTAAACTTGGGAAGTTCCCACTGGCTAGGATATGGTCAAATTGGGACTGAAGGATGAATGGGTTCATTATAGATTTGTTCATATGAGAGAACATTTCTTGAACCAAAAATGGATGTCTCAAGATTAGACATCTTATCCATCAACATCTTGATTAGATCGGTTGATGGATTTGTAGGTGGGTGCCCCTAGGTTGTAAGGCATTTGGAAGGTGTTAGATGGAGCGTATGACATAGTTGGTTGTGCTTGTATAGGCGCAACATATTGGTAACTAGTCATAGGGACTGATGTTGAAGTCAAGGGTGGTTGTGTCATGAAGCTAGAGGGCATAACTTGACTCGATGTCACCAAAGGTGGTTGGATGGTGGCAACACTAGCTGAAGGATAAGTAGTCACTCTTGTATTTATGGGTGCAAGAGTAGGTGGGATGGAGACAATTAAGTTCTGGAATGGTGTAAGATTTTGTTGAATGGTTTATGGTTGAGGGGGTACAGAAACCCCAATGGAGGTGGGTCTAGAAATAGAAGGAGAGGCCACACTTTGAATATTGGTCATGGTCAAGTTGTTAGTTGAGGCAATGGCCTGGGTGACCATGGGTTGGGTTACAGAGGCTGTAGATATGATTGCCATTTCAACTAAGGATGTTGGCATCCCATAAACTGGGTTGCTTGAAGAGTCTCACATTTAACTTCTCATGAGATAGTGCTGAAGAGCCTTGGCATTGAGGTCAAGGAACCTTTCAAAGTCTTGGTTTCCTTTGGGAACAATTGGATGTTGATTGGGGGTTGGTTGGATAGGAGTACATTCAGTTTCTGAATTATACTCCATTTGGGGACTTGATATAGAAGGTGAAGGTAGAAGTGGTTGTTGCCTTGCGTGGTTAACAAGAATTTTGGCTTGACTACGTGTCAAAACCATCCAAGGCAAAAAGGGTCAGGTTCTAAAAACTGTATGTTTCAGCCTCAGAAAACCAGATTGTGTTTTTGATAACCAAAAAGTCAGGTTTTGAACTTCCTGTTTGAGAAGAAATATTTTTGACAGTGATCAACATTGGTAGAAAAATTGATGTCGATGAATAAGTTGCCGATGTTGGTCAGATAACTGATGTCGGTGAATATCAGTTGCCGACGTCGGTGGAAAAACCAATGTCAGTTACTGTGTATTTCTAGAAGCTCAAAAAACTAAAAGTTTTTGGAAGAAAGAACAAAGTTTGAGTTGTTTTTAGATCTCAAAATGCGACCTCACTAGCTCAAAAAATTAGATACAGACAGAAAAATAGATGATGGAAAGTAACCACTAAATGTTGATTCCTAAGAATAGAATTTTAGAATCATGTTGGCTTATGCCTTAGAAGAATATGTTTGGGAAGTTGGGCTTTTAGAATGGGTCCTAAAAGTGGCAGTCTAAGGTTGGTTTTGGGTTAAGTTTTGGTGCTCAAAATCTGTATTAGGTTTCGTACGTGGCCTAGTGCTAGGAGCTTGCTCCCTTCACTTCATGAGCCCAGAGCCTAGCTAGGTCACTTAGCCAATATATACTTCCCCTAGAGTTTATACTCTGCCAGAGAATAGAGTGGGTTCTCCCCTTGGTAGTGAAGTCCAAGTGGGATTGCCAAGAAGGGTAAGGTATCTGCTAGGTGATGAAATCCTAGTCAGGCCTTGTCTCAGGTATGTTTAGATGTTTAGTTTGATGTGCTTGTGGTCTGGTAGTGTAACATATGTGTACTACACTTTATTCATAATGCGGCTTTAATTACTAGATGAGTTAAAAATGCATTCAAGCAGGAATGAGATGCAATATATTTTTAACCCAAATTGAAATGTTTTTGTTTGGATGCAAACAATTAGGAAAAGGTTAAGAGCATGAACTTCACTACTCTAAGATGCAGGAAAAAGGTGACAAGAAGAAAAGGTTCTTTTTAACTAGTGTTAATGGTTTCTTTTCGAAATAAGGAGATAAAAGAAGGATACAAGGAGAGAAAATTTCATAATGCACCTATATGAAATTTTGTTTTAGAAGAAATGAACCCAAGGAAAACTCTAGGGTCATCAGGCATGCCAGAATGTTTCTACTCATTTTCACTTTTTCACATTTAGAAGAAATAAGAAACTAAAGATAATGGTCAGGGGTTAGATGATAACCGAATGAAGTTGTGCACCATATCCAGATGATTGAAGGAGCTCCTCTTTGGCTATGGAGGATGACACCTATAGATAAGAAAATACTTAAACAAAGAAAATGTTAGATAGATATATGGTGGGACTGCCAAGCAAAGCTCAGTCCCAGAAGTGCAAAAGACTTTCTTAAGGGATGATAGTGCACTAGTTGATAAAAGAGTGTTGCTAGAAAGAGAAATGATGAAAGACTAAACAAAAGAAATAGAGATAATGCGTACCTATATTCTACTGTCAGTCTATCACAGTCACTGACGTCGGTAGTTCTGTCGGTGTCAGTTGGTAAAAGTTGCCGACGTCGGTCTGACATCGGTAGGGGCAATGGTCGATGTCAGTCAGGGGTAATGGCCTTGGATGGGTTTTGGATAGGTTTATGGGTGACAAAAGAGTTTTTGGAGGTCTGTAGGAGTTTGGAGGTCTGTGTAAGATTACAGGGGAGTCAATAGAGTCTTAAGAGGGATAAGGGGTAGAGGACAGGTTGTTAAAAGGAGTAAGGATATGGGGAAGGCCTCTCAGCCTCTCTAGGAGAGAAGTCAGGTCTGGTTGATGATATTTAGAAATGATAAATAGAAGCTAATTGCTAATGCTTTCTAAATTACTAAAATGAAATAGAAGAAGAATACTTATCTCTTTCTTGCTGAAGAATTAGGGGTGTGAATGCTTGTTCCCGATGCGGCTGATGTAGAAGACTTCCTGTAGCCTATGATGCTTGGTGTGCATCTGAGAGAGAGAGAAGAGAGAGAGAGAGAGAGAGAGAGAGAGAGAGAGAGAGAGAGAGAGAGGAAGAGAGAGAGAAGAGAGAGAGAGAGGAGGAGAGAGAGAGAGAGAGAGAGAGATAGGTCAAATTTTAGGAACAAGAGAATTAGCATTTGAGAAAAATTTGGGGTCAGAATTTGGTTTTAAGCAACTGACGTCGGCGATACCGCCAGCGTCGACCGATGGGTAACCGACGTCGGTGGCTAGAAGATGGGTAAAAAGGCTATTTTTTGCCTTTTGCCCATTCCTCCATCTACCAAGTTTAGCTTCCATTGGCGAATGGTCCAAAGGGTAGGTTTAATAGGCATGAGAATTAGTGGGGGAGTTGAAATAAGTCTTAGGTAATTATGATTAGTCATAGGGTGATAAATGGGGGTATCCAAGGGCAAGGTGAGGTGTCATGGGTGATGTGTCAAGGGTGGTGTTATTAATTTAAAATAGGTAATTTATTTTAAATTAATAAGTGTGTGGGTTAGAAATGTTTAGAAGTGGACCAAGGGGACCAAGGGGGGTTGACACTATTTTGGTGTCTGCAAACACATTCAAAATGTTATGTTACATGTTAAAAGCCTATATGACTTTACACAAAGATTCATGATCTCTACCCTTTACTTTATATCACACATGTGGAATTTTTTCAAGCTTATCATGCTGAACATGTTATAAATGTCATGATTAAAGTCAAATTTTTCTATGCATTAATGCATAATTTCATGCTTTCTATCCCTTGTTTACTATCTATCATGTGGAATGACCTCTATAATCATATTTCTATACATGGTTTTTACTTAGATGTATTTAACTCTTTGTCTATTTTAAGTATCTCTATATCACTACTAGACACAAGCAAACACTAATGGTTATATTTATCCCTCCTCTCTTCAAATTTGGTTCATATATCTTTTATCCTATACCTACTACCATCTCTATGCCTATAGTAGATTATGCAATGCATACTATCACCCAAGTTTATAAATATAAGTAGGTTAATTACACCCATGGTTATAGATTTGTCACTTAGGTTAGCACCCCTTCCCATCTAGTTTTAGGTCCTCCACCTATTATAGTTCTTCCTCTAATCTAGATTCGGCCATAGTCAAGACCTTCATCACTAGAATAGAGAGTTCACACACCTCTAAAGCTTTAGGATTCTAGACAAATTCTAGCTATAGTGATCACACTTAGAATGGTCTCATTGAGATCTCATGTATCTATACATAGAGCACATGTTTAGAGAGCTTCTACTTCTAAATGGGTCCCTAAGATCCCTATAGTTGCATCCACTTCTCAAAGTTATGGAGGGATGACATAGTTGGTTTCCACTATAGATATTTCAGAACATTTACAATATATATATATATATAGCCATAGTCTCAGCATTTCCATCATGCTTCGTGATCATGCACATTCCTTCTTGATACAAGACAACATAATAGGGAGTATCCCATGAGACTCACTAGTTTGTATCATTTCTTCTCAATCTTTCCTATACATAGCATATTTTAAAAATACAAAACCAATATAAAACATAAAAAATACCAAAAACATTCAAATATATATACAAAAACCTTTTGATTATATGCATCATCCATGGTTTACATTGATACTACTATTTTAAACTTATAATTGTTATTCCATGCTATTATTTGTTGATTTATCTACATTACCATGCTTTACTTGATCTTTCTTGAGTGTGTACAGTGACATCTAGATCCTTGAGTGCTTCACTCTACCCATTGAGTGGCTATCCTACTTCTACATTCAAGACACATTGATATACATAACCACTGGGGGCATCTTCTACATGATACACCATCTAGGTTATGTCATTCCTACACTACACACTCCAAGTTATCATGCTAGTGTACATTACTTACTAGATTACATAGATTATAATATTGACACTCACTAGTATCTAGCACTTGTGTATCTCTTAGTATATACCTAATCTTGTACTAAACATGTCTTTCATACTTTCACTCTTTCTTTGATTAGTTATATGTGATTCTATCTTTCCAATTATTACATGCATTCTATTCTTTTTTAGTGTAGCTTATTGGATAGAATTTCCAATTCATACTTGTCTCCTGTATGTGCCTTAGGACATTTATCAATATCCTTCTCTTCTATTCATGTGTGTACCTTAGGACATTTTCCATTGTCCTTTACTTTTACTCCTCTATGGATTGTGGCTTCCATGCCAACTTGATTTTTCTAATTGTATGTGTATGTGGCATTTGAACATGTCTTGTATGCTTATTTTCTAGTTTGAGTGACATGTGCTCCCTTGATTTCTTGGCCCCTTGGCCACTCTTGTATGCTTATTAATAATTATTGCTTTGTATGCTTATTTTCTGATTAACTTTCCTATTTATAATACCATGATCCGTATCATTTATTTCTTTTCTTTCTTGTATGCCATGATGAACATCATGCTCCATCACTTCTTGCTAAAAACTAACAATTAAAAACTAACACTTTTGATTATAGTTCAATACATTACACATTTTATTACATTATTATATCTATCTAAGCATAACCTTGTTGATCTAACAATACCTCAATACACACCATGTTATATCTTGAGATATCTTGTTGATTATCATTACTATATCATATATATTTATAACTTAACACACATGGATCTTTCTTTTGAGGATAGTCATTACAAAATCTTCATTACTACCCTTAGAAGAGGGGGAAATAAATAGGGATTTTGTCATAAGAGATTAGAGCTCTTGAAAATAAAAAAATAAATTTTCAAAACACTCAAAAAGAATCTAGACATCAGACCAGGTAGAATAGACCAGGTAGACAATAGAGAATCCAAAATAGTTACCAGATTTAGCCCTGGATAATAGTGCCAAAGTTTAACTACATAATTTAATAATAGGGTGTCCTATTTTTGTGCTCCTATATATATATCATAAAAATCCAATTTTCCAAAAATAGACAAAAAAGTGAGTTCAATCACAGGTTTGTCAGCTCAATACAATCTAGATGTATCATGTTCAGTGCAATTATGCTTAGAGAATCTAGATATTGGGGGCATAATGCATGGCATGATGGATATCACTTCAAATTTTACATTAGGTAGTTGATATAACTTCCAAATTAGAATCCATGTTCTAAACCCCAGTGATTGGGGCAATGTGCATGACATATTGATCTTCCCCTTTTTTGAGTTTAGTTTATTTTCTAGGCATTTCTCAGTAGTTGCATGCCTTACTCCATCTACATGTGGTTGGAATCATTTTTCAAGTTTGAATTTCATACAAGTGTAACTTGATTAGTACCTAAGTTCCTGAATTAGCTTCCACATAATTCTATTACACTAGTTTAGAAGTGGATTTCATACAAACCTAATCTCCATCTTTCAAAATGGCCAAGAGTGGCCTAGTTTTCAGCATACATTTACCTATCCATGCTAACATTGTTATATCACAATACATTCATGGGATTTGAGAGCCATCTCATATGACATCTATTCCATATTGGTATTAATTCATAGCTTCAACTCATAGGGTAATGATGGAGCCAAAGGACTAGCTAGCTTTTGTATTCTTGAGCCACCTATTCAGAGGGATTGGACACACATTTTAGACCTTGATTGATACATGCATGATTCATTAGCTTCACTTAGTAGGCAATGATGGAGCCAAAGGGCCTACCTTTACATTCTTGATCCACTTATAGCAAATTGGACACTCAACTCCATTCATGATATTACTTTTGGTATAGTATACACCTAGCACAATCTAGAATCGTAATAGGTTTTGTATTGGTTTACATACCCAATAAGGTATATTCATTCCTTTCTCTTCCTATCTCTCTTATCTAAATTTTATATATTATTATTTTAAATATATCATATCAAGTAAGGATTGACTTACTCTATGTTTTTCATTATAGATTCACACTTCACACTATGTTTTCTCTACACACATCTTGCATCACACAACTTCATGAGCTTAACTTTTATAGGTAAGTTTAGGTATGCTTTCTATTTTTCCTTTATCATAGTATTTCAATTTTATGCATAAATAGAATAAAGTTGGGGAAAATTTAGTCATATAAAATGAAAATTTTGGTAACTTGAGTATGGCTAATGACACCCAATCTATAGGTCCATCTTATTTTCTCTCATGACCCCTTAAACATGTTTTCATTGATTCCCAATCATCCATAGCCTCCCAATATGAACCCTTGTAGACCTAGATTTAACTTTCCATGCTTAATCAATCCCCCTAGGTCCCATTAACCATGGAAAATATCACCCAAACATGGACTATAGTACTAGACCTAGGGAGTCTTATTTCTGGCATTATTATTCAAGTGCATTTTGGCTTCTAATGGTCATATTCTTTTGAATCCTTGTCTTAACTCATGTCAGTATAATGTGAATTCATTTAACCTAAAATCTTTAAATACCTTATAAAATTCCATTAAAATTCCATTTAAAAGGGTTGGAACTCATTTACAAGAGAGAAGTAAGAATACAAGGAAGACTACTCAAACACTCTTCCCTATTCTCTGCATACAACCACCTAATAGTATTTCAAGCTTATTCAATCATTTATACCAATCCATAGTCATTATAAGTACACATAGTTTCACATTTACTTACATTTTAATCACACTATTACACCAAGCACTTCAATGGAATAACTACATGTAGCTTAATCTTCCTCAAAGTATTGGTATGTAGGGAGCATACCCACATACGAGGTGTGAAGTGCATTCAACGTATCCTTTACACACTAACCCATTTTCCCTATTCTCCAAAGTTCCATTTAATTACATATAAGATAAAATCACATGAATAATCATCTCAATAAGGAGTTCTATTAATAGTAAATATCTAAAATTTGGTACATAGGCTCATATAGATGCTATAAATAAAACTAAAAAAAAGTAGATCTCTATGAGTAGTTTGGACAAAAATGACATGACCAAGACCATAGTGATAGAAATTAAGGTTTACAATTTTTTGTGGTCCTATCCAATCAAGAAATGAACTCTAGATTTGTCATGCCCTTAACCATTAGTGTGTCTAGGGATATGTGTGGTTGACTTGCGCTTACATACCTCTTTTATGTACTTATTAAATTCATCTATGTTCTTAAATAGGTCAACCTATGGAATAACCTTGGCTAAGTAGACTATATATAGGAGGTAGTGATTAGTAGCATCATGTGTGAAGTATTATGCTAATAGTGAATTATTGTAGAGGTTGTCCCTTGAAGTGGCTTTGCTATATTATCTAATCTTTTGTTCTAATATCAATTATGATTGTAATCTCTCATATTTTATTATTATTTAAAATATAAAATCATTCTATGCAAATATATAAGTAATTTTATTACAAGTGGTATCAGAGCTTCAATTTGGGTAAGTTGCCTATGACATTTTTTTTAGATCTGGAGAGGCATGGCTTCTGGGAGCAGTGAAAGAGAAAAAACATAACTTGTAATCCAGGAAGATTTTTTTTTTTGTCAGTGTAGTATTGCTCAGAATGCTTTTTTGAAAAAAATATTTTAAAAAAAAGTCTAGAAATTTTTTCCCCTTACACACTTGCAGTCATTGGATTCATCTCGGTAAGATGATTACAATGGTGTATTATATCAATACATTTTTTTGGGGTCAAAACCCTATTAGGGTTTTTTTATGGTAGGTCCTTCAACTTGAAGAAGAAAAGGGGCACTAAAAACTCCTAAGACTCCTATTGATGACATGGAATTTGGAACTTTAGATTTGATGATTTCTCAGCTTTAAGAGGACATAAAAAACTTGGTGAGGCATGATGAATTTTTTGAAATCCAAACTAATGTTTCAGGGATACACAGAGAGATTAATGGAGTTCACAATGAATTGTAGCATATCACTATGCAATTGGCTTCCCTCACATCTTAGTTTTAGCCTAACAATCCTCCATTTTAGTATTAAAATCCTCCTCTCAACAACTCCCATACTAGTATGAAACCAATCTTGACAAAAGTGGACATGTGAAAGTTTTATGGTAAGGATCCTCTCAGTTGGATTAACCAAATTGAGATTTTATTTGAGTTGCATCAAACACCTAGTTCTCAGAGGGTGATGGTGGCATCCTTGTATATGGAACCTAAGCAATTCATTTGGTATCACTAGTTATGTGCTCAAAGGAAAAAGAATGGTACTTATATTACATGAACTATTTTTACTAAGGAGTTGACAACTCATTATTATAATAATGTCTCTGAGAACTATTTTAGCCAATTAGCCAAGCTATGGTAACTAGGACCTATTAAGGATTATATTAATCAATTTTAGAATCTCTCTTTAAGGGTGGAAAATATCACTGAGAGAAATTTGATAGATCTATTTTTGGGTTGCCTCAAAGATAGAATCCAATACAAATTTTTAATGTTTAGCCCATAACCTATATCAAAATCTATCCTTAAAACATGTGTGATAAAAGAAAAAGATATGGTCAAAAGGAAAACTTTCAATACTGGTCATGATCGCAACTTTTTAGCACCATCATTTCCATAGCCCACTAGATTAACACAATGACAAATTGAGGGGAAGCAAGCCAAAGGGTTGTGTTATGTTTGTGACAACAAATGGAGAAAAGACCATCATTATGTTGAGAAGAAGCTATTTTACATTGAAGGTGCCAATGATGATGAAGAGGATGTAGAAGTATATGATGTAGATGCAAAAGTTCCTGAGGAAGAATCTAAAGACTCTTAGCCTACTATTTCATGCCATGCCCTGTTAAGTATTAATACTCCCCAAAATCTTAGGGTGATAGGTTTCCTTAAGAAATAGGTCACTGTCTTGATTGATTCTAGGAGCACACACAACTTCATCCACAGTAATTTGGCTACTCATTTGAACTATTTCATTTATCTAGCTCAAAAATTTTAAGTTATGATTGTAGATGGTAATACTGTTAGCTATTCAGGAAAATGTCATAGTATTAAGTTGGCCATGGGAGACTACTTATTGGATTCTCTTATGTTTGCTATTCTGATGGGTGGAGCTGATATTGTTTTGGGAGTCTAGTGGCTCACCACTTTGGGTACTATTGAGATGAATTTTCAAGAATTATTCATGCATTTTCTTTCAGAAGAAAGGATATTTGAGATAAGAGGATTAAAAGCTAAATCTCACGAACTTGTTAGTTCCCATCAAATGACAAAGATTATTCATAAGGGTGTTGAAGGATTTGTAGCCTACTTATTTTCTATGGAAGTACAACTAACTCATCCATATCCATCTCTTGATCTACAACAAATAATTGGTGCTCATTTTATTATTTTTAGAGACATGCCAAAAGGAATTTCACTTAGATGAATGCATGATCACGCTATCACACTTATTATTGGTAGTACACCACCCAAAATTAGGCCATACAGGTATCCCTATGCCCAAAAAAATGAAATTGAAAATATGGTACAAGATATGTTGGATGCAAGAATCATTTACCATAGTTAAAGCAAATACTTGTCACCAGTTGTTATGGTGAGAAAGAAAGATGACACTTGGAGGATGTGCATTGACTATAGAGAACTCAACAAGTACAATATCAAAGATAAGTTTCTAATTCCTATCATTGATAATTTTCTAGATGAGTTAAATGGTGCTCTTTATTTTACCAACTTAGATCTACATTCTAGGTATCATCAAACTAGGATCCATGATGAAGACATAACCAAAATTGCTTTCAAGACTCATGAGGGCCATTATTAGTTTTTGGTTATGCCTTTTGGCATAACAAATGCACCAGATACTTTTCATAGTTTGATGAATACTATTTTTAAGCCATTTTTGAGGAAATTTGTTTAGTATTCTTTGATGATATCCTCATTTATAGTAAAAATTGGGTAGACCATTTGCAACATGTGAAATAGGTACTCTCCATTTTGGATCAAAATTAATTGTATGGCAAACCTTTCAAATTTAATTTTGGGGCTGGTGAGGTTGAATATTAAGGTCATTTGGTATTTTATGAAGGATTAAAAGTGGATCCTAAAAAAATCCAGGTAATGGTAGACTAGCAAATTCTTAAGACACTAAAAAAACTTCAAGGATTTTTGGGACTTACTAGCTATTACCATAGATTTTTCAAAAATTATGGTAGTATTAAAACCCAAATTACCTCTTTGTTAAATAAATACTCCTTTTAGTGGACTGATGTAGCTACCCAAGCATTTGAACAACTGAAATTAGCTATGTGCACTACTCCAGTATTGGCCACTCCTAATTTTTATAAGACTTTTATGGTTAAATGTGATGCATCTAGGTATGGTATGGGTGTTGTACTCATGTAAGAAGGTAGAACAATATCATTTGAAAGTAATCAAATCAAGGGTAAAAATCAACACATGCCCATCTATGAGAAGGAAATGATGGTCATTTTGCATGCAGTCAAATAATGGAGACCTTATTTGATAGGTCATCACTTTAAGTAAAAATTGATCATGATAGTCTTAAATATTTTTTAGAATAAAAGTTATCTTCTGAAGAACAACAAAAATTGGTAACTAATATGCTAGGCTATGATTTTTAAATAGTCTATAAAAAGGCAAAGACAATGTGGTGGAAGATGCACTATCCAAAAAAGATGAATCAGTTGAGGCATTGCTATGTAGCATAACCATTTTACAGGTAGATTGGCTAGAGAAAGCATGATCAAAATGGGAGCATAATAGTACTACTCATGTTTTGATTAAAAATATTCAATAGGGTTTAGATGGATTTGAAATATTCACATGGAAAGGTAATGCATTATGGTACAAAAATAGATTGTACCTATTTAATAATTCTCTTTTTAAACAAAAAATACTTCAAGAACTTCATGCAACTCCAATTGGGGGTCATTAAATTTTTTTGAAAAACTATCATAGGATCAAGCAAGATATTTTTTGGGAAGGTCTCAAGGGGGATGTCCAAAAATACGTGGCTGAATGTATGATCTATCAACAAAACAAAGGTGAAACCATCAAAACTCTAGGTCTTTTACAACTTGATCTATCCTTATCATGCATTAGGAAGAGGTCTCTATGGATTTCATTATAGGGTTACCAAGATTTGATGGTCAAAATGTTATCATGGTTTTTTTTAGATCATCTCAGTATGTTCATTTTTATTCATTATCCCAGTCATTTGTTACTAGTGTAGTAGCTTTTGATTTTCTCAATACAATTCAGAAACTGCATGGGACCCTTAAGATCATTGTCAGTGATAGAGATCCCATTTTTACTAGTAATTTTTGGACTAAGTTATTTACATGTTTAGGCACTCAATTGGCTCATAGTTCATCATATCATCCTCAATTTGATGGAAAAGTTGAGGTATTCAACAAATGTCTGGAAGGATATCTCTATTATGTTGTTTTTGATAAATAGGATAAATGGATTCATTGAAAGCCACTTGCTGAATGGTGGTATAATACTTCTATTCATAGTTATTCCAAAATGTCTCCTTTTGTGGAACTATATGGATACCACCCTCCATCCATCACTTCCACCTTGAAGGTCCATCTTAAGGTTTATACAGTTGAATAAAATATTTACCATCAACATGAGGTCCTTGTAAGTTTGCATGAAAATTTAGCTATGGCCCATTATCGCATGAAGCAACAAGAAAATCAACATAGAAGTGAAAGGCATTTTGATATTGGTGATTGGATCTTTATTCACTTATATCCATACAAATAGATATCATTTAAGCAAAAAAAAGGATAACAAGCTATCCCCTATGTATTATGGGCCTTATCAAATCTTTTAGAAAATTGGCAATGTGGCCTACAAGTTAGATTTTCCTTCATCCACTCACATACATCTAGAATACATGTATCATTCCTAAAGAAATTCATTAGACATAGAGTTACCATTAAAATGTAATTACTATAATTGGATGAAGAAGGTAAAGTTATTATTGATCCTAAGGTGATCCTTTAATGATACACCAAGCAACTATATTCTAGAGCAATTACAGAATACTTGATCAAATGGAAAAATCTACCATGTGAAGATGCCACTTGAGAGGATGTAGAATTTTTCCAGCAACATCCAGAGTTGAGACAATGTTGAGGACAACATTTTTTTGAAGGAGAAGGGCTTGTTATGCCCTTAACCATTGGTGTGTCTAGGGATATATGTGGTCGACTTGGGCTTACATACCTCTTTTATTTACTTGTTACATTTTTGTATGTTCTTAGATAGGTTAGCATATGAAATAACCTTGGATAATTAGAATATATATAGGAGGTAGTGGTTAGTATTTAAGCATCATGTATGAAATATTCTTCTAATAGTGAATTATTATGGATGTTGCCCCCTTGAAGTGGCTTTGCTATATTCTTCAGTATTCTGTTCTGCTATCAATTATCACCATGTAATCTCTCATATTTTCTTATTCTATGAAATATAAAATCATTTTATGTGAATATCTAAGTAATTTCATTACAAAATTCCTATTTGTGATAGTCTCCCAAGCTTGGACATAGATTTCCAGACCATATCTCTATTAGAACAACATAAAATCAGATAAGTTTGATTTTCTCTCTCTCTCTCTCTCTCAATAATATTCTTAGAAAATCCCTAAATACAATCAAATTTCACAAATAAATATCCCAAATATAATATATTATTTACTGATTTTATCTACTCAAACCTGATTGTTATTTAAGAATTAAACATCTAATTTCCTAAAAATAATCAATCACCTAATCAGATTCTTATTGGTGGAATTTACTAATCCTTTACCTTGTGGATAGTAATTTGATGAAGATTTAATATAAATACCATGATCAAGAGCCCATTCACATACCTTTTAAGTGTTAAATTCCAAAGCATTATTTGATATGATAGTTGAAGGGACTCTAAAATGAGTCATTGGGCTATCATAGAACTCCATAACTAAGTTATCATTTGCCTCCTTGAATGGAACTACCTCCACCCACTTGGTAATTTAATCCATGGTTGTTAAAACCCACTTATGACTAGAACTTGATGAAGGATGAATCACACTAATTAAGTCTAAACCCCATTGTATGAAGGGTTACTCAACTTGAATAGGTTTTAAAGACATAACATCTAGTCTCTATTTTTTGGTAAACATTGCACACTTGGCACATTTTCTAACCCATGTATATTTGTATTTGAATAAATTAGTCAAAAAATAACCATATATTATGATTTTTTATGCTATGATCTTGGCTAAAAAGTGTCCTCCTAAAGGAATATCATGAAATTGCTCCAAAAACTTATCAATTTGACTAGTTTCAACACGTCTTAAACACATACCTCCAATGTCCTTATTATAGACAAATCCATAAATCAAGATGTAAGGTATTTATTTTAGCCTAAATTTTCTCCTCTTTGATTCATTTAATCCCATAGGATGCTCTCCTATTTTGAGGAATGTAGCAATGTCTTGTGTCTAGCTAGAAGGAGAGATAGTTACGGCTACATGTTGGGTGTCTTAAACTATAAAAATCACTTCTTTTTCTTTTTTAACATTTATTTAAATATGTTCACAAAGTAATCTACCTCTAAAAATATTTTTAACCTTAAATTAAATGTCATATTCCATGCATTTTGTCACCCATCCAACCCTCTTTTCACTTAAGTACCTGTTAAGGATAAAATCCTTCACACTAGGATGAGCTACCATAAGAAAGATCTTGTTATTGGAGACCAAATGTATAAAAATTTTCAACCCTCTTATAAAAAATAAGAACATAATTTTCAACAAATTAATACCTCTCTTCACATCCCTATAATTCTTGACTAAAAAAATCAATGGGCTATTCCAAACCTTCATTATTTTACTGTATAAGCATGGAAGTAATTTTACTATATGTAGAAAAAGCATACATAAATAAATACTTAGTGAAATTAGGATTGAAAAAAGTATGAGCTTGGCTAATGGCCTATTTGATAGACTCAAAAATTATCTTGCATTCTTTTCTCCATGCAAATTCTTGATGTTTCTTAAGCATATGAGTGAGTGGACTTACCAATTCTACAAATCTAGGAATGAACCTCCTAATGAAATTGATCTTTCCAAAGAAGCTTTCTAATCCCTTATGTTTTGGAAATGATATAGCAATAATTTCCTCTATTCTTTCTAGATCAATGGAAAGCCCAACTTTGGACACAATATGTCCAAGAAATCTTCCCTCATGCACTACAAAGATGTACTTTTTTGGATTCAAGGAAACTCTAAATTGTCTAAATCTATCAAAACCAGTCTCAAGTGTGTTAGATGATGATATTTAGGATATTTATAAAATATATTTTATCATCAAGATAAACAAGAACCATTTAACTCAAAAACTGCTAAAAAACAACATCCATTATGTATACACATAATATTTTCACACTTGATCAAATATTGATCTTTTTTATCTTGCAAGAACCCATCAAGACTCAATATCTTTGAGTGCATGCCTTAAAGGGTACACTGAGAAAGGGGTAGGTATACCATTGGTTCTTTTTAGGATTGTTGTCCCTTATTTCCACTTATTACCAATCCAAATAGCTCCTAAAAACCATTCTCTAAGCCATTACTCCTCTTTTTCACACTCATCGAATCAATTCCCACCTTTCATCCCTCATTTACTCACCTATAACACATTTAGATAGTTTACAGTACTAGGTCGATTTGGGTTGACCCTATATTCTTGTGGGTAAAATTCATTTAGGGTCTAGGTCAGCTCTTGGCTGACCTAGCTTATGATCTAGTGAATTTTTGTCCATAACAGTACTAGGTCAGCTAGGTGAACCTTGTTAAACAAAATGTTTATAAGGGCTTAGATTTAAATCCATATATATATACAAGATCATTTCATCATTATTTACTAATGATCAAGAGTTGTTATTTGCTTGTGCTTCTTTACAATCTGCTCTTCCACCATTCTAATTGAGGAGTCTTAGCTTAGAGTTTCTACTTAGAGAATATAGTCTTGTGAAGAAGTCTTAGATTATTCAACCTTTTTAGTGATCCTTATAAACCATAATAACCTCTTATGAATTCCCTTTGGCCAAGGGAGATATTGAGTATTAGTGGTTTCATATTTTAGGTAAGTATTCTCTAACTTTTCTCCTCTCTTTAGTAGATAGAAGTGGCATAAGTATTGGCTTCAAATAATATTACTCTTATTCTCCATACATTAGGGTATTAATCATATATAGCATAATTGAGATTCTTCTATGCATGTTTTTTTTGTTTACTAACCTCCATATTATGCCACAATCTTTTGTGAGCACTAGATTAGATTTATTTGCTTTACTTGTTATTAGTATAGTGAATATGAAAACATAGGACTTATTTAGGGTTATTGTGTGATTATGGTTTATTAGAGGCTTAGGAACCCTCCCTAATATTGTTTACTATGATAATAAATCCCCTAATTGGGTCTAATGGATCCTCATATTAGTCATGTTCATGATTATCTAATGTATCCCCAATAGAAAGTGTAAGTATGAGATATCTTCTTTGAGTTAGGATTTATTTATGGACATGATGCCTTTATAATTACATGAATTCTAGTGAACCTGACATGAATATAACCTTTATAGGTTTTCTTTCACATTTTTCATTATTTTATCATTTCATTTATTATTTTTCTATATTTGTGATACTAGGTTAATAGGGCTAGTATAGTTTCTAACTTCTATGCACAAGTTTAACTCATATTCACATCAAGATGACTCTATTATTTATATACAAGTCTTTATCAAATACATGTTACTGGGTTGAATAGATTGACACAATACTCTTTTTCAGTTCCAGATAGGCTACTGGGTTGAATAGGTCAACACAATACACTTATAGGATTTTAGAAAAATACTAAGTCGACCAAGTTGGTATAGTCATCTTCCAAACTTCCAAAAAACATACTTGGCTGATAGGCTAGTATAATCATCTTCATAAGCTTCAAAAAATAAGTAACTATAGAATTAGGTTCACCCAGTTGACACAGTAGGAAAAAATTTCAAGTAAAAATCAAGGTATCCAATATCAATCTCACTTTCCTCTACATCTTCCAACTCACCAAGGTTTCTTTCTTTCTTTCTCTATCATTTTTGTTATTCTTTATAGTTATATTTTTCACATTTTTCAGTCTTTAAAAATTCCCTTATATAGTAAACTAGGTTGACCTAGTTTTTTATTATGTCTTTTATTTGAAAAACTATGTTGACACTACTAACTTAGTTCTTAATAAACCCTTGCCTTAGCACTATATAAGCGACATTGTTGACTCTATATTGTAATGTATGCATACACTTTCAACTAAATTGACATTGTACTATATTTCAAAGTTGGAATTAACATCTATATGCTAGTAATTACTTCACACTTTCACTTTTAGTTACTTACATGCTTAGAATAGATCACATAGTATAATTATGTGGGTTTTTAATATGCCATTTAGTTTCAATTTTTTTATCTTTCTTGAACACAATACCAAATCAAATAATATTAAAATTCATTTAAAATATTATCTAACCAAGGCCTACGTACTTGGATTTCATCACCAAGAGGAAAGTCAACTTGGTTTTTTGGTCATGTATAAACATGTGGTTAATGGTATATGTTGGTAAAGCACCTAACACCCTTATCACTTTAGTGTGTGAAGTGAGGGGGTGGGCCCTAGTACCAAGCAATTACCATTGCCAACACATATCCATTTCAACGTAAATGTCCTAAAACCATCCACAGATTTATTTCTAGTTCTTTACTTTTAGCCAAATTCCTTTTCACACTTAAAATAATACTCTAATAATGTAACAACATTCAGGATGACCACTTAGTTAGAATTTACTTTTCAAGTTGATTACTTGCTCTTTAATCAATTATATTTTGTATTTAAAAAACTTGCATTGGTCAATGTTGGTGTAAGGTTTGTGTTATGTGCCTCAATTAGATCATCCTAATTGACCTAATTTATTATGTGTTTCTTTCCTTTCTTTCTTTCAAAGTACATTTTAATTTTTTCTCTATTTTTAGTACATAGTCATTCTATTCAACATAGTCTTTTATAGACTATTTCCCCCTATCTACAGTACTAGACTAACCTATTCAACTCTATATCTCTTTTGCCAATCAGATAATAGTACTAGGTTGACCCAATAGACTCTATACTCTTATCAGGGTATATTTTCCCTAGTTTGTAGTATTGGGTCAACCTAGTCGACTTTGTACTCTTACTACTTTCCTTATCTATCCAACTCAATTCTTTATTTCTCTTCATTGGAATTTTGTTCATTTCTCTCAAGTCATCATGAAGTCCCCTATCAGAATCTTCTTGGACACCCTAAATCCATTTAGATACTATATGGGATGTTCATTTCTCCCTCTCTTTTCTTCCCAAGATAACCATTACTTTTGGGTCACCTCTTTTTCTCCTTCATATATGACTTGTAATATGGTGAAAATCACACCTAAAGATGAATTAGGTAGATTTGATCCCTTCTATGCCTATCAAGACTATTTCCATCTTTAAACCCTTCAAACTAATATGGGAACAAATGACACAATTTTAACTAATAACCCCACTAATGATCCATCTTCTAATAACCCTCCCCCTAATAGCAATTTGGGGAGTGCTCCTACAAACACCAACCCACTAATTGATATGACTCAACTTCTTATACAAGTCAGACAAAAAATGAACATAATGTAAATTTCTAACACCTTTCAAATGATGCAACTCCAACATCATTTGATCCATATGGATAATCAACCTCTAACTATCCATACTCAAGCCAATCCAAATTTCATTCCTCCACCTCTTAGATATGCTTCAAGAAATGTTATTCCTCAACTAATAATGAATAACAAGATGCTTCAAAGTATTCAAAATGTGCCTTTATTTCCCTTAATTATGTCCATTGATATTGGTAAGATATCTCCAAATATCAAGTGTGATGGGACTAAATACCCTACATCCTTTCTCAAAGCCTTTGGTAATTTTTACAAAGAGTGGATTTAAACTAATACTTTCACCATAACTAAACTCTTAGTCAAAACCTTCACTAGTGATGTATTAGAATGGTATAACCAACTTTCACAACATTTAATTTGGAAATTTGAGGATTTAGTCAATCCTTTAGTTAAAGAGTTTCAATATAATGATATTCCCAAAAATTGTCTTAGTCATTTAATCAATGCTAAGAAATCTCCCATCGAATCTGTTCATGATTTTATCAAATGATAGAAATCTCTAGCCCATAAATATGATCATAACATGACTAATGATAATTTATTTAAACTTTTTATCACTACTTTAAATTTCTTCTCTTTAATACATTTTTTGAACTTTTGCTCCCCAAATACTTAATGAAGCTCTTGACCAAGCTAAACATCAAGACTTTCTCATGAAACAATTTGAACCTAATATTAAACTTCTTAAAGTCTATTTTCAAACATATAATAATGATATCATTTGAAATAATCTACAACCAAACTAGGAATTCCCAAAGCCAGCATTTCTTCATCTTCTCATACACCACTCATTCTGCAACAAATGAAATAATTTTTACCTCCCTCTAAACCTTTTACTTATCCTAACAATCCTCCTAAGTGGTATGAACCTAATCAATTTTATTGGTTCTATGCTGACATTGGTCACTCCCATGAATCTTGTAGAGGGATAAATAAATTTTTTGTCTCCTACATGCTTGGTGATTCCTTTAATCATGAAGCATGATTAACCTTCATCATCAAGAGTACAACATTACTTATCAAAAATGACAAGTTTCCAAAGATTTGACCTTGAATAACCAAAAATCTTTTTCCATTACTAATAATCAATAAAATACCAAAGATGTTTGTGGCATTGGTGACAATTATGATCAATATTAAAATAATTCTTAATATGTTAACACTGCTAAGGTCAATTATCATCACAAACCAAATCACAAAGATCTTGTCACGAAATCTAAGAAACCATATTTGGAATAACAACTTCTCAAAGATACTAAAACTAAAAATTTAGCTTTAGAATCCCCTGAGGAACCATCTCCTCCTTCTAAATCCCCAACAACTTTTATTCCTTCAAAATCTACTTTACCTTATAAAACTTGCACTGGTTCTTCTTCTAAATCTCATTGTAAATTTCTTGTAAAATTCAACTCCATGCCTTGTAAGATTCCACTTATGGAGTTGGTTCATATTTTTCTTGATCATTACAAGTTCCTTATGCAACAATTACAATAAATTGAAGATCCATATTGTATAGATGAAGAACCACCTTCTACTAAACCTCAACCTACTAACATGCATACCATTAAAACTATGTGTCCTTCCAAGAATTGTATTGAATTTCTTGAAGAGGACATGATAAATTATGAAATTCTTTTTCATTCTAATGATCCACCACTATTCATTAAAATAGCCATAAAAGCTACCATTATTCATAAAGTTATAGTTGACAAAGGTTTTGATATTAATGTGACATCTTTGTGTCTTATCCAACAACTTGGTTATAACAAGGATCATCTTAGGAAAACCCACCTTACCTATTGTGGTTTTGATAAAACTAATCAAAATCCACTTGGTTATATTTGGCTTCCCCTAATAATTAGACCTAAGATCATTTGAACTAAACTTATGGTCCTTGATATAATCTTATCTTATGACATACTCCTTGGTCACCCATGGACTCATAAAATGAGGTCCATTACTTATTCTGGTAGTCAATGCATTAAATTCTTACATAATGGCAAATGATAAGCATGAGGCTGATCATAACCCTTGGAGTATTCAACTTTCTAATACAAAATCTTATTATCATATTCCTACCATTCCTAAGATCAATATTGTTTCTTTACCTGATTTCATAAACATCAATCCTAATTTACAAGTCACTCTTTCTCATTTAGATGATGAAGAACCTAATGATTTGAAAAACACTTGAAATATTACCAAGCTACTTCCTACATTTTAGAGTGGCTTCCTTCTTTATACCTCAGGATTGTACTATTCCCATCATTGATGAAATCATTGATTTTACCCCTCCATGAAATGCTTAGGAGACTTATTTACTTGAATAATCCTTCACTTGTAATGACTATGGAGTGGAAAAATTATTTCAAGATCCTCTCATCATGTCTCCATGTACATCTAGTAATATTGGGATTTTACCTTCTAAAATTCCCCTTGAATCTCATGCATGTACAAATTCTACAACCTATGATGATAAGTACAGAATGACCCAAGCTCAATATTAATACTTAGATGTCCAACATTATCAGAAAACCTTAGCTCAAATACATGCTTTGAACCAAGATGTTCATACCATTTCTATAGATCATGAATTAGATCCCAAAGGTCATGTGCCTCCTAATAATTATGTACTTTTTAATACTCCTTGGGTGGTAGAATAAATCATACCTTTTGAACCTCCAAAAATTATTACATCTTCTCTACCATTTATGTTTACAATTATTGAATTTGATCTTCCCCCATCAAATAAATTGTGACAAACCAATCCATCTGATCTATCTACTTCTCCTACTCCTAAGATTACATTAGATGCCAAGGCCACTAATGTCAATTAGATACATTTTGAATATGATCACCATGGTAATAAAATTCTCTATCTTGAAGTATACATTGAGTATTATGGTCCTCTTCCCACTTTACCTAGTGATGAATCTATTCTTGAAATACTTCATACTCAAGAACCTCAACTTCCTCAACAACATCACAAACTTAGGAATTTCAAAACCAAAGCCCCTTGTTTTAATAGATTCATTGTTAAGGTCAACCCTAAAGCTAATCCAATTTCTTATTTACCTAATGAACTATACCACTTCCAATATGTCAATACTATGATTATAAAAAAGTTACTCACATTGAATATGGTACTCTATCATGCCCTCAACCAATTATAATCTCTCATAAACTCTCACCTACTAAATATGATAAATTTAGATTATTCTTTCATAAATATCATGAGAGATTAACTTGGTCCTACAAGGACATATTTATCATTAACCATATAATTTTGGTACACAACATCATTACTTATCTTGATGCCAAACCTATACATCAAAATATAAAAAATTTCCATCTGAAGTTTCCACCTTATGTCTCAAAAAATTATCAAACTTCTCGATGATAAATTTATCAAACTAATGGAATACTATGAATGGGTTTCTAACATAGTTACCATTTAAAAAAGTTTCACTATGGTCATTTGAATCTACATTTATTTTCATTATCTTAATCTCGCTTGTCCTAAAGATAATTTCCATTTACCTTTAATATATGCCTTGATTGATTCCATGACTAGTTATGAAATGTTCTCTTATGGATGGATTCTTAGGCTATAATCAAATTTAAATTGCCCCTGAGGACCAATATAAGACCATTTCACCATAAAATAGGGTACCCATTATTATGTTAAAATGACCTTAGGCCTCAAAAATTCTAGAACCACTTATCAATGAGTAATGACTCATATCTTTCATTATCTTATCCATAAAATTATCAAAACTATGTGGATGACCTCATTGCTAAGTCTAAAATTCATAAGACTCATCTTTCAAATCTTGCCATCATATTTGACTATCTTCTCAAATACTGAGTTAGACTAAATCCTTACAAATATTTATTTGGTGTCACATATGGAAAATTTTTAGGATTTCTAGTATCTCTCTACAACATCGACATTGACTCTACTAAAATTAGTGTTATCATCAATATTGACTCTGCTAAAATTAATGATATCATCAACATGCCCATTCATCATCCATTATAGACATTCATACTTATCTCAACAAAATTATGGTAATTAGATGATCCATCCTCAAAATGTATTATTGTATCCACTCTAAAAATTTATTATTAATAAAAGTAATGATTTGGAATGGATAGATCCTTGTCAAAAACCTTTGACAACATGAAAGAATCATTACTTCACTTTCCTACATTTCATCTTCCTTCAAATGAACGAAATTTGATCCTATATACTTCTTTCAAACCCATATTAGTTGGGGAAATTCTTACACAATAAGATTATTTTAGAAGAGAGTATTCTATCTACTACATTAGCTGAGGTCTCATCGATTATGAGAAATGTTATACAAAATTTGAACATGATTGCCTCACCATATAATTTACAACTAAAAAGTTTTGACATTACATGCTATACTAAACCACTTATGCCATCATTCATTCTAAAACCCTTAGACACTTATTCTCTAAAGCCTTTATTTATATAGATAGAATTGGCAAATGGATGGTCCTCCTCATGGAATTTTATCTTTGTATTGTAACTCAGAAAGTTGTCGAGGACAAATCATAGCCATTCAACTTTCATAGCTCCTTTTCTTGCTACTAATCAACTTCAATATAGTGTTTTAGATTATAATATTCTATATATTTAAGGTCTCAATTAAGATATTTATCTTAAATATTACTTCCATAACTTCACTGCTAATCTAGAAGTAAGTGACCTTGATGAATCCACTATCCTCTATGACACTAATAAACCAAAAGTAGTTAACAAATAACTTCCTAAAATTAATTTCAAATTACATGAAGATACTTGGACTCTTTACTTTGATGGTGCTAAATTCCTTTAAGGATCTGGGGTAGGTTGTATTCTTACAAGTCCTCTTGGAAAAATCATCCCTTTAGATTTTTATTTCACATTTGATGTCACTAGAAATTTGGTAGAATACAAAGCTCTAATCTTAGGCATGATCATTTCTCTTGATTTAGATATCTAATACCTACATACTTTAGTTGATTCTTATCTCATTTGACAAAATTTTAATGGTGATTACTAATACAAAAGGGATAATCTCATTTCTTATCATCAAATTGAAATTAATCTCCCCAAAGACTTCATTTCAATCACCATCAAGCCTATTCTTTGAGATCAAAATTCTATTGCTGATTCACTTTCTTCTTAAACTTCTATTTTTCATCCACACCAATTTCTTTTTGATCTCACTTTTCTTATACAAATAATAAAATATCCATCTTCTAATAAACCACAAGATTCACTTATATTCCAAATCGAGGTAGTAACCATTCAACAAATCCCATGGTATAAAGGCATCATTCAATTTCTAGAAAACCAAACTTATTTTCCCAACTTAGATTCTCATGAAAAGATTCACAATCATAAATAAGATTTTAAGTGTGTATTTCAATTTAACATCCTTTATTATAATAATGTTTAATGTATCTTACTCTATTGTGTTATGTAAGATGAGGTCCCTCCTCTTCTTGAATAAGCACATGGGGGCATTTGTAGTGGCCATTGTAGTAGACATGCTATAGCCTGTAAATGTTTATGTATGGGATAATTTTGGCACACTCCTAAAAATGATGAAATTAAATTTAATAAAAGGTGTTCCCCTTTCAAAATTTATGATGATATAATTCATTAACCTCTAGTCGAGCTTCAAAATATTAAATTTCCCTCACCATTATTCATGTGGGGATTAGATCTCATCAGAAAATTACTTTGACTCAAGATGGGCATGTTTTTATCATCACAGCTACTGAATATTTTACCAAAGGGGTTTAGGATATGCCCCTGGTTCAAATTATTGGTACCACCATCTCCAAAATTATTCTTAATCAAATCATTTTACACTTTGGTGTTCCCCATAATATCATTTTAGACAATGGTGGTAATTTCAAAAACAAGGATATAAAACAACTTTGTGCTAAATTTAAGATCAATCATAAATTTTCCACACCCTATCATCCACAATGTAATGTTTAATCTAAGGCCACAAACAAAATTATTAATAAAATTCTCCAAAATATAATTCATGAAACTTGCATAGATTGACACCTTCACCTCTATCCTGCTCTTTGGGACTATTAGAATAACATAGTACTGCCACTAGGGTAACACCTTTCTCTCTAGTCTATGGTTCTAATTTAGTCCTCCCATTGGAAGTTGAGATTCCCTCTCTTCATATATCTCTTCATGGTATCATACCCAATGAATAATTACATGAAGCTCTCTTTTATGACCTTGATCTCCTTGATGAACATAGGCTTTTTGCTTTTTGACATAATCACCAATATAAGGCCCTTATTACTAAATAACATAAAAAAATGTGTTAATATTCACACATTTAATGTTGGTGATATTTTCCTTAAATTAGACTACACTCATGAAAAAGAAGGTAAACATGGCCAAAAAAGGTGGGGCCCCAATTTAGTTAAAGATATTCTTGGTCTAAGTACCTATTACATTCAAACCAATGAAGGCCATGTTTTCAAAGAGCCCACAAATGCACAATTCCTTAATAAGTATTTTTCCTAATCCTTCCCTTATTTTAATGATTTATATATTTTATCTATATAACACTTTTTCTAGGTTACTTACATGGGTCTCACCCTTTGAAGCCATTCTCTACTTTCAAAAATCTTAGTCCTTTCTTTTTGGTCTTTTGGTTTCCCTTTTTCTCATGAATTTTATTTTAAAACCATGGATAGGACCTAATATTCTTCATGATGTACTATAGTATTCATTTTTTTTCATAATTTTTGTAACACTTTTTGACACCCCTTGGGTTTCTCTTTTATGATTTGTAGTGTAAGACCATGGATAGGACCTGACCTTCCTCACAAATACCATATTTTTCCATATTTCATTTATTTTTCACATATTTTTTGGCACCCTCATGGATTTATATTTTATGAGTTATAATTTAAGACCATGGACAGGACTCGGCCTTCCTCATGAAATCACCATCTTGTCATTCCTTTTCTATAATGCATTATTGATCCTTGTTCTCAACTTTAGCTTTTACTTTTTTTGATAAATGGAATTTAAAAAAAATATATGTTATCATGTTTTTCCTCCATTTACCTCATTCTTATGATGATTAATTACACTTTTTTTATCATTGTATCTATTTTTTGCCTTTTTTTACATTTTTTAAAATTCGAAAAAATACAAATTGTTTCATGTTTCATTCCTCTTGATTTCCTTTCCATTCACTCCACATCGGATAAACTAAGGTCAAAGTCAAGATAACATTTTTATTTCACCTAATTTTATTAGATTATTAGACACCATGCTCTTTTAAATTCTCTTTATTATCAACCAAGTCCTAAGTAATCAAATAAAAGTTATTTTTAATACCCATGTTTAGTTTTCCAAATCTATATGGAGGAGGAATAGAAAAATCTATAAAGTAAAAATAATTTGAAATAAAAGGCAATGATATACAAAAGGAAACATAAAAATATCAAAAATTAATATCACACTAAAATACATGATGATAAGCACATCTCCTATCTCTGATCAAAGCTCAAACTCCACAGTTGGCCTCATAATAGAGATGAGGTCCATTAGGGTATGGTAGGATAGTAGATTGGAATAGGAGAATTCAACAAACTCTATGGTGCTACCTACTTTTTCATGTAAGTACCCAATCTTTGTAGTATAACAATGACTCTATAATGAGTCTTGAGGAATGGGGAACACGTTGTAGGAAAGTAGGTTCATTTTACACTTTCATATATATAGCCTTCATGGGATGATCTATATACTTCATTTATTAACTTAAGACTTATGTAGCTAAGAGAATTTAATTAGAATATTTATGGTTAAAAATCTCTTGTTTTGATAAACCTAATTTAAGTGTCTTGAATTCAATAAGGAGTTCCTCTACCTTGGTTTTTCCTTTCTCCCCTCCACCCATTTCATTTCCCCATTGATAGGTAAATTATAATCCTAAATATGTTTTCCCTTCTTCTATACTCCCTTCTTCTTCACATCTTAAAAAAATGACAGCACTAATCTATTTTAGTTTTATCTATCCTTAGAATAAAAAAATATGTTAGCTAAACTATGGATTACTTTCTTTACACCATGGATTTACATTTCTAGATATGCCTTGATTTATTTTACCATTTGTCATTGTTGTACTACCCCTTTTTGCAGACATCTAAGTACATTTCTACTTTAATGTACTTTTTCCATTGTTGAGTGAGGTTGTCTTGTTACTTCTCACTCATCAATGTTTTTTCCCTTTTATGCACCTTTTTCCATTGATGGTTGAGTAGGGATTATTACTTCTCATTCATCAATGTTGTTTTAACATTTTTTGTATACCCATATTTTTTTAAGGATTGTTACTAATTTCACATTGATGTTTGATTACCATCCTTTTTTTACATGTCTCCTTGGTTTGACTTGGTGAATTTGCCTTTCTTACTTAAGGTTTACTTGTTTGAAGTTTTTGGTCTTTAGTAGCCTTGGATTTTTGGTTACCTGATTTACTCTAAATTTTGAAGTTGTCATTTGGTCTAACATAGCACTTGTCACCCTAGCTTGGAAAATTTACAAGTATGTACCATCCACATAACACCAGTTATCTTGGCTTTCCTATGTTTGTTTATTTTTAATCTTTAGTTTTATATTCTTGGGTTTGTTGAAAGTAGTCTCTATGCCCTTCACAATCAAAACTACAAACACAATAGATAACCATCTAATGATAAAGGTTTGTCAAGGTACACATCACTTTTTTTTAGTTATTTCCCTTTTCATCATTTAAATTTTAGTTATTTTTTCTTTAAAATACTGATTTTTTTTTTAGCCTCTACATTATGTGTTAATATGTTATTTCTTGAAGCACCATCCCTTGTTACCCCTATGTGACACCTAATGAGCTTTGAGTGGGGCATATGTATACACATAATATTTTCACACTTTATCAAATAATTATGATTTATATATTATAGCAACCCATAAACACTTAATCTCTATGATTGCATTCCTTAAAGGGTGTACTAGGAAAGGGGTAGGTAGACCATTCATGCTTCATAGGATTGTTGTCCCTTATTTCCACTTATTACCAATCCAAATAGCTCCTAAAAATCATTCCCTAAGCTATTAATCTTTTTTATCACACTCCTCTAATAATTTCCAACATTCCATACATTTTTTCCTCACCTAAAAACCCTTTTGATAGTTTATATTTCTAGGTAGACCAGGTCAACCCCGTACTCTTATGGGTAAAATTCATTTAGTATCTAGGTTAGCTCTTGGCTGACCTAGCCCATGACCTAGTGGAACTTTTTCCATAATAGTAATAGTTCAATTGGGTTGACCCTATAGGAAAAAACTTTTGGAAGAGCTTAGGGTTAAATTTGCCTGTATATACAAGATCATTTTGTCATTATTAACTAATGATCTAGAGTTATTATTGACTTACACGTATTTATAATTTACTCTTCCACCATTCTACTTAAGGATTCTTAGTGTAGGGTTTAACTCAAATAATTTAGTCTTGTGGAGAAGTCTTAGATGCTTTTGCCTTTCTTAGTGATCCTTACAAACCATAAAAACCTCTTGTAAATCCCCTTTGGCTAAGGGAGATATTGAATTTCAATGAGTTCATCTTTCAGGGAAGTATTCTCTAACTTTGCTCCTCTCTTTAGTGGATAGAAGTAGCATAAGTATTGGATTCAAATAATATTACTATTCTTCTCCATGGATTAGGGTCTTACTCATACATAGCTTAATTGAGATTCTCCTATGTGTGTTTATTTATTTACTAAAATCCATATTATTCCACAAACTTTGGTGAGCACTAGATGAAATTTCTTTGTTTTAATTGTTATTAGTATAGTGAATATGAAAGCATAGAGCTTAGTTAGGGTTATTGTGTGATTATTCTTGACAGGAGAATTTAGAACCCTCCCTAGTATTATTTACTATGATAAGATATCCCCTAATTGGGTCTAGTGGATCCCCATATTGGTTGTGTTCTTAATTATCTAATGTATCCCCTGTAGACATCTAAAATTTACCACCAATGGATTCATACATGACTTTAGAGCTATTCTTACCAACCATTAAACATCTAGCCTAAGAATCTCTAAATGTCTCAAATTTAGCTTCATAACATGAAATTAAATTAATTTAGCCTAAAAATAAATTAAATAAGATAAATTTCTAAATTAATCAAATCAAATTTTGGAAATTTTCATAATCCTAATAGGGATTAATGTGCAAATCCTAGTCAAGTCCTAATTGAATTCACGCATGAGCAATTAAATGAATTATCAAAAAAGAAAATTCAAAACCAAAATAATATCCTATGAAGTAATCATTACCTTTTTCAAGTTGTCAAAAATCCAAAATATCTCAAAGCATACCTATTCCATGCTAATCATTAGGTTTGGACAACTTTTAACTCTACTAGGGTTAAATAAGTCAACCTAGGTTAGGATTTAACTCATTCCAAGTTGATCTCAAAGCCTATAAAAATAAGCCTAGATATCTTAATTTAGAGAGACTAGAAATATTAATGTTATAATGAAATATTTAATGTATGAAGCTAGACTATAGTGTTATAATGTCAAAATCATAAGCCAAGCCACTTTGAGCCATCAATCTACTGTTGACCAAATTTTGACTTTTTAGTCAAATTAGGCCACCCATAGGTAAAAAATTAGTTTTATAGGTCTATAGGGGGTCTAATATATTTTAATAAGATGTTTCATAGGTCAATTAATGTCAATTGATGTTATAATAACTTTGGTCATTAGCTCTCTAGGTCTATTTATCATTTTGAGTCATTTAAGGGGTCAAAATAGGTGCATGTAATGCTTTATATGGGTTTATTGGGATATATGCCAATTAAAAATTCTGATTTCATGTGAAATGTGTCCTATTAATTCTTTAGTGACTGTTACTAACTGAATGTTGTAGGTTGTGTAGAAGAAATGATAGTTTTATAGTAAAAAGGAAGATTTGGGCACTTGTATAGCTTCCTTAGGAAATGTGCCATGTGAGAGAGGGTCAAGGGATGATATTTAACATTAATTAACTTAAATCCATGATTTTAATTACTTTAAAGTTCCATTTATATCTCAAAATTGTTCTATCTCATCTTCACCCTTCTTGGCATAAAGAAGTGACTTATAGGTTTCCACTTGGTACGACCAGTAAAAAGGTTTTGAGGTAGAATAATATTGGGAGGTTATTTTAAACTAGGACAAATTAATTTTCATATATTAATTTTGTATATTATTCAAGTTTTCTTTATGAACCTTCATTAACAAGTTGAGCCTCCAAATCTGCTTACAAATCTATGAACTTTATCGGTTTTGCTTCATTTTGAGCAAGTCCATATAAAATAATTACTAAGATTTCCTCTAAATATTTTTATATTCCTATTATAATTATTTACACACTTTTTTTCATGTTTCAAGTGTTTTTTATATGATAACCAACTCAATTTGAAGGAGGATACACCATTTTGCATTGTGAAGAGTTTTCACCATTTACAGGAGTTTTGTACTTTGTTATGGCTTCAAAGGGTTGTTTTAGTGCCTTAAAAATATTTTTAAAGGCCTATTTATATATTATTTATCTTTCACCTTAAATATATGATGGATTCTCATTATTTTCAAGATCACATGTCACACAAGCAATCATTCAACACTCTGCCTACCTTGTTACACATATTTGCAAGTGATTTTCAAGTTGAAAGAAGTATATTCGAGCTAGATTTAATAATGTATTGATTAAATTCATGGTTTTTAGGTTTTTAAGCCATATTGAGTGGTCTTGAGGATTATTCTTAACATGTCTCTACCTAAATCCACACCCTGCCTGCATACACTCAACCCATGCACACAACCAAGGGTTTTTTTGGTGATGTCATGCCATGAGAGGGATGTTGGTAGTGGTACCAACTCCTGGATATATGAAAATTTCTCTTTAGGGGTGTATTTTTGGTTCATATCTTAAAGTGATCAAATAAATGTTTAATTCCATCCTTACCTTCACTACCTTCACTAAGAAATGGTCACCTACAGGTGGCTGAGTAGGTTATCAAAAAGCTCTCATGGAAGGATGGAATCAAGTGAAAATTTAATTGAGGTTATGATATGGTTTTTTGAACATGAAAATATCATACAAGGTGTATAAATGAAAAGGGAAAGGGGAAATGAAATTAAAAGGAAATGGGTTGTGTTTTCAGGCCTACAGTCCCTAAAGAATCAAAATAGAGAGCTAGGAGGTTTTGTATAAAACTTATGACATGATTGGAATGAATTTAGAGAACCAAAATTGGTGAATGATATATCCCATAACATATAAAATATAAATTCCAAGTAATGAGGTTATATATAATTGGAATAAATGTTGTTTGGGATCTCAAATATGACTCAAAACACACTTAAAAACTTTAGTAACACCTACAGGCTTGTAGATGCAAATGGCCTTTTGTCACCTAAAAGTAACATTGAAGGAATTTATATGATTGGGGATAACTAAGTGGATATATTGAGTTAAATATAAATAAAATTTTCCAAGAAAGGATTGGAATATGCCTTTGCAACCCCCAATATAACCTACAAGTGTCCCTTATATGGATATGCATCTACAACCATGATGATTGACTTGGTTGGAAGTGAGGTGAGGTTTCTAGGTGTTGGTGTGTTTAAAACACCAAGAGATTAGTTTAATCATGGTATATTTTCCATATGTGTTTCAATTATATACTAAAAATTATACGTAAAACCTAATTCACACAAAAGGATACCTATAGGAAAGGCTTTTAAGGGCAAAAAATGTCATAGTCTAGCATGGTCTTATGAAAGGTGTCCCAATCAAATACATAGACATAAATCTTGGAATTTTTTTGAGGATATTAAATTGGAATAAAATAATTAAAATTTTATTTTGACCTAAAGGCATGCAATGATGATCCATACACATAAAAAACAAACCTAAATTAGGCAAGGGTCCTACTCAAATAGAGCACAGTTAGTAGACAGTGAGTGAGGGGTTGATACTTATGAAGTTGGAAATGTAACAAGGGATAAATTTAAGTTGAAATATAATTTTTATGAACTATATATAATGTTTTAATAATAATATTGACACCATGACAATGAAAAAGACCTTTGTATATGCCTATAGATAAGATTGTGGGTAGAGTACCCCCAATCCAAATAGTGGTTTTAGGGTTCATGCAAGATGATGGTTTCAGGATTTTCAAATGGGAAAATTTTTAAAATATTATTGTAACCTAAAATTTTTCCAAAAAATATTTCACATAATATACTAATCTCTAGATATCTTAATTCCACCTACAATAGGGGTAAAAAGAGGCCAAAACCTAGTCAACTCATAATTAGGCCTAGTGCTTAGTAAAGAAGTCCACAATGGAAAGTTTTGTTTTGGTTAGATGACTCACACATATTTTCATAATACCCATGGAATTGGACTCATGAAAATATCATTTACACGTGGATTCATGCTGAGAGGAGGTTAGCTATAATCACCTACAGTACATTAAATAACTCTACATAATTTTAGGTTCTAGTCAAGTCTTACTTTTTGAGGAATTAGAAGAGAAAGTAAAGGTTTATAACCTTATAATTTGGTAAAAAATATAAATATTACCTGCCAAATATCATTATGAAATCCTCTTTCCTTATAAATAAGGGTATATATCCTCTATTTATACATAGATCTAGGTCACTCACCAAAAGGCCTAGACATTTCAAGTATGCCATGAAGGGAGGAGTAATAAGTATGAAGATATGGGACTCTATGGTGAGGTGTAGTAAGTTTGATAAAGTTTTATTACATGTTTAGGATGTCTAACAGAGGCATGTAAGCCTACAAGGAGGTCTAAGTCACAAAACTTGCAAGTTAGGCCTAGTAGGCCTAATCTAGACCTAGTGTCTAAAGAGTAGCCCCATCACTTCTATAGTTATATAGGAGTTGAAACCATGTGGGATATGTTTATATATTAAAATTATTTTTTTAAATACCATTATTGTGTAGGGGAGGTGTTTAAGAAGCTATCTCTTAGCCTAAAGTACACATAGGCCTATGCAGTCTGCATATAGAAGAATCGGTTTGGAACTTGAGAGTTTGGAGGGTCATATGAGATGACTAGGAGATAAAATTTTGAACAAGTAATCCTTTCCAATTTTAGGACCTAATTAAACACCTAGATGTGATAATCAGATAGGGGCACTTACCCATGCCAAAAATTAGTAGTTTTGAAGAAAATAGATAAAAGGATGGACTGAAAGCCAAGGAGACACTTCAAGTGAGTTTGTGAAGTTGAAACACACCTAGTAAAGCATGAATAATTAAGAAATAATTTGGGAAACCAAATAGGGTAATCCACACTCCTAGGTTTGAAGTCAAACCTAATGGTCAAAATTAGGGCCTAAAAGTCAAATGAGAAGCATCTTTAATTTATAGTATGGGATGAATGTCCTAGTGAGTTGGAACATGTATATGGGGTCATGGTATAGGTTATTAACCTATTGATATGTAGAGGAGACATTAAAACCATGTTTTGACTTTATGTTGATGTCAGACCCAAAAGACAAGGTTGAGGCCTAGTGATGGAATGATTAGTCATTTCCACTTCTAGCAGAAGATGATCAATCTAACCAAATGAAATATGTTTTTAGGGTCTCTAAAAAAAATTTCAATCTCTAACCCTATAGAGTAAGTCACAAAAAGGTTAATTTTGAACCCCAAAACCAAATCAACATGCATGAAATGAGAGAGACAAGCTCAATAGGCCATTTTTTGAAGCTCATATATTTCATGAGGATCTTCATGGGATCTAGAGGAGTTAATGGAACCTAAAATAGGTCTTGAAAAACCAATTTGTGGAATTGGTTATCAACTTGGACATCAGATTTTTATGAATTATCTTTAAGACCAAAAATTAGCTAAAACCCTTGTTAAACCCTAATTAGGACCTATTTTGGAAAATTGAGTTGGAAAGATAAATAAGAGTATAGTTTTATGAGTAAACCTTTTTTATTTTTAATAGGAATCTCTCAGGCTCCCTCACATGCCAACTAATTGTATATAATTATATGGATGAGGGTAGAAATAGGTTTTTTCTCACTATTTTGTGTGTTTTGTAGGTTATAGGAAGTTACAAGAGATGAAAACATGGATGAAAATATTAAGACCTAAGATAAATCCCCATTTAAGTTTCATGCCTTGAAAATATTTCTAAGTGTCTCAAATAAGTCCTGCAACTCAGCCAGTCAAAACTGGCCTAATGGGCAAACTAGTGAAGAATATGGAAAATTTTAAGTGGAGTGATTTAAAATATTTATTAATTATAAAAATTACATGGAGGGTATTTAAAACTTTTAACCACTACCTTTTATATAATTTAATTAAAAATTGAAGCCGAAATTGAAGACAAGTGTGCAAGGTGCATGAGAAGGATGTTTCCTAGAGTGTAGGTAATAATATCTCTCTTATAGGTGATTACCTAAGACCAAAAATGCATAAAATAAATGGAAATTTTTTTATAATAACCTCAAATTCCATTTAAATAATTAGACCTTCCCTAGATTAGTTATAAGTCACTCCAATAGGCCTAATCATGAAGGTAGTTTTCTATGCAATAAAAGGAGTTTTAGGCCACTTTGCATAACTCTGATGACTTGAATAGACACTTAGACTTACTAAAATTTCATGGTTCATATCATATCATTCTAAAATGCACAAGTAACTCCTTTTATCAACTTTACAAGTGTCCTTGTGACCCTTGGAATTTTCTTTCTCTCTCTCTCAAACTTTATAAGAGTTGGCCATTTTGGCATTGTATTGGATGCTCCACCTGAGTATGGCGAGGCCCTACTCAATTGCAAAATTTTTAATTAATAAAATAACTAAGTGTTAAATATTCCATAAATATAATTAGTGTGTGTACTTCAATGTTATATTTTGCTTAAGTGACACTCTTGTTTCCTTAGCATGTTAGCTCATTCTTACAACCTATTTACAATTGGAAAAAAATTTCTTGTAGGGCATGTGAAGTGTTATTGAGATATGTCAAGGATTAAGTGAGTTTATATATTTATTAGTGCCATTCAAGGCCTATTTTCTAGTCCTATTATCTTAGATTGACCTCACAATGTAACATTGATGTAATAAGTTGTAAACTAGGAAAGTGTATGTTTGGTTTGTTACTTGGTCTTAAGTGTCATATGCATATGGTTGGATGTAATCAATCTATCTAGTGTATCACCACCATTATTTTAGATTTTATTTTAGTTTATTTCATCCTTTTCACCCCCTAAAAGTTAGTCTTAGTTACAATCCTAAGTGGTACATCAAGGGAGATATCCCTATCTAGAGACTCTATTTTTGATTATTTTTTAAAATCATCTGTTTTATCATAATTTTTTACAATATGCTATCATTTTACCTTCAAGTTTCATAATTTTTTCAAAAAATTATGAAATAGGAGTTTGAATCTTTTTAAAGTTTCTAATTATTGTTTCTTGGTTTCATTGAATTATGTTTTATTTACCTAATTATTGTGTTACATTTTTTTCTCAAATTTTTATCTAACCAATGCATAACCTAATGTTTGTTATTTTGTGTTTGTTTTACTTTTAGGTTCATATGTGATTGATGATAGTCTTAATCAACTGGTATAGTTCTTATAACTAACATTGGGTATCTTTGAGATCGACTAGTGATGGTTGCCTTGAAACTGGTATCAGTCATCTCTGATTGACCATGATCATTGTGTGTTCAAAAATAAAAGATAAGATCTTATTTTTGAAATATTATTTTCTTAAAAACAAAAATACTTCATATTAGGGGTTATTACCTAATAATTTTAGGTTGAAGGATCTATTTGAACACCAAATTTACATGCTTAGACTAATCAAACATTTCATTTTGGGTTCTAAAAGGAATTTAGTCAAATATTGCTTAGACTAATCAAACATTTCATTTTCTCATAAATTTTTAAAATATGCTATCATTTTACCTTCAAGTTTCATAATTTTTTCAAAAAAATTTGAAATAGGAGTTTGAATCTTTTTAATTATTGTTTCTTGGTTTCATTGAATTATGTTTTATTTGCCTAATTATTGTGTTACATTTTTTTCTCAAATTTTTAGCTAACCAATGCATAACCTAATGTTTTTTATTTTTTGTTTGTTTTACTTTTAGGTTCATAGGTGATTGATGATAGTCTTAATCAACTGGTATAGTTCTTACAACTAACATTGGGTATCTTTGAGATCGACTAGTGATGGTTGCCTTGAAACTGGTATCAGTCATCTCTGATTGACCATGATCATTGTGTGTTCAAAAATAAAAGATAAGATCTTATTTTTGAAATATCATTTTCTTAAAAACAAAAGTACTTCATAGTAGGGGTTATTACCTAATAATTTTAGGTTGAAGGATCTAATTGGATACCAAATTTACATGCTTAGACTAATCAAGCATTTCATTTTGGGTATTAAAAGGAATTTAGTCAAATATTGCTTAGACTAATCAAACATTTCATTTTCTCATAAATTTTTACAATATGCTATCATTTTACATTCAAGTTTCATAATTTTTTCAATTTTTTTTGAAATAGGAGTTTGAATCTTTTTAAAGTTTCTAATTATTGTTTCTTGGTTTCATTAAATTATGTTTTATTTGCCTAATTATTGTGTTACATTTTTTTCTCAAATTTTTAGCTAACCAATGCATAACCTAATGTTTTTTATTTTGTGTTTGTTTTACTTTTAGGTTCATAGGTGATTGATGATAGTCTTAATCAACTGGTATAGTTCTTACAACTAACATTGGGTATCTTTGAGATTGACTAGTGATGGTTGCCTTGAAACTGGTATCAGTCATCTCTGATTGACCATGATCATTGTGTGTTCAAAAATAAAAGATAAGATCTTATTTTTCAAATATCATTTTCTTAAAAACAAAAGTACTTTATAGTAGGGGTTATTACCTAGTAATTTTAGGTTGAAGGATCTATTTGAACACCAAATTTACATGCTTAGACTAATCAAACATTTCATTTTCTCATAAATTTTTACAATATGCTATCATTTTAGCTTCAAGTTTCATAATTTTTTCAAATTTTTTTGAAATAGGAGTTTGAATCTTTTTAAAGTTTCTAATTATTGTTTCTTGGTTTCATTGAATTATGTTTTATTTGCCTAATTATTGTGTTACATTTTTTTCTCAAATTTTTAGCTAACCAATGCATAACCTAATGTTTTTTATTTTGTGTTTTTTTTAATTTTAGGTTCATAGGTGATTGATGATAGTCTTAATCAACTGGTATAGTTCTTACAACTAACATTGGGTATCTTTGAGATTGACTAGTGATGGTTGCCTTGAAACTGGTATCAGTCATCTCTGATTGACCATGATCATTGTGTGTTCAAAAATAAAAGATAAGATCTTATTTTTCAAATATCATTTTCTTAAAAACAAAATTACTTCATAGTATGGGTTATTACCTAGTAATTTTAGGTTGAAGGATCTATATGAACACCAAATTTACATGCTTAGACTAATCAGACATTTCATTTTGGGTTCTAAAAGGAATTTAGTCAAATATTGCACATTTAAATTTGGGCACTAAAATAAACATTTTAGATCTTACAAATTTGGACATTGGTGTTTAAAATGAATCTAGGATGGTTAAGTCTTACGAACACTTCATTTTAGCTGCTTAAAACAAATGTTTAAATCTTGAACCTTTCAAGTTGGTTTTTTAAAATAAACTTAGGCTAAGTCTTGAACCTTTCGATTTTGGGCTTAAGATGAACCTAGATACTTTTGATTCATTTAGTTTTATGAAATTATTTCATTCTTTCTCACTTAATCCAAGGGGCCTAGTAAAGAACAATGCCACATTTAATTTGGTGCTTAAAATCAAACCTCTCTCACAATTATTTACAAATCATTTATTGTTTGTTTATTTTGAAAAAGGGATAGCATGTATATCCTCTCCACCTATCCCATATAAGGAATTAATGGGATCAAAATCACCTTTCCATTGAATTTAGTGCCTAGTCCTAGGCATAGAAAGAAATTTGCCTAGGCTCTCTCCAAAAATTGTATGGTATTGTGTGATCTAAAAGCAATCCTAAAATCTTTCTATCTTTATTTTTCATGCATCTTGGCTTTTAAATGGGATGTCATTACCTCTCACAAGTTATATAGGGAAGCACTAACTCAAGGATTTATCTCTCAATAATGTTTCAACCAAACTCCATAATGGGGTATACAAAGATAGGAATGTATACTACTAGAGCTAGGGGGTTGATTGGATAACCTCTCTTTTAGTAACAAAGCTCCAAGTTAGGTCTGGTCAACTAGGGGATACCACTAAGAAGTCTAATTATAGTATCTTCATGAAAATGAATAGACCCTTGCATGATAAGTTGACCGGTATGAACTCAATTAATGTATTGATTCTCTTGTTTTCACCACACATGGGATCTATCTAGATGGTCATAAATTGTAAGTTTTAGTCAACCTCACTTTGCCACACCTTGATAAGATTTATAATGATATACTTAGTTATATTTTTGTCATTTATTATTTATTATTTGGTGTGTTATAAATACAAATTTATTATTTATACCATGTCATGAATGAGTCATGTCCAACATTAATCCATTATTTGAGGAGGCATTATGTCATCCGTTTGACACTTCACCTTAACTTAGAAAACCTTTTTTTGTAAAAAATATTGAGTGTGGCACTTGATTGAGATGGGTAATGTTATGATGCCCAAATCATTTAAATTATTGTGCCTTAGAAGTATTTGAAACATAAACATTGTCATATTTTTTAAGAGTGATAACATTGTTTTTAGATTATGGTAAAAGCAGGTTTTGAAGGGACCCTGAAACCCTTTAAAAAAATCAAAAAAGATAAAGCATTAAAAACCACTAGGAAAAGCAGTCCTAAAACCTACTGAAGAGCAGCATCAAAATCAGGTTTTAATCGACCTGAAACCACAAACATAGTCCAATAAAAGTACCCAAGTTTTACAAGGACCTAGAACCTCAAATAAAGTTTTAGACCAAGAACCAAAAAATAGGACCAAAAATAAAAACCATTGTTACACTATCTAAATTGTTTCAATAGACTTGTCTTGACCTATGTCCAAATTGTCATTGTTTGAAACCAATCATTTGACCCTTGTTAGATATTTATTTAATAGAATCATGATATTCAAATTGTCTTAGATTTTTTCATCAAAAACCTAGTTTACCTTAGTTGAGTCTTTGATTAACTTTTATAAGTTCAGATTCAAACATTGATTGATTTCTATTTAGGCCTCCACATGTAGGGCCTGATACACAGATATTTATCTTTTAGGTTGTGTAACTTAAGTTAATCCATTTCTCAAATTAGGAAACTTTATTGTTTATGCCTTTGTTTGATAGTATCAGTCCATCTTCAAAGTACCTATTGTTTAGTGTTTTATACCAATCCAATCATGTTTATGCCTATAATCAAGTGCCTAGTCTTTACCAAACTATTATGAGTTTGTTATATTATTCATCATCTTGTGTTTCAAGTCTAGCTTTTAACATCGTGTTTGGCCAAAAATCCCAGCACAGCCTATTTGAGCCTAGATTTTGACTCCATGTTTGGAAAAAAGATGTAACAACTCATTTCCCTTTCCTAATTTAGACATATTTGGAACACATTTGTACATTAGAGTTTGGAATCTTGTTTTTAGGTCATTTTACTTGATATTATTTGTGTGAGACACTTAACATTAGACATTTGATGTTACACTATACCAATTATTTTCATAGAATTTTTGGAGATACAACTCCACCTTAGACCAAGATAGATAGAGTTTGAACCTCTTTATATTTTTAGATAGAGATTTTCCAAGTTTAAGAACTCTAAGCCCATCTTGTTGTGAAACATTTGTCATAAATTTGACCATGGCTTACTACACATGTGTTAAAACTATGTATAATCTAGGATATGGAAATGTTAGTGCACAAGAGGAATTATTTCAAGACCCTTATGGATATGATGTTATTTGGGAGGCATATTAATAGCCACCATACAACACTCAAATATGGGAACAAAGTCAAGATCCTTTGGCCAATTATTTGGTTAGCACATCTCCTTACACAGAGCAAGATCAAGAAGAGATGGCCCAATATTTGGCTAGCATACATATAATTATTGAAAATGTCCAATAATAAACTTATTATATGGATAATCCATCATATTGTGATCCTAAAAGAGTCATAGAGGTAGGGCATGATAATTTACCAAATCTATCAAGAAGTCCTTATAACATGTTTTATAGTCTGAACAATGATCAAGCCTCTTCTAACAACCCTCAAGACACAGTACCAATGCCATATAAAGATTAATATATGATTGTCACATAAGAGGCCTGATGAAGGATGATTTCATTAAAATTTAGACAAAATTCCAAACATATCAAAACCTAATGTGTAATTTTAGCAATGTGGCCATGCCAAATACACCTCTTATTCAATCACTCCCTACAAAAAGAGTTTTATTTGTGTTGATAGGTAAAGAAAATTAGGGTTTAAAACCACTTATGCAAAACACTTCAGTTGAAAACATGTTTAATACCCAAACCACCAAGAAAGTGTCTTATACTTTTACATAAAATAGTGAGCAAAACATAGTGGATAATGCACAAGTAATGCCCAATTTAGACCTAAGTGGTGTTAACTCACAAACATAGCCAAAAAAGATGTGCCTTTAATTATCACTATTATTGGTTCTTAAAATTAGGGAGTAGGAGTTTTTATGTCCCAACCTCAACTAACTACCCCTAATCCTCAACCAACTACTTCTTCAAACACCCAAAAACAAGGATTAAGTAGTCAACCAATGACTAGTGTCATGCCATAACAGAATGTGATGAATCTTACTCCTCCACAATATGTGATAAGTAATATTTAACAATAGTAGACATAGTCTAATCAACCCACGTAATAGAGGTAAAACATATTATCAGCTCAATAAGGGGCAACCAATGTTACACCTCAATAGGTAGTAACAAACATATCTCTTCAGTCCTAGACTAACATGTTGATACAAAACTAAATGATGTCTAACCAATAATGTAATAGTAATGGTTAGTATTATATGTTGAATCCCCAACATGCATCCAATTCCTAATATGGATTTGAAAAACTAAGAAGTTACATTGTTCCAAAAGTACCTATCAATCCATATTTACCTTTTATGCCAAAAATGGCATAAGTTCAGAGACAGGGTCTTGGTTCATAAGTTCCCCTCAATTAACAAGATATGACTAGTAAACAACAAGTCCCTATTCAACCTCAATAGGTATAGTATGGTTATATTCCTACATCCCAACCTCAATATTCCCAAAATTAGGGCTACATACCCAACCCTAACTAGAATATCACATTATAATATGGGTAATTTCAATAGTCACCCTAATCCATGCATGCATATTCCTAGCCCATTCCCTAGCCAATACAACATTCCATATTAAACACCTCCATCATACCTTAGTCAAAATATTCCACTTGTGATCATTCAACCATCTCCTCAGACCAATATTCCTACTAGTTTCCTCAAATAAGAGCTACAATAAATGAAGGATACAATTACCACCATTCAAGTTGGGAAACAAGTCAAAATTTCAAGTTGGATGATGTGAATTCTTACCCTTTCAACATGATATAATTTATTCCAAGGTAAAAGCCACCGAATTTTGAAAAATACAAGGGAAAAGGTGACCCCAAAACACATCTAATGGAATTCTTTGTCATGTGCTAACTGGTATCCTATAGTGATATCTACCTATTTTTGTTGTTTTCAATAAGTTTAGTAGGAAAAGCCTTGGAATAGTTCCTAAAATTTCCAAAAAACTTAGTTTCTAATTTTTAATGATCTTTCAAACAAATTTGTGCAACACTTATCTTACAATCTCATGCATGATATTTTATTAGTAGACTTAATGCAAGAAAAATAAATACCAAGTGAAAGCTTCACAATATATCTATAGTGATGGAAAGTCCTTGCAAACCATTTTACCCATAGTCTACCAAAAAATCAATTAGCTATTGTGTTTACCAAAAATTTACACAATGAGATATCTTACTATCTAGAGTTTTAGTGTGCACATGCCTTTAAGGAAATCATTGAAAAAGGTTTGGTGATATAAATATCACTTATTAAAAAATGGATCATGAAACTAACCTCATCAAATTAGAATAATAGCCAAAATCAAAACTAGAATAGTGGCTAAAATCAACATCAATCCAAACACAAGTATCACAACTAGCATAGGCCAATAATAGTGATAGACACAAGCAATTCAATCACAACCAAATTTTTTTAGGGAATAGAATAATAGAGTCACATGTATAAATGGTTCAAACATGATCTACTTATCCTACATTTCCTTTCCAAATTACTCCTAACCAACAACCTATTCAATAGTCATAACATGCATAACAAGTTCAATAGTCTAGACTAGTGCTGTAAATGCAATAAACACAATAACCTATGCATTTGAAAAACCCTCTTTTTCCAAGGAGAAACATACCTATTCATCATGATTTTATTGACCTTAGAGACCACATTAATTCAATGTTTCTCAAATATCATAGCAAATAGCTTTATTAGATGGCCTATTCCAAAAGATCAAGTTTGTGAGGGTGTTGACATTATAGATTGGTATAGTCTAGAATAATTATATGATTTTCATAGGGTCAATGGCCATAATTTATAGTGTTATGTGAAAATTAGACATGTAATTCATAATATGTTAGAAAATGGAGAGATCACATTGGATTGTGGAGCTTCCACATCTAACTAGATCCTCCACATTTATCAGAATCCTTTTCCCTAATATAATAACAAATAATAACAATAGTGCCCAATGTAACATCAAAAAAATAGTATCAAAAACTAAGGCCAAACCAATAGACTCAGTAAAACCAAAAAACATCAAAATAATGGACAAAACTAAGGTCAAAATGATGTAAATAACCAATAGACATACCGTGTAGTTGCACATGAATACAACTCAATTGTAGGCTATATTGTAGGAGGTTACTTTACGACCATATTAATTAATCCAAGACCAAGAACCAATTAGACAAGATCATTACTAATCATATATAATCAACCAAACCACTCTGGTAATCCTTTTTTGACCTGGGACTACACATAAGTAAACAAACAAGTAGGGATTCCCATGTTAGGACCTTATACTAATAAATCACCATTATCTTGTGACCATGTACAAGTGCATCAAAAATTGAGACTTATCCTATCTAGTCCCCCTCCACCATCATATGTTAGTAACTATGGTTGTATATCTAATATAGATTGTGTAATCATAACTTGGTGGTTGAAGATTTCCATACTAGGCCCACAACCATCTGCCACTTCACCCATCATCCAACCAATAGTTCTACCTTAGAAAAATCCATTTACCACTATCCAAGAAAACATGTTTAACATTTTGTAAAAATTATAAATATTCCATCACAAATATTTAATTTATATTTTTTTAATACCTCAACCATCCATATAAACATCTTAAAAGAGTTCCTTGGTTAATCCATACTTATAAATGACATATCCCTTGACAAATTTCTAGCTTTGGTTGGATAGCTAGCTCCATCCCAACAAGTAATCTTCAACCAATTTAATTGTCATCCCTTAGCCCACTACATAAAAATCCATTATACATTGAAGTTTACATAAAGTGGTACAAAGTGAAGTGTTTCTTTATAGAAAATGGATTAGGTCTAAACATAGTGTTTCTAAAGCTCATCAAGTTTCTTGGTACACAATGGTAGATCTCCAAGTAGAAACAATCACCATCAAAGCCTATGACAATAAAGAATGAGAAACACAAGGCACCATCAAATTTCTAGTTATCATTGGGCCCTTGACTCATGATACACTTTGACATGTGTTATAACTTGATTTATCATACAATATGCTTTTGAGTAGACCATGGTTACATGAGATTCATGTAGTCCCATTGACTTTACACTAGTGTATCAAGTTTTCCCATTCAGGAATGGAGGTAATTATTCCAAAGGATTTGCATTCATACAAGAATTACAAGCATTTAGAGGCTGAGCTAAAGAGTTATAACTACCATTTTTTCATGAAACTAGTTTCCAAGAAGGACAAAGGGAAGGTAATACTTGTTGATTTACCAAAGGCCAACTTCATTAACCCTGATACCCTTAATTCAATTTCCCACATGCCACCTCCTGAAATGTCCAATCATTATACCATCTTCACCAATGGCTCAAGAGAGTATTTGACCCATGACACCTTTCACATTTAAAATCTTCCACAAAACCCCAAGTCCTTTAGAAGACCTAAATTCAAATCACTTCACATGAAATGGAAAAGAAAGAGAAAAGCCAAACTGCATAGTCTAGGACCTGTCACTTTCATACTGACCTCTAACCAAGAACAAGACCCTCTTGTAGAAGATTAATCATGGTTATATAATGATAAACTAGATAACTATTATAAAAATTCAAATTATCCAATTTCTAATAAAATCATGGATAACCAAGACCATATTTTTTCTTCAAGGAGGTGGTTAGACTACATGGTGCCATTGAGCATTATCTCTAATAAAGATACCAAGTTTGTATGACACTTTTGGAGAACCTTGTGGATGAAGTTAGGAAATAAATTGGACTTCATCTCAACATACCACCTTCAAATATAAGGCCAAACTAAGTCTATTACTATAATTTTAGGTATCTTTATAAGATGTTTGACAAAGGATAGTATTAAATAATGGGACTTGGTAATGAGTCAACCAGAGTTTTATTACAATGACTCACCTAATAGGAGCATTAGAAAGAGTCTATTTCAAGTGGTGTATGGCATGAACCCAAGGGGAATTTTTGAGTTGAGAGACTTAGGAAAAATGGAGAAAAAAATGTTGAGGGAGAGTATTTTACCATTGCCATGTAAGAGGTGCATGAGCAAGTGAAAAAATAATTAGATTTAAGTGTGGACAAGTAAAAAAAACATGTTGATTTGAAGAGAAGAGAGGTTAATTTATATATTAGAGATATGGTATAGGATAACTTAATGAATAAAATATTTCTAAAATGTAAGTACAATAAGCTGAAGATGAATAAGATTGGCCCATACAAGGTCATAATTTTTTTTATAATAATGCCTATGAGATAAAGTTGCCTAGTGGCATATGGATCTATATTATATTAAATGTTGTTGACTTGTATCCATAAAAAGAAGGATTTATGCATGATAAACCATATATAATTCAAGACATAGTAGTCCAAGAGTGGGTAGATCAACTGCCACAAAAAAAGCAAGAAGAACTTGAGATTATATTGGAAAATAAAGTTGTAAAGAGAACAAGAGGAAAAAGAGTAATGCCATTATTTAGTGAAGTGGAAACGTAATCCTGTAGAGGATTTAAATTAGTTAAAAATATCATACATCATCAAGCATGGAGGTACTCTTTAAGACCTCATAAATAGGATTTCATGAGTTAGTTTCTTGATCATAGGGAGTATGATACAAGAACATGACTCCAAATGCTAAATTTTAGTTTGGTTTCATTGTTTTTGAGTCTTAAGAGGGTATCATTAGTATCTAAGATGATGTAGGATTATTTTATGTCTTATTTTTTCTTAAAATTTGAATTTGTGCCTTTTAGGCATTTTTATACCAAAATGCCAAATTTAAAATGTTAAATGTCTTTCTATAGTTTTGAGGTCTTTAGCATATTATTTGTAGGTTAAAATGTTTTATTTTGGTTTGTGTAGGTATGTTAAAGGTATTAGTATGTATTTTAGTGTTTTACCACATTTTTTATCTTCTATGCTATGTTCAAATTACTTGTAATGTTCAAGAATGCATCTTATGCATACATAATCTTACATTGGAGGAAAACAAGAAACAGTTAGATTTTTTATAGAAACATATAATGCATGAAAGGGATAAAATGTGTCATTATTTAATGTAATAAGGTGTTGACTCCAATAAATAATAAATAAGGTTTAGGTTACATCAAGACGACTGTTAGTCAATAATTTTATGTATTCACGAGTATAATATGAATGTTAATGAATGATAAATACTATTGGATTATGTTTTGAATGAAAGTGTGAATCTTGTTAAGTAAAGTAAATTTATATTATTTAATTATTACTTTATTTTTATAAGAAATAGTCATCTACAGGTTTGAGAGAGAGACAATCAGGTCATAATAATTATGTGTATGATACAATCATGTTTCAATTGAATTGAAAGGTCTCTTTTTAGTATCTTCAATAAATTTAATTATTTATATGGTGTTGGAATGTTTTAATAAGTTTAATGAATCTTTTTTAAGTCCTCATAAGTTATTTTGAAGATAAAGACTCATCAAAAAATCCAATTTTATCTATGCATCTTGTAACCCTACATTTTGTGAATAGTCAAAGAGTTATGTAAAGTTGTAAGAGACAATATTGAATAATTTTTAATCTTAAAACACTTAGTTAAATTTATCACCTTTTGGCCTATGTAAAACCTTGCCTTAGGGTTTTTGACCATTTCTTGGTTTGGGTATCTAAACTTTGTTTCAGACCTTCAAATTTGAATTGGATCTTGATATTAATTTAATTAAAGTGAATCAAACACTTTATTGGATTCTTGGCATGTTTGAGGGGTTTTGGATCCATAACTCATTTTTACAGCCTAAGAGACCTAATAAAGGCCTAATTAGAGAAAGGTCAAGTTGAGTTAATACATATACTTTAGGAGTTAGATAATAAAACTTGGTGGGGAGTAGTATGACCTTAATGGGTATATGAAAATATCATTTTTTTGTTTTTAACCTTTGTGTACTTGTCAAACCACCTATAAACATGCCTTAGGAGGGTTACGAGAAGAGACTTAATTGTGAAGAAATAATTATGAGTTGGTATACTTACCTTAAGAGTTTGAGTTTGAAACTTTATAAAGAGTAAGAAGAGGATAATGGGTATATTAAATATGCCTTTTATTGAATATAAACTCTATGCATTTCTCAAACCAACTAAATTTGTCCTTGTGAAGGATTACAAAGAGTTAGTCCTAATTGAAGAAAGTTGCCAAGTGATTGATTATCTCTCTCCCTCTATATTAGGATTGGGTATAAATTTAAGTGGAAAATATTTAATTGGAAGAGATGGCCATCATTAATGTTTTTAATTTCTTTCTAATAGATTTTCATATTTCTAACCTTCCCAAATAAGATGAAATTATTTGGTCTAAATCTATTATTGGGAGTTATAGTGTTAAATATGGTTATGGCTTGTTGGTGGATGGGCCCTATGATGGTTTTTATTATGATAGATTATGGTTATGATATTCAATTCATAAATTGAACATATTACTTTGGTTATTTGTTTAGGACAAAATTTTCACAATGGATAATATTAAAAAAGAGGTTTACCTATTATTAATAGATGTCCCTTATGTGAGGAGGAGGAATCAAATTTTCACTTAGATTTGGTTTTTTATTTGGATTTTAAGGTTTGGAAGAGAATTATTGATAACTTTTAGATGGCTTGGGTCTAAACCTCCTCTTTATATAGCTATGACATTGTTGGAAAGCTCCCTTTAAAAATGTTACTATGAAGAAATTGTGCTATTAGGCTCTACCTCACACTTTGTGGGGAATTTTGAAGGAAAGAAATGATAGAGTGTTCAAAATTTAAAAAAGTTACATATTGAGAGTGGAATTCAAAATCAAAATCTTATTTTTGGATAATTTAAAGAGTTAAAAATATGATAAAAAAGATTATTTTAGAGGATATGATATTATTATCACCAAGAACTAGGATTTATATTTCTCTAGTATTCACATGATTGACCCAAGAGTTGAGTTGAGAAAGTCTACTAAATTGCAAGTTACCTCTTTTGATTGGATCAAGTTGAATTTTTATGGGTCTTCCAAGGAGAATCTTGGGATGGTAGAAGGAAGAGGCATTTTGAGGAACTCAAAGGGTGAAGTAATGTCTGCTTATGCTGAGAGTATGGGAGTCTAAACCAGCCATTGTGATGGGACTATAACTACCCTTTAGGGATTATAGTTGGAAAAAAGAGCTAGGCGTGATCCAATTGGTCTTGTAGGGGGACTTCATTAATATCTTTCATTTCATTTTGAAATATTTTTATACAAGTTGGAGAATTAACATAATGATTGATGAAGCCTCTCCTATTATTAAATCCTTTGATAAGGTTTATATTCAACATATGTATAGAGAGGGAAACTAATTAGCTAATTGGTTTTTTGACCTAGGAATTTTCTATAATAGATCCAATAAGTGGATTTCCAAATAAAAACTATTAGATGACATTATTTAAAAAATAAACAAAGAAGCCTCTTCTTATTAAAAATTAAGATTGCTAGAGGCTAAGCTTTTGATGATATTATTCATGTTTATATCTATTACATGAAACTAGTTTTGATTTTTCTTCAGAATTCCTTAAGAACCTTAGATAGGTTTCAAGAGGGGGGTATTAATGCTTCAGTTAGAAGACACATTAAGAAGGGGATCTTATTTATTAAGCTCTTAAATGGAAGTATTCTATGCTAGATCTCCAATCCTACTTTGGTTTAGGGACTTAAGTGTTATTGTAATGAATGTATGGATGTATATAGTAATACTCATGTGAAGTGGATCATCCTTGTTGATTTGAACATGATTAATTATGGAATAGTAGATCATCTTTCTCTTTCAGTGTAGGAGATTCATTATTATTTATTATAATTCTTTGGTCTTACTTTATCTCAAATTATATCTATATTTATAGTTTTGGGTGAATTTGGTTATTAATAATATGGGAAGTGACTTGTTCCATGTTTAATAATATTCCATTTATGTATTAGATAAGGAATTAGAGATATGAGGGATCATTCCTGCTAGTGGTTTTAGTAATTTCATCAAGAAAATTGAGGGATATGACTCCCACATTTTTAGGAACTTTGTTGAAGTTTGGAAGATAGAGTAATGTAATTTAAAGGAGTTGAGATTGAGATAAATGATGAACTTATTGATCATGTTATAAGCATGAATATGGAAGGCCAACAATTTTAAAAAACTAGTAGGGATACTATGGAGGAAATTAATAAATTTATGGTTAATGTTGAAGATTTGATTCCATTTCAACATGGATACCTTAGAGAAATGATTCCTCAGCCCTAAAATGATATAGCTAAGTAGATAATGAAATTTATAACATTGGTTGGTAGGTAAAACTATGTTTTCAATTTTAAATTTATCTTTCTCAACCTTTTTAGACATCACTACTTGGTTAGTATCATTTTTTACTTTTTTATTTTATTGGAAATCTTGGTTATTGAAGTTAAAAAATGGAAAAGTAGGTTTCCATTACATCAAGTTATGATCATTTTCTATATACGTATGATAAATTTGAAAAGATGATCCATATCCATGTGACCTTTAAGGGAGATGTGGACCATACCAATTAACATGAATATTCCATTAGGAACCCCCATAGATCTTGAGAAATAAAATTCCTCTTAGGAATGATTGAATGATCCATACCAATCCCCCATGCGAATATTCTAAGCTATGAGGATGGAAACATAACTGAAGACATTGTTGAGATATCAATTTTCTTTAAATCCTAGGAACCTTGCACCAATAATAGATTCAAAGTGAATAGGAAAGGTAAAATAAATGTTGGGAAAGCTAAGGAAATGTCTACTATTGGTAAGGAATAGGACACATTTAAATAACTATGGGAGATCAATTTACACAGAGCTTTCCTTAGATGGTTTATGATATAATATAACTTGATCAAATATTCCATCAATAATATTACATGAGATAAAGAAGTGCCCATTGAAAAATAGGAATTTTAGGAGATGGTTATGCAAATTAGAAGACTCGAGGAAAAATCCTATAGGGTGGAAAAGTAGAACATTTATCTTAAAAACAACCTTGATCCTCTAGTGGGATATAATAAAGCCACAATCAATAATTATATTTAAAGTATGGGGGTTATTTTATAACTCATTAAAAAACATATGAATGGTGAAGGTCCAAGCAAGAATTCCAAAAAGGCTAAAGTAACTTTCAGGAGAAAGAACATAATTTAGATTATCTTAATTTTAATTGCATGGAAAAAACTTTGGAGGAATGTTTGAAAAGTGGGATGAAACCCTTTAAGGCAAGATATTTTAGTGTTATGTTCTTTTGGGTTGTATTTTTGATGTTGGGTGCCATTTATCTTGTTATGATGGTGTTATGATGTAGCCATTGTATTTTTGTTCTTTTTTTGACTTGTTTTATTTTATGGTTCTTTTGACCTTATTTATGGCTCTTCTATATAAGGTTAGAGTCTCTTTCATAAAAACTCTAGTTTACCCTTAACAAATAAAAAAATATTTACAAGACCATTATAAGAAGGAACTAAAAGTGAAAATGGCATATATTACACATCCTCCTCTATCACATTATGGGAAACCATTATATGTGGTTATTAGTACTTATACATGACATATACCCTCTATGGTTTGGAGAATTTATATTAATTTTGATGACAATGAGATAATGGATGATGACTTGGATATTCATTCCTTATTCATTTAAGCATACCTTGATCACCAACCTATACATAGTGATATGATTGATAATGGTTCAATAAAAAATGTTTTCACCATGACATTAATTACACCCATGATAATTTACATCCTTTGACTAAATTATTTAGACCATTTTTTGGGACCTCACATCGGGTTCTTGGTGAGATTGACTTACCTTTATGGTGGACGTAACACATGTGGTTATTATATTTTTTGTTATACCTTACATAGGTGTTTTTGATATGTTATTAGGATGACCTTGAAAACATAAAATATTAACAACACATTCTACAATGCATGGATGAGTTAAATAGATTCATGCCAATATGGTAATTATAGTTTATAAAATTCCATATGAACATCCAATTAAATAAATGAAATTTATACCTAGGTAGTTAATTGTCAAACTTACTCAAATTAATCCTCCATAGAATTATAAGCAATAAGAAATCCCCTTTCTTAGGTGACCAATACTTGAGAGACCATTACATCAAAGACACACATTGGATTATTTGGAATCCTTATCAACTATTCACCATATTCAAATATCTAGAGCACCTAAACATGTTCCTATTACTACTATTTAAAAAAACCATAGAGCATTCAAAAATGGGTTCCATAAACCCTTAATCCTTCTATTATCTCTTCATGACCTCATATTCCTATTATACATACATAGAGTATTACAAATTACATAGTGCTATATATTACACCTATACATGCTCCTTGGTAGTATCACCAGTTTATTGTGCTAGGTTCCTAGTGGGGAGATACCTATTATAATACATTTAATGAAATCATAGGATAGTCTCTTCTTTTCTAGTATTCTAAAAAAAAATGCCAAAATAAAAAATATTTTCAATTTTTATATGTTCTATTAGCTCCTTGGAATCTATGTTATTAGTTAGATGTTGGTAGATAACATATCATCTATTTATATATACACATGTTTCATGAATCTTTTGAGTGTGGTACAAGCATACACATACACATGATCTATGCACTTTCACATGTTGGGCCTTTCCTCTACTCAAGCCATGTGGACATTGGGAGAATCTAGTTCATTGATCATGATACACCCACTTTATATCATTATATGATCATTTTCTATTATCATGTTTGATATTATATACTCACACATTAATTTATCCATGATTATATATTTCATAGTGTACTTGATATGCTATGTAATTAACATTTTTTGCTAACACATATATCCAAAGACTAGTATGATATGTTTATGTTGGTTGCTTATATTTAATGCTTTATTTTTAGCACTTCCTTGAGTGTCTTGTATTGATTGTTTGATAAAATTAATATGTTTCATTTATTTTGGCCACCATGCCTATGTTTACTTATTATGACATTTGAATGTCATTTCTTACCTTTCGGACATTTGAATAAGTCATGTCCCTTAGATTTTGTGGCATTTGAACTTGCCCCTTATGTGAGGTCTCCTTGGACCTTTACTTTTTACATTTATTTTGAGTTATCTTGAATGTGGGATCAATAATTTTTGAGATTTTATTATTACTATCTATATATTTACATGATTCACATAATGCACCTTAGGATTTGATGTGATCACATACTATGTACCTCATTTTTTAATCTACATAGACATGTTACTTATATATGATACATGATCCATACATAAATTATCCAATTATCTTATCCTTTTGAGGTAAGGTTACTACTAGTTTCTAGTTCCCTTGAACTCAAAAGGGGAGAATTTTAATGGGGCATGTTATAGAGGCATGGATTTCACACCTTCATAGTTTCAAATTTTAGTGGGTGCATGCCAAAAAGGTGTGACATCTATACTTGTTTAGTACTCAACATTTTTAGATTATGTTGGGGAAAATGTTATGGAAACATTTTCTCCACAATTATACCAATTCTTATATTATACATATTTAGTCGGGGAATGTCATGGGAACATGTCTTCTACATTTACACAGTTTAAAAATTGGCCAAATTTTATATTTATATGATTCAAATACACATTTATGACAAAATTATCTATGTTATTATCATTATTTTTTTTATTTTGAGACATATATGAGGTAAATATTCCATGAAAATAACACTTTAATTTTTAAAATCAAATTAGCTTTCAGATTTCAAACACTTTTTCATAATTTAACATACAATAGGATGGATTTTTATAAATTTTTATTGACCGCAGTAGTTGGTTCACCTTTTGGTAAGGACAAGGTGATTACATCACTCAATATTTCCAAGTTTATACGATAGAGTGATTAAATATTCCACCCTCCATAGATTTATAGTATGAGTTGACTTAGATAACTCATGCACATTAGGTTATAAGTATGATTGGGTTACATGATTGAATTAATCTCAACTATTAGGTGGAAACTCACCTTTTCTCCAAGGTTGGGGTAACTTTTCCTCTAGTGTGTGTGTGTGTGTGTGTGTGTGCATGCGCACATGCGTGCATGTGTGTGTGTGTGTGTGTGTGTGTGTGTGTGTGTGTGTGTGTGTGTGTGTGTGTGTGTGTGTGTGTGCGTGCGTGCATGCATGTGTGTATGCATATATGCACTCTTATAAGTTTTAAATTTATCCTAATATTAGTTTCAATGATTCATAATAAAATATATTTATAAATGAAATTTCCAAAAAGAAAGATGGTTACATCGATATATTGTAATCACCTTTGATATATTTACTTTCAAGCATTTCAAATTCTTTAAATCCTAGATTATATGCACTAATTATATATTGTAACATGTTATTGGTTGTAGTTTAGTCAATAGTAAAGCACTCAAGTTGTGTTCACACAAAGAGAAGGTGTGTTATACACATCTATGTATGCATTTATTTTCATTTAAGCTATATTTTTCATTACTCAATTGGGGGGTGGGGTGACGGGTAAATGTAGACATTAAATCTGACTTATATAACACCTATCTCGTATATCTAGAAATAAATTCTCATTACTATACCATTTAGTTCTTATACATTTTAATTGTTGAAATGCTCACATTTACTATCTCTTGCACCTATTTATTATCTCTTTGTATAACTATATGTTATTATGATGACCAAGTATTTTATGCTAATCAAAATTCTATAAAACTATTTGTTATCATCAGATACAAGTTTTGGACTTGTACCTATTTTATATATTCCTAGACACTTATGTCCTAGCCAGATGCCTATGTTGATGCTAGTGTCTTGTTCCAAACTAAGTGTCCAATGACATAAAATCATCAAACTTGATAATGAAACATATCCTTATGGTCAACCTAATTTATTTATGTGATATACTTCCAAAATGGATTGGTATATATAAAACATCAACCCTCATTCATTCCTCACCTAATATAGACCTAACAACTTACAAGGCAACTTACCAAAATCATTTAAATGAGAAAGGCTTCCATATTATTTAATATTTCAATATCAATCATAGGGACAACCCATCTATAGGTTTGAAATACTGAAGGAGCATTCTATGAGCCATATCTATAAATTTACAAGATATCTCACTCTATGTACTTGTTTATCACATATTACATCCTTATCCATAAATAATTCAACATGTAGGGGATAACTACATAAGTTTAAGACACTCTTCATAATATTATATGTGTAGAAAATTCTTATTGATAGAGGGATCCTTGGGGTAACTCAACACCATATGCCAACTAATCCATTTTTCTCAAAGTCCCTTCAATGGTGAGGAAGCTAGGGTTTAATCAATTTACAAAGAGTGATAGCCTTGCATGATTTATGAACATACTAGATCAAAGGGGAAAAAAACCTAAAAGGTGTTCACATTTATATCCAGTCACTATTTTATATTAGACACCTACATATAACTTAGACAATAGCATCAATACAACTATCTAGGTCTAACACAAGCATATGAGACCATATAATACAAATTTATAGAATTTAACAATTTATCTAGAATCTAGATCCAATATACTTATATCTTATTCCACATCAAATTTAAATGTGCATATCAAATAAACTAATTATTCTTGTTTCTAACTCATTTAAATATCAAGCAATATCTAAAAAAAAAGAGTATATCTTGGTATTTAAATTCTAAATATTTAATATTTGAGTTTGAAAATTAATTGGCCTAGTATAGATCTATTTAAAAACCCTAATGCTTATTCATTTATAAATTATCAACCCTATACTATATTGATCCATCTCAATTTAGGGTTAAACAACTTTAAAAAATAAAATTTACACAAAAATTAGCAAAGATTAACATGATTTTATTTTTGCAATTCCATGTAAAATTTAATATTGGGTTTTATTTTAGGGATTCTGATAGAACTATAAGACCATTTATAATGAAACTAGATTTAACATACATTTTGGGTAACTCCCATATCTAAGATATAATTTGATTTAGCATAAAACATTAATATAATCTATTTATAATTATGTTATAAATATACAAAGGATAGAAAACTTTAAAATGGGGTGTTAAGTACCTATAAGAGTGTTTAGGGATGCCTCCACACTTGAATGTATGTAACCTCTTCAATTTTATTCCAAACCTTACTTCATCTTTGTGACTTTTGAGAGACCTACACAAATTTTTTTATTATCATATTTAAAATATAATACATAAGGAAACTAGAAAAGTATTCTACTTTTAGAAAACCCCAAATAATGCATAAAAGAGATAAAAATAAAACTAGATAGATATCCTTGATAAGAGGAATATGATTTCCATGGAAAGGGTAACATCTTGAAATAATGGTAAAGTTAGGTAAATAGTTATGGCATGGATTCTACCTTCCCTTCCTATTTCCTCTCACTTGTTTTGCATAGTCATATGAGGAGGAAAGGATGAAAGTAGGAATATATAAATAAGTTTAGAGTCTCAAATGTAGGATTAGGGAATATTTTAATGGATTTATAAGATCAAATAGATCCTATGTCTAGGATTAGACCCTCCATTAAATGTATTTTTTACACTTAATTTATTTTAATATTTATTTAATTAAAAATTCTTATCAGATGTTTTATTTATTTTTCACATGATTAATATTGAATTTATGTTATGTTAATGAACTATAACACATTATAATAAATTAAAATATGCATTAAATGACTAATAAATTTTTTATGTCAACAAGATATTAGATTAATTACCTTTTATATTTTAAACACTACATGTTAAAATGTTAGGGTGCCTAATTTAGTTATGGGCCATGTCCTTATGAACAAAGTTAGCCTATGGAATCCAAGGCACTTCCAAGCATGTTTTTTCCATGTAAGGATCCCATTAAATAATATTTAAACCTTAAACATAATTGAGATAGTTAGGCTATAGGGTTTTGGGTTTGACCCTTTTCATTGAAGGATGTTATTTGTGTGTGTACATCTACGACCAATAGTTAGAATACCATTTAAAAATAATACTTATCTATTTCCACTCCTTATTTTTAGGCATGTATTTTATTGCATGAAAATTGGTATCAAACCTTAGGTTTAACACTAATAACTATAATAATATATGTTTTGGCCTTTCTTTTTCATTGATCCCAACACTTTTATTTTTCTTATACATAATGCCACCTAGGAGAGAGACTTATCATATGTGAGAACACATTATTCCATATCCTAGAGGAGATATATGTGAAAAAAATCATGTCACTTAACATTAATATCAACATTATGATCAAATGGATAAATGATAGGGAAGTTACAAATCCAAGCAATAACCTAGTCAGTAGGGTCAATAGACATACTGAAGGGAGTGGTATATTATATCCTTTAGGTGATTTAGTAGTTTGTAGGGTCATTAAAGATAGGATAAAATAAGGGATTATGGAATAATGACATTTGGTGTCATAACCTTCTTATATAGTTGAGGGAGGATTCAATAATAGGGAGATATACAATACACATGCACAACATAGGTGAGATGAAGTTGTTATAAATGTAGGTCAATTTGATCAATGAGATAATATAAATTATAGGGATCAAAATAGACTAAGGTCACTAGATATAATCCAATGTCATATGAATGACACAGTGGGGTTGGATATTAATTATATGAGGCTCTGATTACCTCATTTTTAGGATATACTAAGGGTACTAAGGTAAAACCTTGGTTGGTCAATCTAAGGAGATACTTTTATTTTTTATTGTATTAAATAAATGTCAAGGCTTAGATTGATATTCATCTCTTGATAGGTTCAATAGGAAATTTTTGGGAGAAAGAGAAGTGGAATTTATATTTTGATATAGAAAATTTACTTGGGAGTAGTTTTTAATGTGCTTCTAAGGGTGATACTTATTCTCAAGAAAAAATTTCAGCATAATAAATGAGCTCTATAATATCCAATAGGGAGGTGTGATAGTTTCCCAATATTAGGGTATATTTTTGGATATCCTACAATATATTGGTTCTCATCACGATGAGAATATTTTGGTAAATAATTTTATTAGGTATTAGTATTGATATTGGTGTTGTGGTTTGACTCTTTTCTCCTTTGAATCTTTGATTCATGGTTGAGAACCTACCTAACTAAAGATAACTGATGATGATTACATGAATCTCAATAGAGACTCAAGGGACATACTAAATCACACCATGATCATAGGTCCTAGGTATTCCACTGATCATCTATAGGGGGTTTAGGTTAAAATATAATCCTCTAAGATGTCTTAAATAGTATAAAAACATCATCCTCCATAATGTCCTTAACATGACTATGGACATACAAAATAGCATTAAGGGTAAGGTAGGAGAAAATATATATAGGGATAGGAACCAACTTGTACACAATAGTCAAAGTAAATGGATGTAAATAATTAGAAGAACCAAAGGTCAAGTAGGGATTATACAACATTAGCTCTACCATAGGATGGTTGATTTTTTTATGGTGATTTTGATTGGTCCATAGACTGTCTTTAGAGAGGTAAAACTAACTCAAGATAAAAGGAGCCAACTTTAGAGTAAATAATTTGAGATTTGGTCCATGTACACCAAATTTACGTAATAGTTAATAATATATGGGTAGAGAATTAGGCCATAGTGATAAAGAGAGTCATGTATGGAGATATATAAATATCCATTTTATTTGACCCATGAACATTAGACTCCATATCTCTCACAATTTTGGAGTGTCATAGTCTTATGGTATCTAAGAAATTAGAATGTTGGGAATGGTATTTAAGGAAAAGAGTTTCATTAACACTTTAGTGTTGATATGGATAGTGATGGCACTTAGGATAGGCTTTTAGTCTATAATGTTCATTTCACCATAATATTTATTACAAAACATAAAAAGTTTACATGTACATTTACACTTTGTGGTTAGTTTTAAATAGAACATGATGGAGTTTTTCATGAAGGTTCCATATTATTTAGGTATGTATTATTTGATTTATATTCTCAAGTTATAAATTAACACAAATGGATAAGTAAAACTTATTAAATTATAAGATAGTTAGTTACATTGTAAAGTATTATTTTAAGGCATCTCTTATGTGAATACAATTAGATCGAATTTTTATAGTGAGAATATGTCATAAATATTAGTGTAAAAATGGGTTCTATTCTAGGATCTATGACATATTCTCCCTATCTCCTGCACTATGTGCTTTAGTGCAGAAGTATACTATCAAGATTCACTCTAATTGTATAAAAATATGAGATGAATTTATATTGGCCTTTAAAATGTAACTAACTATCTTAAAATATATGAAATATCACTTATCCCTTTCTTGGGATTTCCAAAGTGAGAATATAAATAAAATAATACATCCCTAAATAATAGGGAAACTACATGATAATATCCATGAGGTTTTATCTATAACTAACCACTAAGGGTAACTATATATATACAATTTTTAAATTTGGTAATAAATATGAGGTTTAAATTAAAAATATAGGTTAAAATCCTATCCTAAATATGCTCACTATCCATATCAAGTGACTTGACTCATGATTGAACTTGGTGTGTTCACTACAACATTCAATTTACAAATTATTCCCTTGGGCTATTACAATGTGATTTTAGGGATGGATTGGCTTGAGATGACTAGAGCACATGTGTAATTTAATGATAAACCTATGTAGTGTAGGTTTTATTTTGGAGTAGAGATAGTAGTTTTATAAGTTTAGAGGCTAGTTTATCTTTGGATGTTATTTGATATACAACTTTAGTGGAGTATTTGTTGTTGGGACTAACATTCCCCTTTTTTTACTACTTTGCAAAATGAGGCCCTTGTTAATATTTCAAAACATTCATATCCTAGCATGGTTTGCATGGTATTATTATTTCTTCAATTAGGGTATCATCCACCTAGAAAGGGAATGGGTCCTTTCTTGGTTAATTATACTTTCTTAACTAACCCTACTGATGATAAATATTGAATGACAAAGTGCATGTTTCATGGAATAAGGTAGGTTTCTAGAGAAAAAAACCCTAGGGGTTTGAATTTAAATTTTTGAGGTAGAAAATTTAGTGGGAATTGGTACTTTTAAAAGACCCTAAGTTTAATTTTACATTAAGGCTTAGTTATGTTTTTAAACGTGCTAGAACATTGACATAAAATTATACTTAAGTCCCCTTTTAGTTTCCTTCCCCTTTTAAAGCCCACCTAACCTTGTTAAATGTTACGTCCCTAAAGCCCCTCTTCATCCTAAAAATATTTAAAGGCCTTATCAATGTTTCATCCTAAGTTCAATACCAAAGTGCCTTTGTGTTTGTTCAACATAAATCAATGGTAAGCATTCACTTGGAAGACTAATCCAATGACACAATATCCTCTTAAGATAAAATACATGCTAAAAACCACTCATTATAGAAGTTTCTATGGTATTTATTTTGATGACCTCACTCCTATCATTTGATGTTTGTGAGGATGTCTTTGACATTAGCGAGGCCTTTAAAATAAGCCCCATCTAAAATTTTATCTTCATTCCAAAAAGGGACCTTTTAAACATTAAAAATTAGGCATATCACATTAAAACTTAGGTCATAGTTTTTTTTAATGCTATTAATATAAGAATTAATCCCTCAGCCTAAGCCTATGTATATTATGAACTAGCTTAACTTTCATGCATCTTTCAAGATCTGATGGTCCATGTTCATCTTAGGACCCTAATCCAATGGTATGAGATCAAAAGGTTTGTTAAAGGCTAGACCAATCAAAAATGACCTCGTGGATCATAATCGATGGTCTGTACTTCATTTCCAAGCCTAGTTTGATAGCTTGTGTCAACCCTAAAGTCTTGAGAACACTGAGAATGCAATTCATGTGATGATTCCATTTAGCTAAAGGAACCTCATGAGATTAAAATTGATAGTCACAATCCCATCATTTAACATTCATGAAGATGCCTTTAATATTAGTGAGGACATCAAATTTAAAAACAGCTGACCTATTAACCAATCAACTCAGACCTTATGGATCATGACCAATGGCTCTCACTCGATCACTGATCCTAATTCAATGGTATGAAGTGGAGGTGGAATTTTCAGCTTAAGAACTAAAAAATTGATGGCTCAACACCTATATAAACCATATCTAATCATTTATTAAGAAAACTAGAGCATGCCACTTGACATAACTTGGTCATTTAGGACTCTAATGCCTAATGAAAATGTACATCCCAATCTTAATCAAATGTAAACATAGTCAACCTCTAAACCAATCAAATTTGACTTCATGGATCATGATCAATGGCTCTCACTCGATCACTGATACTATTCTAATGGCATGAAATGGAGGTGGACTTTTCAACTCAAGACCTTAGAACCTGATGGCTCAACACTTGGATAAACCACATCTAGTCATTTTTAAAGAAAAGTAGAGCATACCACTTGGTATAACTTGGTCATCCAAGACTAAAACACCAAATTAAAATATACTTCTAGATCTTAATCAAGGGCTTACATTCATCCTTGGATCTTGATATAATGAAGTGAAATAAAAGGCTCTATTTAAAAACAAATGGTTAGTCTTAAAAGAATTCCTATGAGATGCCATGAAAACATGCTCAAAGAGGTCTACATAAACACCATGTAAGCACTAAAAGGCAATCCTAAGATATAGGATGTCTAAAAAGACAAGATTTGCATAAGTGGTGCTATATATAATATCTGAGGCATGAATACATTTATGAAAGCCATCACCTTCACTACTAAAGCCTTAGAAATCATACAAGAATAGATTAAAGCCCTAAAAATTTACTAATTAAGGACATACCTACATTAATCAATCTTGAATTATCATCTTAAGTATCAAGGCTAGTCATATTCCAAGGTAATTAAGATTATGGCATCAATAAGGCAATAATGGAAGGAAGAGACAGACTTGTATCTACCCATAGACCATGAAGGGAGATGCCTTAGGGACACCAAATTAGACATAGGGGCATTAAAAAATAGAATAAAGAATTAGTCTAAGATTTTCTTTTCTATTGAAGAGTTGTATCCTTTGTCATAAATCAAGCAAAGGGTGGTAGTCACCAAAAGAAATTTTGATGACTTTACAGTCTAAATGATAGGTCTTCATCAAGATACTACCAAACTATAGGTACTACACTATATTAACATCCTTGTACCCTTGTTTATGAATTATAGAATTGATGATGATTAGATTATCAAAGAAGGAGAGTCAAAAAGGATTGATTATGTTTCCCTAGTATCCTTTGAAGGTTACTATAAACTCCATAAAACCCATATTTACCTCCCCTCCCTAAAAGAGTGGACTACCTAGTATAGCCTAGATGTCATCCTAAGACCATGGTTAATCTAAGGGACTCATGTGGCTATAAATCATGATGGTAGTATCCCCATCATATTATTCAAGGAGGTAATTAGGATCATTATGAACTTAATGAATATAGCCTATAGAGTAGTAACCACCACCTATGTTGACCCTAGGTGGGTTTCTTACGTATACTTCATGATAGAAGAAAAGATAACTCCACCTATTGGGGAGATAATTAGTATCCACTTAGGATGGTTGTTTTATGGAATTAAGAAGAAGACAATTCAATAATTCACCATGATTTCCTAACTATTGGAATCATTGATGGCATCCACCCATATTATTGGTATTAAGAATTGGTCCTCCCACAGTAGAATCATCATCTCTGATCATTACTCCAAGATTTATATCTTTAAGTATAGGGATCATATATAATTAATTTATGACTGCATATATCCCATATTGTTCCAAAGCATCACATGATATCTCATGCCTAGGATGCACCCTCTTGTCAAAATATATGTTAGTCTCATGGGAGACATTTGGTTTTATCTAGACTTCACTATCCTTAGGATTGAGGGTGCCATGACCCAACCATTTAGGTTGCTTGTTTACATCCCCCTTAAGCTGGTTGAACAAGAAATTGTGTACCAAATTTTCCATGGAGTTGATAACACCTATAGATAGAAGAGGAAGGGAATTTTACATCCCTTCCCATTTTTTATTGGGAGAACCTTGGTTAGGGACTAGAAGAAATTGGATAGTGTGTCTAGATAGAGGGATGCCTTCTGCTTTTAGAAGGATGAACTAAAACAATGGGACCCAAACAATAAAGTTGTCCCTCACTTACAATCAAAGTACCTAACCAAGGTGGCTTATTAGAACATGGTTGGTCCATATGACTATTTCTATAATAAATATATAAATTTTGAAGAGGTCCTTACTAGATGTAGACAACATGGTTTCAATCTTGAGCATAGATTGTAAAGGGAGGAGAAACCAACTAGGGAGAGATGTAAAATGAACCCATTATAGTATCATTTATTTCCCTCCACTTTAAGATCACCTCCAAATAAGTCACCATAGCCAACACTGCAAATTTAAGGAGCAGGTTAAAGAAGATTAGAAGAAAGTCCAGGTGAAGGCCCTTCATCATCAACCCAGCCTCCAAGACCATCCTCCCTAGTAGAGCACATTGATATGTTTTCCTTATAACCATATGAAATGGTGGATGAGTTATTTAAGGAACTTGTAGAAACCTATGGATCTAACCAAGAGGGTGAGGAAGCCATAGCTAATATGGATCAAATTGAAGGATCCTAAAAAACTGAGGAAGAGAAGGGGAAGGAAGTGGCATTACAATTGGTCCCTATCACTTAGAAGAAGAGATAAGTTGAGATGGCCCTTGTTCCTAGGTCCTCCAAAATACCAAATTTAATGTGGACCCATCCCAATAGTGAAGTGAAAATATTCAATAATGAATTCCAAATGTATGGACCTGTTATCCTAGACTGGTCATATATGGGAAATTCCAAAAGGTTCTATCCCACTCTCATTCATGGGAAATTACCAACACTTTAGGTGTGGACACCCATGATAATATTAAACCTTGGATCAAAGAGATCATGAAGGAGTAAGAAGAAAGGAGAATTGTTGAGGCTATAAGAGAAAATGGTAAGAAAATGAAAGGTCTAGGAACATCAAGTAAAACTAGGATTGAAACCCTAGAGACACCTAAACTCTCTAAACCAGTGGCCATTGTCATGTATAATATTGATATAATAGGGATTGAAAGGGTGACAACTAAAAAAACCACCATTGGCCCCAAGGAGTTCAACTTTCAAAAGGTGGAACCTTTTGTAGGCCTAACTCCTATACAAGGTTAAGTAGCAGGGGAGCATCCCATCCATCAATAATATGTGGCAAGTTTGGTGGTGGCATAATAAGTAATGACCTTGGCAAGAATCCTAGGGATGTAGTAGAGGATCACTAATCTAGAAAAGGAGAAGAAAGACTTGGAAGCATAGGTTACATTTTTAATTCCTAGAGATGTAATGAAGGTACTAGATAAGTCGTTCTTTGACACATTTGAAGGGTTTAAGGTCCTAAAGTTCAAATAAAATACCTTGACCCATCAAATTGAGAAAGCACATACATCAATCACTTAGTGTCAGAACTCTAGAGATCAGGCAATTGAATTGATTAATGTCCATCACACCAAATAGGTCTAAGGCATCAAAATCATCAAGTTAAATCATTTGCATTCCCTCCTAAGAGTCATTAAAGATAGAATATTAGACCTAAACAACTAATGTGATAGTTTCAGTGGATTAAAGAGGAGGATAAAGACTTGATGGTAAGGATGGAGGAGCTCTTGAAGGACTTATTGGAAAAACCATCCAAGACCAATGCCATAGGCTAGAGGGAGGATAAGGAGTTTAGGAAAAGGGTTAGTCTCCACATCTAGAGCATTAAAGACAACTAGGGCCAACATACCAAAGATAATCAGAAGGTCTTTAGTATCATCATCACATCTAAAAAGAAGATTATAGAAGCCCAATGCATCTAGGAACTCAAAGAAAAGGGTGACATGAAATTTGACAGATTGGAAAGTCAAGAAGAGGATTGTTTGATGAATCCTACCATAGATTTTGAGCTCATAAATGAACAATACACTAAGGTAAAGAACATCCTTAGATAGTGACTCAAGGGTCCCACCAATGTATCATAAAATAATATTCTTTTATAAAATATATGCTAGTTTATTATCATACATTTATCCTTTGTCAAAATCAGCATGAAAGCATTTTGCATTGTATCTTTGTATTAAGTACAACTGTCCTTAGCTATTATGTGGATATTTTGAGAGAGTTAACTAGTAAACCACCTATGTTTCCTATAAAAATGAAGGGATTATAATTTTATAAAGGGAGAGACTCTGAGCAATTTGTATATAAAAGAGCATTTAATACAATTATGGAATTATGGAAAGATTATTTGAATATTTCATTGAAAGCCAATGTTATCTCTCAATTTCATGTTATTGTCTTAAATTTGAATGGTTCTCTACATTTTGAGATAAATTTTTTGTCATAAGGCTATTAATTTGTGATAATTCTATATTAACTAAAAATATCTTATGTATAATTCATTTTATTTGCTCTGTATTTGGATGTGCATATGCTATTCAGGTTATAATAGTAAAATTTTAAAGTAAACTTGGTTCTTACTTGTGGTTTATATATCTTCTTTAAAGCTTACCTAGTTTGTGTTTCAATTTGAGTTTATAATATTTTACACTAAAAATTAGTTCATGTATGCTCAAAGTAATTAGAACTTTGTCATAATATTTGAGATGGAAATCTGCAATCACTTTCTCTTTTCTACCTTACCCTTACTTTTTCTATTTTCTTTATCAAAACTCACCTAGTTTGAAGATCATTGTTAATATCCATTTATATTAACTTGTATGCTTAAATTATCACAAATATCTAAACCCTGGTGGCTCCCAACCATTGATTTAAATAAATATTATGGATAATTCCCATACTCTAATTCTATTCCTCCATAGACATCATAGAATTGTCACAAACTACAACTCATACCTTGGATTATTTGAATCCTAAAATGATAAGTGGTCATCAACACTATAGAGCACCTATGAGGTAATTAGAAGCATCAATAGGGAAGATCCTATTAGCACTATAAGGAGAGCTTACTTGATCAATTGAAATGATTCCTACATTAAATATAAAGGATTCTTAACCCTTATGAGTGATTCTTCACTCTAAGTGCAAAGATCTTTGATCTAGGTGGTTTCTCACATATATTTTCACTTTGTTAGGCAAAGATCTTAGTTTTCTACAAGGAAATAGTTAAATTCTAGTCAAGACAACTTCTAGATTTAAGAATTCATAGTATTTGAAATTAGAATGGTTTATTTTGGTTGAAGATTGACCATTCTTGGTAAATATTGGGTTCATTTGAGTCACAAGTTGTAAAGAATGGCCATATTTGCATAATTCAACACATTTTTGAACTTAGTCAAAGATCAATGCCCTTTGTCCATTTATGATCAAATATTCAACAAAATAGGCTTAGTGTGTAGGTAAATTGTAGTTCTTTGAAAATTCCAACTTGTTACACTATATTTTAAATAAGATCCTTAATCTTCAAGATGGAATTGCCAAGGATCAGGACTAGATCGCATTCAGAGATAAGAGAGCCCTTGTTTGAGCTAGAAACTCATAGGAGAACTAGGAAGGATAGAGGAAGGCATAGACATTCTGAGTCTCTACCATCTTCACCCTTACAAGGGGTTCTTGCATTCATTTTTCACTTAGACATGGCATGGCTTGGAAGTTACCCCATTAATGTACCAGGTGTAGTTCATGATTTGCCTCATAATCCTAAAAAGTACTTGCCAGTATTTAGTCTAACTAGTGTTGTAACTATAAAATAACATGTTAAGTCTTTCAAGTCTACCTTAATGTTATTAAATGTTATTCATGAAGATGTAGCTTGTAAATTATTTCCTTTTACATTAAAATATGTTGCACATGAATGGTTCCTCAATTTTCTTGATAATTGTATTACCTCATGGAATAATTTTGACACTATCTTTATTGATCAATTTGGGAGGATCATAAGCCCCTATATCATTTATCACCAATTTAATAACATTAAGAGAGATAAAAATGAGCCCATTAGATCCTTCAATGCCATGTTCTAAAAGATGTTTAGTCAGACCATGGATCCATACAAACTTAATGAAGCTTTAGCTCTAGAAGTTTACAAAGATGCAATAGACCCTATGAATTTTGTGTTTCTAAAAAGAGCTTTCCCAACTATCAACACATTAGCTCAAGATTATTTTGAGGCCATGGTTATTAGTGACCAAATGTATCCCCAAGGACAAATGGATTATTCCATCCCAAATGTTAATCCTTAGATTCCTACATTAAACCATTTACCAAATAATAACCAAGATTATCTAACATTAAACTACTCCCTACTTTGAATTATTACCTACCAACCATGCTACTCCTAAATCAGAATCTAGGTTTCTTGAGCCATCAAGTTACTAATTGATTTCACTCCAATGACCAAAAGGCTTTAGTACCAATTAATGGCACTAACAAGAACTAAGTCTAAAATTTTGAGACCCCAAAGAATGAGATTGAATTTATACTAAAGATGATCTAAAAGCTTAGCATAGATTTCTTGCAATTGCAAAAGCAATTTGGCAATGCAAATGACAACTCTGAGAGGAAATTCACTTTCTAAAATTTAAATAGGCCTAGAAATAGATTTTTGAAAGATAGTTTCTACAATAATAAGTCTAATAAGCCTTCCTCTAGCAAAAAGACTATGGACATCAATCTCATTAATATTGATTTACCAGACTATTTTAGGGTGCATGCTACCTCTAAACATGGTGAGATTAATTGCATTGAGTTTTTAAAGGCCTTCAAAGCTTTCCAAGAAGAACTCGACACCTTTGAGGTAGTCCCAAATAAAGATACTACTGAAAGTCCTTTTGCATCCCAGCCATCTGACCAAGTGCACATGGTAGAGACATTTCAATACCCTTTCCAAGAGGATAATGAGCCTAATAATATCCCTGAAGAGATTCAAGCATTTTAGAAATTCTTGAAAACATACCATCTAAGAAATAGAGAAAAAAATTATCCATTAACTACTTCCACTCACCTTCAAAATATAGGACTCCTCTAGACACTACATCAAGGAATGATCTTAAACCACCTAAGGGCAGGTCTTCCAAATCTACTGTTGAAACTTCATGTAAAACTAGTTATAACATTATGGAAGATATGAAAAAGATAAAATATAATATTACTCTACATGACCTAACTCAAATTATAGAACAAAGATATTTACTCTTGGAATCCTTGTCCAAGAAACCTAGGAAACCCCCTAAGAGTGATAGTTCAAATGTAACTATACAAGTAACCAAAGAAAAGTCCCCACCATTCTTACTTACAGTTAGGATATTTAGAAAGAATGTCCATAATTGTCTTTTAGATTCTAGAGCCTCAACCAACATTATGCCTACTAGAATATGTGAACAACTTAGGCTAACCCCAATCATGTTTGATATGGTGGTTACTCAAGTAGACAAAGCTAGAGTCAAGGTCATTAGGGAAATATTAAATATGAATATGTAACCAACCAGTGAACTAAGGGTTTACTAATTCATTGATATACAAGTAGTGGATATTCCTAGTGATTATAGATTGATCTTGAGTAGAGAATGGACAATGGCCTTGAATGAATACATATTTACTGACTATTCCCACTTATAGTTTCCTTGGAAAGGTGTGCCAAATCAAATGAGGGTAGAAAGGGAGCTGAAGATGAGACACATGATAACATAATATAATTATATCAATGAAAAATTGAACTTCTTGGACTATGGCTTAGGAGTTTTTACTCTATAAGTTACAAAGGAACCTTGTTCAAAAAATTCACCTCCAATGCTTGGTTTATAGAAGTTGTATGTGGATGGTGCTAGGTGTAAATTAGGATCAAGAGTTGGTATTGTATTGATAGACCCCAAAAAAAAGCAATAGCATGCTTCTTATAGATTATAATTCTTATGAACCAATAATTTAGTTGAGTATGAAGCTCTTATCTTGGGACTGCAACTTGTTATTAAATATAAAGTTAAGGAAGTCATTGTCTATGGAGATTCTGAGTTGGTGGTCAACAAAGTAAGAAGAAAATACCAATACAAGCTATCTTACCTAAAGAGATACAATTTTAGAGTTTGGTATTTGATGGAATATTTTAATGCTCTCAACATCTTATCTATTCCTAGGGAATAAAATAAAACTACTAATGAGATTTCCTCTATTGTGGCTAATCTCATGCCCAATCATGGTTCCCCTAACATTAGTATTGATCTAGTACCATGATCCTCATCCCCTAAAAACATAAATCACTTTCAAGTTTTCAATAATGATCAATAAAAAATGGATTTCTTGATTAATTTTGGATCCTTTGAAACTCACATCATTGATGAAGTTAATGAAATTTCTTCTAAAAGGGAGCTTAATGGTAAAATCATCCAACTGAGTGACAATAAGACTTAAAGGGATGATTTCATTGAAAATGATATTTGATTATGACAAAATTAATGAGACACCTATGGTGCTTAAAGTAAATGGTAAGGGATATCAGGTGGTAGATCTTGGTTCACATGATCAACCCCAACAAGTGAACATAGGAAATGCTTATACTGAAATGGAAAATAGAAAATCTAGAGAACTGCTTACAAAATATAAGGATGTCATTACTTATTCCTATGAAGATCTAAAAATATATGACCCAAGGGTTATTATTTATACTATCCCCCTCAAATAAAATTGTAAACCCTTTAGATAGAAGCAAAGACTTGTCAATCCTATCCTAGAACCCATGATATTTAGGGAAGTCAAGAAAATATTGGATGCAAAGATTATGTTTCCTATTAGGCATTCCACTTGGGTTGTAAAATTGGTCCCAATCAGAAAAAAGAATGGGGAAATAAGATTATTCATAGACTTTAGAAATCTGAATAGAGCATCTAAAAAGACAATTACCCCTTGCCTTCTCTTGACCAAGTCATCTAGATTGTTTCAGGATCTACCATGATGTCATTTTTGGATGGATTTTCTAGATATAACAAGTGATTGTTACTCTAGAAGACAATATGAAAATAACTTTCACTACTAAATGGGGAACATATGCCTATAAAAGAATTCCATTTGGATTAATTAATGAAGGAGCCACCTTTTAGATAGCTATGAACCATGCTTTCCAAGGTCTATTGTGTAAGTTCATCATCATTTACATGGATGATCTTATAGTTTTCTCCAAGAATAGAGAGGAACACTTTGTGCACCTATAACAAGTATTTGAAAGATGTAAGAGGCATGGAATATCCCTCAACCCCAAGAAAATTATCTTCTATGTCACTAAAGGAAAATTACTGGGACATGTCATTACTAAAGATGGGATTTCCATAGATCCTGAGAGAGTGGAATCCATATCCAAAATTTAGCTACCCAATAGCCAAAAAGAGTTGAAATAATTCTTTAGTAAAATTAACTTTGTGAAGAAATTCATCTTAGGCTTTGCTGAAATTATCAAACCTTTGAATGATATGCTTAAAAAAGATTCTAAAATTTCTTGGAATGAATAATAAAAAAAAGCCTTTACTAACATAAAAAACGCAATCGGTCAAGCCCTAGTCTTGATAAGCCTTGAATTTTCAAAGGACTTTTACTTATATTAATTTGCTTTTGACCACACCATGGATACAATCTTAACTCAAAAGGTTGATAGGAGTGACCATATTATAGCTTTCATGAGCACCAACTTCAAAAATGTAGAGGTAAACTATTCCATGATTGATAATCAAGCCTATGCATTGGTAAAGGTAGTAAAAAAATTTAGACACTACATATTTAGAAACATGGTACACACCATCTTATTTGACCCAACCACAAAGCTTATGTTGAGCCAAAATGAGCTTGGGGAATGAAGGGGCAAGTGGATATCAGTCCTATAAGAGTATGATATTGAAATGAATATTTACAAACTAGTGAAATGTCAGGGCTTAGTCTAGATGATAGCCAATACTAATCTTAAACTCCATATCATGTAATTTGAGTAGTATAACTTCTAGTGTAATGAGTGGTATGACTCCCTCATCCACTTACTTATCAATGATAATTGCCCTTGAGGACTCACCATAGAGTAGAAGAGAGTATTGAGACCCAAATAAACTCATTAAATCATCAAAAATGGATTCTTGTATAGAAATAACTTTGAAGGAATCTACTTAAGATGTGTTTCTAAAGAAGAGGCTTCTCAAATCATGTCTACTTTTCATGAAAAACTAGGCAGTGGACATCCTTCAAAGAGAACCACAACTAAAAAAATTCTTATGGGTGGGTAATATTAGCCCACCATATTCAAGTATGCTCACAAACATGTGAGAGAATGCCATTCTTTCTAAATATTTAACATAAACTAACTAAAGGCAGCTATGCCTTTATAACCTGTGAGAGTGGATAAACCTTTTGTAGAGTGGGGATTAGAATTTTTAGGGGTGATCAACCCCAATTATTCTAAAGGTCACAAGTATGTCCTAACTACTACTAATTATTTCATAATGTGGACTGAAGCTATATCCACCAAACAATGTAGGACAGAGGAAGTGATCAACTTCCTAGAAGAAAACATTTGCACCAGATTTAGAACCCCAATTTCCTTAGTCTATGACAATAGATATGCATTAATATCCATTAAAATGACCAAATGGGCTTATGATAATGTCATCTCTTCAAAATTTTCCTCTAATCATAATCTTCAAGGAAATGGATTTTCCAAATCTACCAACAAGAATCTCATGAAGGCCATCAAAAAGTCTGCTATAGACCAGCTAGAACATGGCATAAGCTCCTTAAGTATGCATTGTGGGTTGATAGAATAAGGATCAAATAGGCACTCAAGGATTCACCATTTGTGTTAGTATATGGTCAGGAACCTATCTTCCCCATCAATCTCATAATACCTACATTCACATTTATGTAAGAATACATGGAGGAAAACCAAGAGCTTGATAACTCTAGGCTATTAGACATCATTCAAATGGAAGATTCTAGGGAAAAGGCATTTGAAGAATTTAGTAGGGATCAAGAAACTATGAAAATATGGTTTGATAAAAGGTCCAAGGTGAAGGTATTCAAATAGGGAGACCTAGTCCTCCTTTGGGACAAGACATCAGAGCTTAAATGCAAACATGGAAAGTTGACCCCCTTATGGAATGGCCCATACCAAATTGTATAAATATTAGGAAACAAAACTTTCAAATTAAAAGATCTTCAAGGACCAAATTTTACTTTACCCACCAATGGGAAATATCTCAATCACTACTTTGCTACAGTCCCACTAGGGGTCTTCATGGAATAAGATCTGTAAGATTGCTTAAGGTTAGAGTAGGTAGGCTAGCAAGTTACTTTTCTTATTTTTATTTTTCTTGTTTTTCTTGTCCATATTTGTTTACTTATGTTTGTATATTCCTCATTGTTTATTTGTGTTTTGTGATTTCTACTTGGTTTTGTGCTCTCATGGGCTATCCTGGCTCAAAATTGTTTAAAATTCAAATATATCAAGTGAGGGCATGAATCCTGCACAAGAATACCTAAGTCTATAATATAGTATTACATTACAATATAGAGAGTTTAAAAAACTCAAATATAAATCAGTTACCCTTAAAGAATTCAAAACATTACCGAAGACCAAAAATTTGTTGTAATAAGGATCACATATGTGGAAGGAGATTTCAAAATTTAAAGCATATGCATGTTTGAATTTAAAACACATACTTGTCTAAGATAAAGGTTTAAACTAAAGGTGAGTATCCTAAGGCTAAGACATTTGACCAAATCCTTAAACCCAACTATCTTGGCTCCCAACCTTTGTTAAAAAAAAAGGAGACTTAATGATAAATCAAAAGATGTAAAAGCCAAAGGTGATTTAGGCAACCTCGATCGGGGCTATGGATTCTTGGCTAGTAGTGGAGAAAGGTCATGAGTGGAGCTAAAGGTATCTATGTCAAGGATATATATTCCTAGTTGGTATTAGAGCAATGCCTAAGCCTACCCTAAATTAATAGTAGTTGTTTCTAAGAGAATATTTAAATATGCTCAAAGTTAAATGTAATGGTCAAAAGGATATGAACCTGGATGTTGTTTCCTTGAAGTCTTGTGACAAATAGTAAGTGGAATCAAAGCACACACATATCATGTTTATGCCATGAATCTAAGATTTAAATTCTACACATTTGATACTTATTCCAACCTAGAATTAACTTAAGTAATGATGTATGGATCGGAGGAGATAAAGGACTTATGTGTTGGTTTAAGCTAAAGTTTCTAGGTTTTAACATATTGCTATGTTTCCCTTGTAAGTCACCATTGTTTTTGGGACCAACATTCCCCTCTTTTTACTACTTTGTAAAATGGGGCCCTTATTAATATTTCAAAACATTCATATCTTGTCATGGTTTACATGGTATTGTTATTTCTTGAATTAGGGTATCATCCAACTAGAAAGGGAATGGGTCCTTACAAGGTTAATTATGATTTATTATCTAACCCTACTGATGATAAATATTAAATGATAAAGTATAGGTTTCATGGAAGAAGGTAGGGTTTCAGAACAAGAAACCCTAGGGGTTTGAATTTAAATTTTTGGGTGAGAAAATTTAGGAAGAATTGGTCCTATTAAAAGACCATAAGTTTAATTTTACATTAAGTCTTGGTTATGTTTTTAAACATGATTTAAGCTTGAAATAAAATTATACTTAAGTCCCTTTTTATGTTCCTTCCCCTTTTAAAGCCCAACTAACCTTATTAAATATTAGATCCCTTAAGCCCCTTTTCATCCTAAAAAGATTTAAAGGCCTTATCAATGTTTCATCCTAAGTTCAATCTCAAAGTACCTTTGTTTTTGTTCAAAATGACTCAACAATTAAAAATCACCTGGAAGCCTAATCTGATGGCACGAGATCCTCCTAAGATAAACTACATGCTAAACACTGCTCATTACAAAAGTTTTTATGATATTTATTTTGACAATCTCATTCTTGTCATTTAATGTTTATGAAGATGTCTTTGACGTTAGCGAGGCTTTCAAAATAAGCCCCATAAAAACTTTTATATTTAGTCCAAAAGGGGACCTTTTAAATGTTAAAAATTAGACTTATCACATTAAAACTTAGGTCATAGTGTTTTTTAATGCTATTAATATAAGAATTAATCCTTTAACCGAAGCCTATGTATACTATGAGCTGACTTAATTTTCATGCATCTTGTAGGATTAGATGGCTCATGTTCATCTTGGGATCCTAATCTAATGGTGCAAGATTATAAGGTTTGCTCAAGGCTAGACCAATTGGAAATGACCTCATAGATCATAATCGATGGTTTTTACTTCATCATCGAGCCTAATCTGATGGCCCACATCAAGCCTAAAGTCCTAAGAATACCAAGAATGTGATGTGTGGAATGCTACCATTTGGATAAAGTAACCTCATGAGATTAAAATTGATAGTATGCTCCCATTATTTGATATTTTCAAGGACACCTTTGACATTAGAGAGAACATCAAATGTAAACATAGCTAACCTATCAACCAATCAACTCTAACCTCATAGATCATAATCAATGGCTCTCACTCAACCACTGATCCTAATCCAAAAATGTGAAGTGAAGGTGGAATTTTCAATAAAAGACCTCAAAACCTGATGGCTTGACACTTCGATAAACTACATCTAGTCATTTCTTAAGAAAACCAGTGTGCAACTTGGCATAACCTAGGTATCCAAGACTTAAATGCCTAATTAAAATGTACTTATATATCTTAATCAATGGATCACATTCATCCTTAGATCTTGATCTAATGAAGTGAAATAAAAGGATCTATTTAAAAATAAATGGCTAGTCTTAAAAAAATTCCTATGAGATGCCATGAAAACATGCTCAAAGAGGTCCATGTAAGTGTCATATAAGCACTAAAAGATAATCCCAAGATATATCACATCCAAAAAGATAAGATTTTTATAAGTGGTGCCATATATAAGATCTCAATCATGAATACATTTATGAAATCCATCACCTTCACCATTAAAACCTCAAAAACCCTACCAAAATAGCTTAAAGCCCCAAAATTTTACTAATTAAGGACCTAACTGCATTAATCAAGCTTGAATTATCATCTTGAGTATAAAGGATAGCCATATTCTAAGGTAATTAAGATCATGATAGAAAAAAGGAAATAATGAAAGGTAGAGATAGACTTGTATCTATCCATAGACCATGAACAAAGACACTTTGGGGACACTAAATTAGACACAGGGACATTAGCTAATGGAATGAAGAATTAGTCTAAGATTTTCTTCACCATTGAAGAGTTGTAGCCTTTGTCATCTATCTAGAAAAGGGTGAGAGTCACCAAAAGGAAGTTTGATGACCTGGTTATAGTCCAAATGATAGGGTTTCATCAAGTTGCTACCAAAAAAGAGGTACTACCTTGTATTGACATCCTTGTACCCTTATTTATAGATTGTAGAATTGATGATGATTGGATTATCAAAGAAGGATAATCAAGGAATATTTCTTATGTTTCCCCTGTAGCATTTGAAGGATACTATAAACTCTTAAAATCCCATATTGACCTCCCCTCCATAAAATAGTGGACTACCCAACATAGCCTAGATGTCATCTTGAGACCATGGTTAATCCAAGGGACTCATGTAACTAGAAATCATGATGGTAGGATCCCCATCATATAATCCAAAGAGGGCATTAGGATCATTATTACCTTACTAAACAAATCCTTTGGAGTAGCCACCACCACCTATGTTGACCATAGGTGGATTTCTTATGTATACTTCATGATAGAAGAAAAGTTGACTCCACCTATTGGGGAGCTAATTAGTATCCACTTAGGAAGGTAGTTTTATGGCATTAAGAAGAAGATAATTCAATAATTCACCATGATTTCCTATTTGATGGAATCATTGATGGTATCCACCCATATTCTTGGTGTTAATAATTGGTCCTCCCATAACATAATCACCATCTCCCATCATTACTCCAAGCTTTATATCTTCAAGTATATGGATCATATGTAATTCATCTATGACTGCATATATCCCAAATTATTCTAGAGCATCACAGGATATCCCATGCCTAGGATGCACCCTCTTATCAAAAAATATGTATATTTCATGGGATACATTTGGTTTTATCATGACTACATTGTCCTTAGGATTGAGGGTACCATGACCCAACCATTTAGGTTTCTTGTTTACACCCCCCTTAAGTTGGATAAATAAGAAATTATTTAGCAAATTTCCCATGGAGTTGATAACATCTACAAAGAGAAGAGGAAAGGAATTCTACATCCCTTCCCATTTTTGATTGGGAGAACCTTCGTTAGGGACTAGAAGTAATTAGACATTGTGTCTAGATAGAGGGATGCCTTCTACTTTAAAAAGGATGAAATAAAACAATGGGAGCCAAAAAAAAAAGTTATCCCTTACTTACAATCAAAGCAGCTAACCAAGGTGGCTTATGAGCACATGGTTGGTCCTTATGACTATTTATATACTAAATTTGTAAATTTTGAGGAGGTCTTTACTAGATGAAAATAACATGGTTTCAAGATTGAGCATAGATTGAAAAGGGAGGAGAAAACAACTAAGGAGATATGGAAAATGAACCCATTAAAATATCATTTATTTCCCTCCACTTCAAGTGCACCTTTAAGTTAGCTACCATAGCTAACACTCCAAATTCAAGGACTAGGTGAAAGAAGACTAGAATAAAGGCTAGGTGAATGCCCTTCATCATCAACCGAGCCTCCAAGACCATCCTTCTTAGTAGAGCACATTGATATCATTTCCTTAGAACCATATGAAATGGTGGATAAGTTATTTAAGTTACTTATAAAAACTTATGGATCTAACCAAGAGGGTGAGGAAGCCACAGTTGAGATGGCTCAAATTGAAGGACCCCAAATATTTGAGGAAGAGAATGGGAAAGAAGTGGCATTGGAATTGGTCCATGTCACTCAGAAGAAGAGAGAAGTTGAGATGACCCTTATTCGTAGGTCCTCCAAAATACCAAAGGTAACATGGACCCATCCCACCAGTGAAGTGAACCTATTTAATGATGAATTCCCAATACATAAAACTATTATCCTTGACTGGTTCATATATGGGAAATTACAAAAGGTTCCATCCCACTCTCATTTATGGGAAATCACCAACACTTTAGGTGTGGACACCCATGATAATATTAAACCTTGGATCAAAGAGCTCATGAAGGAGCAAGAAGAGAGGATAATTGTTGAGGTTGTAAGAGAAAGTGGTAAAAAAATGAAATATCTAGGAGCATCAAGTGGAACTAGGATTGAAACCCTAGAGACACCCAAACTCTCTAAACTAGTGGCCATTTTCATGTACAATCTAGATAAAGTAGGGTCTAAAAGGGTGACAATTAAGAAAGACACCATTGGCACCAAGGAGTTCACCTTTCAAAAGGTGTAACCTTTTATAGGCATAACTCTTATACAATGGCAAGCAGTAAGCATCCCATCCATCAAAAAGATGTGGTAAGTTTGGTGGTGGCCCAATCAATAATGACCTTAGCTAGAATCTAATGGATGTAGTAGAGGATCACTAATCTTGAAAAGGAGAAGAAAGACTTGGAAGCATAGGTTACATTTTTAGTCCCTGAAGATGTAATGAAGCTACTAGATAAGTAATTATTTGACACATTTGAAGGGTTAAATGTCCCAAATCTTAAATCAAATACCTTGACCCATACAATTAAGAAATCATAGACATAAATCACTTAATGGTAGAACTCTAGAGATCAGGAAACTATATTGATTAATATCCATTACACCAAGCAAGTCCAAGGCATCAAAATCATCAAGTTGAAGCATTTGCATGACCTCTTAGGAGTCATTGAAGATAAATATACTTGTAAAAATGGTGTGACAATGTCAATAGATTCATAGAGGAGGATAAAGGAATGATGGAAAGGATGGAGGAACTCTTGAAGGACCTATTGGAAAAACCATCCAAGACCAATGCCACAATTCTGATGGAGGATGATGAGTTTAGGCAAAGGGTTAGTTTCCACATCTAGAGAATTAAATAAAACTAGGGATAGCATACCAAGGAAAATCAAAAGTTCCTTAGTATCATCATCATATATGGAAAGCAAATTACAAAGGCCTAATGCATCCAAGAACTCAAAGCTAAGGGTGACAGGGAATTTGACACATTGGAAAGTCAAGAAGAGGATTGTTTGATGAAGCCTATCGTAGACTTTGATGTCATCAATGAATAATACACTAAGGCAAAGAACATCCTCAGATAGTGACTCAAGGGTCCCACCAATGTAGCATAAAAGAATATTCTTTTATAAAATATATGCTAGTCTATTAGCATACATTTACCCTTTATCAAAATTGACATGAAAGCCTTTTGCATTATATCTTTGTATTAAGGACAACTATCCTTAGCATGCATGTGGATATTTTGAGAGAGTTAACTGATAAACCACCTATGTTTCCTATAAATATGTAGGGATTACCATTTTTTAAAGGGAGAGACTCTGAGCAGTTTTTATACAAAAGAGCATTTAATACAACTATGGAATTATAAAAAGATTATCTGAATAGTTCATTGAAAGCCAATGTTGTCTCTCAATTACATGTTATTATCTTAAATTTGAATGGTTCTCTACATTTTGAGCTAAATTTTCTATCATAAGGCTATTAATTTGTGTTAATGCTGGATTAACTGAAAATATTTTAAGTATACTTCATTTTATTTTCTCTACATTTGGATGTGCATATGTTATTCAGGTTCCATTAGCAAACTTTTAAAGTAAACTTGGTTCTTAATTTTGGTTTATATATCTTCTTTGAAGCTTGCCTGGTTTGTGATGAAATCTAAGTTTATACTATTTTACACCACAAATTGGTTCATGTATGCTCAAAGTAATTAGAACTTTTTCATAATATTAGAGATGGAAATATACAAACATTCTCTTTTCTACCTTACCCTTCCTTTTTCTATTTTCTTTATCAAAACTCACCTAGTTTAAAGATCATTATTAATATCCATTTAGATCAACTTGTAGACTTGGATTATCACAAAGATACAAACCCTGGTGGATCCCAACCACCGATTTAAATAAATATTATGGATATTTCTCATATTCTACTTCTATTCCACCACAAACATCATAAAATTGTCACAAACTACAACTCATGCCTTGGAATCTTTGAATCCTAAAATGAGAAGTGTTCATCAACACTAGAGAGCACCTGTGAGGTAATTAGAAGCATCAATAGTATCCATAAGGGGTATTAGTTTTATGTTATTTAGGTGATTTAAAAATCATTGGATGAGATTAAAAATACCTTTATATATGCTCACCCAATCCTTCATGAATTTGTAGATTTGTTTCCAAGTGAGTTTCCTAGCTTATTTCCTAGGTAAAATATTAGATTTAGTATAAATTAAGTGCTAGGGTTTACACTTGTGTCTAGGGATCCATACATGATGACCACACATGATCTAATTGAGATCAAGATTTAGTTATAATAGATTTTAGATAAGAGACAAATGTATCTTCATGTGTCTCTTAGGGAGTGCTAGATTTTGTGAATAATAAGGATAGATTCTTCTACTTATGAATTAATTATTGATAGTTGAACAAGGTCACTAGATAGAATCAATACTCCTTTCCCATGATTAATGAATTATTTAGTCACATGAAGGGAACCAAGTCATTGTCTAAAATTTATCTTACATACATATATCACCAACTTAGGATAAAAATGTAGAAACTCATAATACTAATTTTCACATATGACATGACCACTATGAGTTCATAGTGGTACCTTTTGGATTAACTAATACCCCAAGTGTCTATACATTTTTGATGAAATGATTGCTCTGGGTGTATTTGGATCAATATATTTTTATTTTTCTTGATGATATCTTTATTTTATTCTGATCTATTAAGGAGTAAGAGATCCACATTTTAAAGTAGCTATAGTGTTTGGGGGTGCATTAACTTTATGGATGAATTGAGAAATGTGCCTTATTGTATATTTAGATAATTTTATTTTTTTATACGTAATATCATATGATCATTCAAATATCCAAGTTATTGTGGAGTGGCTTACCCCCAAAAAATGTCATTAAGGTCAAGAGCTTCATGGGGCTAGCATATTATTATAGCAAGTTCATTAGAGACTTATCTAAAATAGCTCAACCCATAAAATAAAATGAAATGAGTTTATTTGGAAAGAAAATTTTGACATGGAATTTTAGATTTTGAATAAATACTTCACTAGTGCACCCATTCTTGCAGTTTTGGATATATTGAATGAATTATTGGTTTATACTGATGCATCTAAGGAGGATATTAGATCCATTCTCATTAAATAAGATTAGGTGTGAATTATGAGTCATGAAATATATATGAATATGAGATCAATTATCCCACTCATAACATATAATTTTTTACACTAGTTCCTATACTTGTGTGGTGGCCCCACAACCTAATGGGCTAACATTTCATTTTGAGTTCCAACTTGATTTAGGGGAATCGCCTAGTAGGAACTAGATATATAAAATTTTGGATTTGTAATTAGTAATTTAAGTCTTATGAGGCCTAAAATAGTGAATGCCATAGATTTTTTGTCTTAGGTTTTCTCTAAATTTGAATTTGATCTCTTTTAGCACTTTCCTTCCAAAATTACCAATTAAAAAATTTGAATTTATTTCATGGTTTGAGGGGTCCTAGTCATGTTCATGTGTGATTATAATGTTGAATTTGTTATGTTTAGGGTTATTTTAGATATAGGAATGGTTCACTATGGTTTGACACTCTCTAATTATCATATTATACATATTCCAACTTGTCTAAAGCTTAATAAGGTTATTCCATTAAGAATTGGTCTATGTTGGAGAGCCAAGAATCAATTAGAGACTTCTTAGGAGTTTAAAAAAGGGAAATTGGCTTGAGGAGAGTCATGTTATACATGGATATAAATTTAACACTTCAATAAGAATAAGAAAATATAAATATTTGAAGATATACTACTTGTAATGAATAATTTTGTGTATTATTGTTATAAGTTCAACCTACTATTTTGAATAGTTTGGAGAAAGATTTAGGCATGTATGAATTTTGACAAGGATTTGTTTGATTCTATTTTTGGTAGTGTTTTAAAAAGTAAAACTAACTATACTACTTGATAAAAATAAATTATTTAAAATAATGAAATGAATAATTTGAATTAAATGAAAGGGTATGATTTTATTTTATTTTTTTTCAATATTTTTAGGAATGCAAGTGTTAAAAATTTAATTCTTTATGAGTGACACAAATGTTGATTTTATTGTTCTTAGTTTGATTACAAAGTTTTACCTACATGCACTACATGAAATGTTATTTTTTATAATTATTTTTTAAAGATAATATGAAATTAAGGTTTTGAAACATGAAAATTAATAACTAAACTAAGGATTGTTTTGTGTTACTTATTATTTATTATAGTACACAATTTAGATTGTAAAATTTTGAGTCTTTTTATGATTGTATGAATCTATAATGATTGTGTTATTAAGTGAATTAAGTTTTATAATTATGGTTTTTATTATTTACATTGGTGTATTTAACATGAAAAAGAGAGACACTAGACCTATCATGAAAATTTCTATTTTTCTAGCTTTTGGGTGTGTGTATGTGTATGTGTAAGCTATTTCCATGAATATGCATTGAGATAAGAATTATAATATAATGGATATATGTGGATATATTTATTAATAATATTCACCTAAACTACCCTATATTTAATTCAAAACTACTATTATTTGAAGCTTTGATATGCAAATACAACTAAAGATATAAAATTACTTTTTTTTGGGTGCAAAAGTAAATAGAGGAAAATGATTTATTTAATTTATTTTAAGATTTTATGAATACACATATATATATATATATATATATATATATATATATATAATGAATTAAAAAAAAAAAACTGATATATTCTAGTAAATAAAAAATCAAAAAAAAAACTTCCCACTTGACCAATGGTGAGATCAAGTGAATGTGAAGAAGTAATCAGTGTGAGTATATGATCCTCATGTAGCTATTTCATTTACTCAATACTGACCTTGGTAAATATATTAAAAATTATGAAAATAAAATATAAGCAATAAATGCATAATTGTGAAGAAAGAATCTAGATAGTGGATGGATTAATTCATGAACAACAAATAATTGGTTATAAATTCAATGAATTCCCCTCTCCAAACTTATGTAGAGTAACATAAAGATGTCTATAGATTGAGTCAAAGATTACTCAAAATAAAATTAGGTAGGATAGATCTTTGTAAAACTTGAAAGTTTCAATTTATGGTATAATTTTTGGATCTAAAAACCTTGAAAAGTGAGATACTCAAGTAAGCATGCATAAAATGTTGCATGTGGGAGTTAACCAAAGATTGATTTGGAGATTTTTGAAATTAAATTTAAAATTGATTAAAAAAAATAAGAATACGTGAGAGATTGGACATATTGAAGGTGAACACAAAGTAAAATAATAAATAAACACAATGAAAATCATGCAAAATGTATGAAAATTATAGGCTTGGATGCTAAATTTAAAAGTGCTTACACTATGATGGAACTGATGCAAAATGTAGGTGGTAACACTTTAGTGAGTTTTTGTAAACTTAAATGAGATATATGGTATATTATTATAATTTTATTTTATTTTTTATTTTTTATAAAAGACTCTTGTTGTTAATTAATATATTGAAGATCCTATATCCAATCTAAATAAACTCTATCTACTAAGACATTCAAGAAGAAATAGAACAAAGGTATCAATTGAATGTTTTTTCAAGTGTTTTATAATATGAAAATATTGTATAAAGTTTATAATTAGTGAAAATAATCATTATTGATGCTCAAAACATACTTACAGTACAAGATTCAACTCCAACCCCAGATGTTATTAGCATAGTCCTATAAAAATATATAGAATTCTACAAATTTGAATGAAGAAGATTTGTGAGGATTGTTCATACATAATTTTTTTGGTAAAAGGTGAAATAAGTTTGGACAGAACTTATGCATCTCTTAGATATTTTTTAAGTGGAATATAATTCAAAATAACATCTTTTGATTGCTCGTGGGCTAATGCATGTAATCCTGAAACTAGGGTTTTGAAATTCAAATACATTTCTCTTGTGTTTCAACCCTCATAACTTGATAAAAATTTGTGATATAATTTAATTTAACATGATATATAATATTTTGATGTTTTTAAATTGATAGTGTACCATACAATATGAAATTTAAGACTGTGTCAATGAGAGGACCTAATTAAGGCCTAATTATGGAAAGGACTAGTGAAGTTATTAGGATTTCCATGAGAATTGAAACTTGAATATTATTTTGAAGATATTATAGGATAGTGGGTATCCAAAAATTTGCTTAGTTTCTTGTGAAACCTTATGTGTTGTCCAAACCAACTAGATTTATGATTTGGAAGGGCTAAAAGAAAATAGGCATAATAGAGGTAAGTTGCAATTTGTTTTAGCTAAATATCTCCATATACATTAGATTGGTATCAAAGAAGGTTATATACCTAAAGGAGGATTGAATGAAGGTAAAACTATTTGAGGTAAGAGTGAATTGATTATTTGTTGGTTAGTTTGATTGATGAGCCAAAATTCCACCTAGGAGGAATCTTATAGGAGGTGGAAGAGTAGGTATCCAAATGGGAGATGAAATATTGGAAAAGATAAGAAAACTAAGGATAAATTTTGATGAAATTTTTTTAGTATTAGATTCCAATTAGAGAAAAGGAATTGTAACAGGGGACATACCTGATAGAGAAGAAGACATATTAATGAAATTTTACTTCAAAGTCAAATTTGGACCCCTATAGGAAAAAACATGAGTTTTAGATGTTTTATGGGTATAATATTTTGTAATAGGGTATGTTATATTATATTTTATGTTATTTAATGCTATATTATCCTTGGTCTTAGTAGTTTAATCATTATGTCATTTTGAGTCACTCAATAGGCTTTTAGGGGTCATAAATGCAAGTGGCATGGTTTTCAAGGTGCCCAAGTGTTTAAATTTCCTTTCAAACATCCAATAAGTAAGATTATCTATCAATAATATCATCCCCATCTAAAAATTACAAGTTATCTAACTAAAAATCAAGTAATCAACTAAAAAAGAGGAGTTTGGCACTTGTACAGTCCATGAGGGAGGGTGACACATGGGAAAAGTTCATGGAACATCAATTCATATTACTCAAACTAAATTACATGTTTTAAATGCTTTAGAAGTTCCAAATTTGAGATAAAACTATTCTACTCCTTCTTTGCCTTTCTAGACACACAAAAGTCATTAGTGGGTTTGTGCTTGGTATAAATAGTTAAAGAGGTTTTAGGTCAAAAAAAATTGGGAGCTAATATTACACTAAGATATATTCATTTAAATAATAATAGTGCAAGGATTGGTCAACCATGGTTTATGAACCATCTCTAACAAGTTGACTATTTTTTTTGCTCACTATTTCCTACATCATATAAGTCTTTCTCTATTTTGGATAGGTCTATACAAACAAATTGGTGATGTTTAATATCAATGATTTTAGATTCTAAAATTATATTCATACTTGGTTTCATGTTTCATGGTGTTTTAATGATCAAGTTGTCTCATGTTGTAGGAAGGTGTCACCATTGTGAAGCTTCAGTCAAGTTCTTCCTTGTTTCAAAATATTGGTCTTTTACAGAGGTATCATGTGAATATAATATGGTGTTACATAGGTATAAAGGCCATATTATCAACTATTTCCATGTTTTTTTTCATCACACCATGCTTTGGGTAACTTTTAGTCTTACCATTCCTCATAGTCAACTCTTCTCTCAATCCCACTTGTAGTCACATGTATAGAGATTGTTTAGCTTGTTCATGGAATTGTAATGAAGGTGTATTAGTGTGTCCAATTCATCAAGAGATGAAGATAATTATTTTTTATTTTTTGGGAAGGTGCAAGGTTGGTTGCAAGCTCATTCACCACACCAAATAGTCATTAGTTATCCCTATCTGCTCTATAACAAGTATTTACAAGATCTTTTCATGTTGAAATAGATGTTGTGGAGATTGTATTAAGATATAATTTATGGTAATAATGAATTTGAGGGGTTAATAATTATTTTAAGTTATTTATGAGGCAATTCATCAACATAGTATGCTCCATTCCATGCTCACTACTTGCATACAACTCACACACACCTACATGAGTCTCCTTGATGATGTCATAATGAGATGGAGATTTTGATAGGTGTTTCAATTCTTTAAGATTGATAAAATTTCATTAGGATACTTGGTGAAAGAATAATAATTGATCATAAACATACATCTCACATATTGTCTAGCTTGCTTACTTCCTATGTATGTGTAAATACCCACCTATATGTGGTACCATAGAGTTTTGAAGATCCTTATATGGAGAATTTGAAACATGGTAAAAAACTTATTTTAGATTATATCATGTGAAAAAAATCAATTCAGACCTTTTTGAAGCATCAAATGGGTAGGATAATGTGTAAACTACCTTTAAGCACAAGAGGATTGAGTTTAGTGAGATTTTCCCAAAAAAGTAAAGACAGAGGTCTAGGGGCATTTTTGTGAATATATTATAACAAGGTTGAAAAGAGTTATAAAGAATCTAGATAGGTAAACCTTATAACCTCTACCATAGAGACTATCTATTCCAAATATGTAGGTCATAAGGTTAGTGGAAGATATAAGTTGGAGGTCCTAAAGATGCCCTTTAAAACACTAAAACCCTACATTCATATCTACAAGAATTCACTTTTAGGTGACCATTGACATCCTAAAGAGAAAATTAAACATACCTTCATGATTTAAATGACCCTATTGATTTAATTTTTAATGAATAAATATCATTAAGATAAGGTTCATATGTAGTGTTTTAAACTTGATGGACACCTACAGGTGTTCCTTCTCAAGAAAATGCTCACCTACAGCTGAGTAAGTAGATAATGACCTAAATAGGGTATATTGGTGATGTTTTAGCCCACTCAATGTGAATACAAGTATGATAATATTATATTTTAATTTAAATCTTCAATCAAGATCTTCACACATCATGACCAAAGTCTAATTAGGTAAATGTGCATCTATATGAACCAAAGAAGCAAAGTATCACAATCAAGAGAAAAGACTCAGTTTGGTGAGTTCAAATTGAATATAAAGGGTAAAAGGAAAGTTGAAATGAAAATATGAAAACCCTATTTAAGAACATAATGACCTCCATAATATTTTGACTATGTAAAATAAGCTTACATAGACTCCTTAAGGTCTTATATGCACCTATAGTTGAATGCTTAGTCTTAATGAAGGTAAAGATATGAGTATGCTAAAAAAGAGAAAGGACGTATAAAAAAAAATTTAAAATTATTAATTATAGGTCAATAAGGTGCTTCATATACTCTAGGACTATTTTCAAGTTGACCATCTACTCTTCTTACTAGGCTAAAGATGACAATTCGTACAATTGCACTAGGAGACCCATGTTGCTCAATGGGTAAGGATGAAGAATCTAAGGAAGAAGAGTGGATTTTTGTGAATTTAAAGATTATTGAGAATTAATTTAATGTGAATAAAATATTTAATAAACTTAATAATATTGGACTTAGCCTAGAGAGGTCAATCTTAGGTGGAAGTGAAAAATGCAAAAAAAAAAGTCCTTTTAGAGGCCTTTTTTGGGAAAATTGAGTTAGTTAGGTGCCTAAATGGGGAATTATGACTTATAAATTTGGTAAAAATATTAATTATTACCTATAAAAACTAATAAAAACTTAAATTTTCATTTAATATGAGGGATATATCTCATTATTTTATCTTAGAGGCCAGCTAGTCAGGAAAATCAAGGTTTTGGCAAAACAAGCAAATGAAACCAAAAAGGGTAAGGAACTTGATGGAAAGATTTGGGAACATAAATAAAAATATTTTGAGGTTTATTTAATGTTAATAGGTGATATTAATCACAAAATAAATCTCATACCTCTCAAAATGGCCAAAACACTCTTGCGCACAACTCAACCAAGCAAGCTCCAATTAGGCCTAGTTGGTGAATGAGAGGAAGAAATGAAAAAGAGTTATTGGAAAGTTTTGTGATTATTTTGTGAGATTTAACGAGGTATGAAAAATAATGAGATACCAGCGCAACCATGAGAGATCAGTCCAAATAGCCAAAACTAGCAGGATGCATGTTAAGCCTATTAGGCTTGAAGTGACCTAGAGCTAATTGGTGGTCGAAATTCACTTATAGCTCTTGGTGAGTTTTATATCTAGTTAGAAAGTGTTAATGGGATGAATTTAGACATGTTTGATATATTGGGATGTAGGGGAAGCCATGGAAAATTCAATTTTGGACTTTAGGCTACATCATACTTATGCAAAGTGTGAAAACAACTCAATATGGTAACTTCAAATGCTCACATCTTTCATGAGACTTTGTATTGGGACCCAAGGAGTTTGGGGAGGTTATAAATGTATTTTAAATCTTTTTTTTGTAATTTTTTTAGTTATAACATCAAGGATTTATGAACAAAGCTTAAGAGTAGAAACTACCTAAAATTGTTGCAAACCCTTGGTCAAGACCCAATGAAGGAAATTAAGTTGGAAAGCTTCTCTAATGGCATATTTTGACCAGAACGATGATTTTAGGTTGTATAATACTTAGTTAGGATCCATAATAGTAGGATTAGTTGTACAAAAATGTATGGATGGATTGTAAAATAAGGTGTTTTTAATAGTTTTATGCATTATGTAGGTTATAAGAGGTTTAAAGAGATGAAATAAAATTTTGAAGGAATATTAAGAATTTATATAACTCATAATTCCAATTTAATTCCTTGAAAATAATCATAATTTCTCAAAAAATATCTCTCATCTCAGCCAGTCAAAAATGACATAGTGAACATGATGGTGAAAAGTGTGAATACTTCAAGTGGATGTCCTTTTAAGGTGTAGCTAATGACTATAAGGATATATAGGGTCTTTAAAATTTTAATAAATTAAATTTTATTTATTTTTATGATAAAATATAGCCATTTTAGGAGCCAAGTGTGTAGGGTGACTGAAAAAAGAGTTTTTTAAATTACAGGCAGTGATGGCTTACTTCTAAGAGATTCTAGATGAGTAAGATTGAAACCAATGAATGGATAAGTATTTATAAGACCCTTAAATATAATTATAATCATGAGACCTATGCCTAATTAGTTTTTTGACATTAAAATAGGGATAAATCATGAAATCAATTTTCTGAGCTAGTAAGGGGAAATCCATGCCACTTTTCACGAGTTTTATGACTTGGAAAGCAACTTCTCTTCTAAACTTACATGTTATATTTAAAAATATCTTATCATGCATAAATTACTCAATTTTTCATATTTTCAAGTGTCCAAGTGACCTTTGGAATTCCATTATCTTGCCCCTCTTCTAAATGCTATAAGTAGTGGCCTTTTGGGCTTATTTTAAGTAGACTCCATTGGTTAATGGTAAAATTCTAGCCAATTTTATATTTTAATGTCTCTTGAAGCAATAAACAAGTGAATTTTACTAATTACATGATTAATAATTGAGTTTGGTTCCAAATATTGTTGATTTTGTCTAGTAAAAGATAGTCTTTTCTAGCATGTTATCTTTGATTATCCACCAAGTATATAGAAGAGTAATTATTACAAGTTTTTATTAGTGATATTCATTTATGTATGAGAGTTTTAGAAGTGGTTTATGACTGTATTCTCCAAAGGATCATTAATTATCCCTCCTAAACATCAAATATACCTCTTGAACCTAGCATATGAAACATTGATGTGACAATCTATCTTGAGTTGTGAGTTATGTGTGAAAGAAGCTTTAATTTAATCTAAGTAGTAAAAGTTCAGTCAATAGGAGTAAATTCAATATTGGTACATCACATTTTAAATTTTTAAGTTTGTGTTCTTAACCCTTTTCATGAAATTTTTATAATCGAGAGAGTGCTTCAAAGAGTGCATCAAGGGATCTAACCCTTCTATAGATTCATTTCATTAATTGATTACCCACATCAAGTGAGATGTTTCCATTATGCCACATGGATGAGGAGAGCTAAGATTTCTCCTCAAAGGATTAAAATCCAAGTGACAAAAATCATCAAAACCACCAAAAGAGGAAAAATAAGATGAAGAGCATGAAGAATAAGGAATTGATAGACTACTAAAGGTAGTGATGAGATAGGGGTCAAATTCTAAGATAAAGCTTCTTACCTATGTAGAAATACTAGATGGAGAAGAATTTATTGATTGGATTATAGAGTTGGATAAATATTTTTATTATGAGAATTCACTAGATGAGAAAAAATATAAAATTTACATACATAAGACTAAAAGGACATGTAACCCTTTGGTGGGATTATGTACATGATGAAAGGAAACATAAAGGCAAATACAAGATCAAATATTGGGATAGGATGGTAGTAAAATTGAAAAAATTCTATCTAGTGACTATCATACTAACATATTCAAGAAATTATAGAATTAAAATAAAAAAGAGATGAGTGTTAAAGAGTATATTGAAGAGTTATACAAGGACAATCAGATCAGGCCATGTAGAAGAGGATGTGTAGAGGATTTTAAGGTATCTTAATGGGTTAAGGTATAATATTCAAGATGAACTCAATTTAATAAGTCTAAGAACACTTGAGGAATGTTATTAATATACTTTGAAATTAGAATACAATATAAATATAAGACAAACACAATACTCAAGAGCATAAATAAAAATTTTAGAAGTAAATAAGAGCATGCAAATAGAATCCAGTTGTAGGTATATGAGGAAGGATAATATAACTCACAAAGACAAGAACATTCCTCCAATTCTAGAGGTGAATTTAGAGGAAGGATACCATACTTTATAGGAGGATACAAACAAGGATGAAGAGGCTTCAATGGATTCACTAGAAAATATTTCAAGTGTAATACATTTGTTGGCCATAGGTTTTGGGAGTGTCCATAAAATTCTCAAGATATCTTCTCTAGAATGGAGATTAGAAATAAAGTAGTCCATGCAGAGGAAGAGAGTGTGGGTTCTCAATCTCACATTCAAAAACTAGAAGTTGGTGAGTCTTTGCTAATGATAAGGGTGATAATAAAACCACCCAAGGAGAAAGATCCTACCAAAAAAAGACCTTATTCAATACAACATGCAAATATCAAGGTAGATACTACAAAATGGTGATTGATTTAGGTAATGCATATAAGCTAGTGTCCTTTGAGATGGTATATAATATTGGTTTGAAGAGGTTGCCACATACAACCCCCTATAAGGTCTCATGGCTTTCGAAAGGGTAACAAGCTCTTATAAATGAACAATGTTGGGTAAATTTTTAGATTAGAGGATATAAAGACAAAGTTCTATGTGACATAATACTAATTTATGTGTGCCATGTGATCTTAGGGATACCTTGGTAGTATGATATGAAATCCATTAATGATGGGGAAAGAAACACTTATACCTTTAAGAAATATGGGCATAAGCATACACTTATACCACTAAAATAAAATGATGCAACAATAAAAGGAAGTTATAAGTTGATGATTACAAGTGATAAAGAGTTACTAAAACATGGTAATAATTATGAGGTACATAATATGTCATTTGATTAGCAAAAATTAGTTGTTACAACTCATCAAGAACTGTATGTCTTTAAAAATTCATATTTTACCATATGAACATGTTGATAAGTTGATTATTGGACTATCTAATAAATTGTCTTTAATACAAAGCATGGAATATCTTGAAAATTTTATTGAGAAGGTAATTTTGTTGAATGATATTTCCATGGAAGGAAATTATAATAAAAAAGTACCAGGTAAATAATTTCTAGTGAAAAAGAGTATGTTGTTTATAAATACAACCATGAAAATTTTAGAGTTGGTGATGAAAAAGTGAGAAAATAGGATGTAAGGAATAATCCATAAAAGGAAGTGCCTTCATAAAAGAACCAATGAACATGAAAGAAGATAATAAAATAGTGATCCATGTATAAGGTAATGTACATGAGGTAAAATCAATCCTAATAAATGATGAAAAATTATTTCAATGACTCAATGAACAAGTTGATGTGTTTGATATATGTACAAGAATGACAAAATAAGATAAAAGGGAGATAAGAATGGAAAACACAACAATAATTACAAAAAATAACATTATATTTTAAAAGTCAGATTAGACACAAGAGATATCTCAAAAAAATGAGAGAGGGAGATTTGATTAGGTAAGTTTTTGTAAGAAACAATTTGTAGTTTCTAAAATTTAGTGCTCAAATCTTAATATGCACATCAATATACCAAAGAACAATTAGTTGACTATACACTAGAATACAAAACATCCCCACATCAACTAATTGAGTTATGGGATATATGAGGGTATATATAAATAAGGTTTATTCAAAATAAATAAGGCCTATTGAATAAAATTATAATATCTAAATGAAATATGTATAGTATAATGATCAACACAATAACAATAATGATTCATGAGCAGGAGCTCATGAAAGCTTTCAAGACTGGTAGTTTGATGCAGGGAAATCACTTAGTAGGAATTAGATATATAAAATTTTGTATTGATAATTAGTAATTTAAGTCTTAGGAGTTATAAAAGAGTGAATGGAATAGTTTTTTGATCTTAGGTTTTCTCCAAATTTGAATTTGAGCTCTTTTAGCACTTTCCTGGAAAAACTGGCAATACAAAAATTTAAATATCTTTCATGTTTTGTGGGGCACTAGTTATGTTATTGTGTGATTATAATTTTGGATTTTGGTATGTTTAGGGGTATTTTATATATATTAATGATTCACTATGGTTTAAAAATATTTAAGTGTCATGTTCTACATATTACAACTTGTCTAGCACCTAAGAAGGTTGATCCTTCAAGAATTTGTTGATCCTTCAAGAATTTGTCTATGTTAGAGAGCCAATCATAAGTTAGAGACTTATTAGGAGTTATAAAAGGGTAAATTGGCTTGATTAGAGTCGTATTATACATTTAAAAAACTATAAAACCTCATTAAGGCTAATAAAAGATCAATATTTGAAGATATACTACCTATATTGAATAATTTTGTGTTTTATTGCTATAATTTCAATGAAATTAATGGATGTAAGAATACTTTAGTGAGTTTTTATGAAATTAAATGGTATATATGGTATTATTATAATTTTATTGTTTTTTTATTATTTATAAATGACTCTTATTGTTAATTTATATATTGAAGATCCTATATCCAATCTTAGAAAACTCTATCTACTAAGATAGTCAAGAAAAAATAGAACATAGTATCAGTTGGAGGTTATTTCAAGTGTTTTAAACTATGAGAATAATGTATAGAGTTTATAATTAGTGAAATTAATACTTATTTATTCTTATAATATACTTAAATTACAATATTCAACTACAAACCTAGACATTATTAGAACAATCCTATAAAAATATACAAATTTCTACAAATTTGCATGAAGAAGACATATGAGGATTGTTCATGCACAAACAACTTTTGTATAGGGTGAAGTAAGTTGGGATAAAAATTATATAGGTATTATATGGGTTTGAAGTGTAATATAATTAGAAATAGTTTATTTTTATTTCTATCAAGCTAATGTAGGCTTGTGTAGCCCCGAAATTAGGGTTTTGAATTTCATATGCATTTATCTTGTATTTCCACCCTCAAAATTTTATAAAAATTTATGATATAATGTAATTTGACATGATATAAAATATTTTTGTATCTTTTAATTTATAATTCACCATATAATACAAAATTTTATCTTGTGTTAGTGAGGATACCTAATTAAGATGTAATTGTAGAAAGTATTAGTGAAGTTAACAGGTTTCCTTAAGAATTGAAAATTGAAACTTATTATAAAGTTTTAAGGGGATAATGGGTATATAAAAATGTGATTATTTTATCTTTAACCCTTGTGTGTTATCCAAACCAAATATATTTTTTATTTGGAAGGGATACAAGTAAATAGTCATAATAGAGGCAACTTGCAATTTATTTTAACTAACTCTCTCCCTTTGCATCATAATCACTTGATATTATAACACATATTTAATTAACATAACATAAAAAATAGTCAATGGAATTTAATGGATATTTTTTATGAGTATCCTTTTGAGATTGAGCATATTACAGGAAAGGCAAATGTGCTTGTGGATGACATTAATAGAAGGCACTATTATCTTAAAACTTGTATATATTGAAAGCTAGTCTTAAATACTTAATAATGACAATCTTTAAACCCATTTACCATGCATGAATTTATAACCTATAAAATGTATTAATTCAACATCCTATCATACTCACATTCCATATTATTATTCAACCATTTTATTATGTTATTATAAACCTACAAAAACCTCACTACCTATTTCAAACTTACTAAATATCACTCCTTTAGACTCTTAGAGTAGTAAAATTGTACATGGGTCTATTACAACCATTATGATCATTATCACCATTTGATAACAATCCACACTGACTAAAACCATTCCACTCTTAGTAATGAATATTTTATAACATCAAACCCATCCTTAGGGTTATGCCTTAAACCTTGGGTGTTAGTGGTGTGAAGAATTAATAAAATTGATCCATATATAAGAAAAATAAGGTCTCATTTAAAATTTATATGAAAATTATCTATGATACATCTATACATTATTTTATGCTAAGTAATTTTTCCCTATTCTTCTAAATTTTCATACCTATCTCTGGAGTAGTCATAAGACAAGTCTGAAGAACTTAAAATCCATGTCCAAGAAATAAATTTAAAGTAACAAAGTTAATAATTAATTTCCGACACATAGAAAAGGATAATAATTGCATAATCATAGTAAGTGGGAGATACACGTCTCTTAATTTCCCTCCTTAGAGTATTAGACATATAGGCATTAGCTAATCATCAGATGAGGGTGATTGGGGTTAACTAATCCCATTACACTTCTCCCATTTTTGTAGTCTTGTAACCCTCATAATCACATTTAGTGTTTCAAGGAAAAGGAGGTAGATTTATATATCCTCACGTGTTATCAAGGTTCGAGATCATAAACATAGAGCAAAACAAGATAGTTTTAGATTATCGTATATTCATAGTGAAACACTTATGCATAGGTTAATTTTAACTAGTAGGTAAGTATTGATTAGTGATACTAATCCAATCCTAAAAAATTGACCCAACATAAGAAACATATAAAATCCTAAACCAAGTGAACCACATGCATGCTTATCCCTATTTTACACTTCTATAACGTAGTCATAGTTAGAAAATAATCTATGAAACTTAAACATCATGACCTATTTAGTACTTTCCATATTTAGCATATTCCATTATCAAATCATAAAAATCAATCATCAATAATTTACATTTAGTGCATGTTTGAATGCCTTATCTATTGATCTAAATTTTATTTTAGAGTTATATATTAGTTATATTAATCTAACTAATTAATATAAATTATGGTAAAGCATATTGGTGAACATATTCACATATAAAATAGTGAAAAACCATAGGGTTTCATCCTTATATAGATTCATATTTTACCTTTAGAGTTTTTTATTTTTCCATAATAACACACATTAATCATGACTACCAACTTGAATGAACATTATTTGTTAACAAAATTAACAAATTTTCTATTTTCATATTATTTTACATGGATAATATATATTGTCTGGATTAATTATTTATAAAAGTGGGTAACTATAATAAAGTATAAATTCACAAATAAGGCTAATCTTACTCATTATCAATCCCAAGCCTCACTCCAATCCTAGTGTTGTAATATCCAACCCGAGATGCATATTTTTACCAATAGACACCAAATATAATGCATGAATCCATTTGTTCCTCCTCCCCTAAGATATCAAAGTTATAATATCTAGCATCCTAATCTCATTATTCACCCATGAATTAATGTGGATTATGCAATCCATGTTGTTAACACAAAATGAGGTAGGGTGCCCCACCATGTGTGGTAAAATGAGGGTGGTTATCATATTCCACTTCAACCTATCCACATAATGAAATAAAATCCAACCAACATAGAGGTTTAAAAATAATCAACCAATTGAATAATACTCAAGGTAAGATTTATATGTTAGAGCTATGAAAAATATCGATAGTTTACAAAAATATATTGTACAAGGTTTTCAAATAAACAACATTACCCAGTGATACATAACCTCCATAATTTTTTTTCATTATGAATCATTAAATGAGAAAAATAAATATATCACTTTTGACAAAGAATAGTTCCCCATGAAACATGTAAAGGTATCATTATTCATCCAAGTTAAAATACAACATAATATGGTCAAATATTTATTCATAGATAATGGGTCTGGATTGAATATTTACAACATTACCATCTTAGATTTATTTGGAATTAACATGGATGATATTGAAAAATATATCAAATCATAATATGATTAAATAATGCCTCACAAAAAGTAATTAGAACCATTTCATGGGATTTGATATTAGGCCCCATAGTATCACACTATTTTCCATGTAATTTCTAATCAACTACATTATAACTTAGTATTGGGATGGACATGAATACATGTTATGAAATTAATACAATAGATATTATATAGATACATTAAATATATAAACAAAGCCTACTCCTATTCATAACTAGTAGATGAGCATCCATTTATATATTACAGATTCACTTAAACTATTATTGAGGATCAATCACATTCACAATTGGAAGAACATACCATTATTTTTCCATTACAAACCATTTTAATATATTAGATACATACCTATGATGTGTGTGAATCAATTACATGAACATAAATATATTTGACACAAAAAAATCACATGATAATCTATAACAATCAAAACCTATTTCTGATCTTCATTTACCAATGAACTTAGAACATCAATATGGCATGCTTATAGATTATTATGAAAATGGTGATGAAGATATAAAAATGGTAGATATGATAGATGATCTGATATGAAAGTTAAAATTTAATCCCTTGGAATAATACTTATCTCATAAACTATTTACACATGTGGGAGTTAGAACATAGAAATGATTCATACATAAAAAAATAAGGATAAATAAGAAACTACTATGGAAAAATAATATTGTAAAAATAAGGGAAAGGAAATAATTATATAACATGAGCATATCCTAAATTTAAACATATTTTATATTCTATTACACCCTAATCCCAACTAAGAATAAATATAAAGAAACCTTGGATGGAGAAAGATAAATATAATAAAAAAATAAAATGGAATTGGTAGATTCTAATATTCCAAAAACATTATAGATAACAAAATTATAGGACAAACTAAGTATATAAATAAATTTTATACTTGAATAAAATATTATCACATTACCATATACTCCACATTGATTTTTGGGGAGTATTTTAAATAAAAAAGGTGAATTCTATTATAACTATCATATAATTATAGGGCATGATATAGATTGATGTGAAGCATTAAAAAAATAGACTATGAAATATAATGATAAAGGACTTATCAGGATTTTATAAGACCAACAAAAAATAATAATATAAAATCCTATAACTATAAAAAAATATAAAAATGATGACTAGAAAGCATCCTTGATAAGAGACATTAACTATTCCTATATTTATAGAAGGAAAATTATATAATTTTTAGATTGATGATAAAAGATAGCATGCCATATGTATCATATGAGGTTTACACTAGTTGATACATAAAAATTACCAAAATATAGTTTATCACACAGTGGAATTAACATCTTGGATCTATATTTTTACTTGTATATTGTGGGTTGGAAGTGGTAAATACACCCCTTTACATTAGGAAAACATTGGTTTAAATAGATGTGGGCTATATTTTATTTGATAAAATAACATATAATTTTATCACATTAATAAATAGTGATTATAATTCAACATGATGGTGTTTCATATAATATAGAGTCAAAAATATTGAAACCAACATAAGACATATCAATAGACCAATCAGATTTAGAAGAAAAAAAAGAAATGTGATTATATAACTTTAAGTAAAAATAAGGACACAATGATTTTGGTCTAATTTAATATGTATTACTATCATATACATGTATATAAAATTTAAATAATTTTAAAATATTTAAATAAATTCAAATAATCAATAAAATGTAAAAAAATTCAAATATTCCAAAAATACAAAACCAAGACCCGAACATGACATGATGGCTAATTTACATTTTTACATATCTTATTTATCACATGTTTGGTATATGGAAAATTATATATATACACATGAATTAATTATATATAATTTCTATGTAGGACATATAAGTTACACATGGAAATACAAATATTGGGTTTCCCTCTACCTAATGGCCACATTGGGAGTATCTTGTTCCACAAGTTTCACTATTAAAAGTTATATCTTTTTGTAACCTTATACCATGTTGGACCACCTATATTTTTTAAATGTGTATTTATATTTACTAATTTATTACATATTTACACATGATATTCCTTTTTTTTTGTGATATGACATTCATAAGTATGGATGGTGTAGGCTAGTTACTTGCTTTATGCTACATTGATGTTGTTACATTTTAACACAATAGATTAATTTTTGTGTAGCTAAATGCATTTTCTAAGATTTTTGACATTGAGGGGTTCCATGATATATATCATGCACTATTACATGTGATTTTACTCAAAGATACTTATATTTCATGATTCTTTTATATTCCATTCCCTATATTCCAAATGCTACATACATGCCTAGTTTAATACATAAATTACTATGATGGCATTATTTCAACATGATCAAATGACATTAAATGATTTATACATGACATGATATAGCTCAATATTATTTTTATATTAGTGAATTAAAGCATACATACTTAATTTTTAAAGTGGGGAATTATAGTGGGATTATCTTAGATACATAATCCTTTAAGATAATAAAATCATAATAGAGTACATGATTTATATATTTTAGAGATTCAAATGGTTTAGTTACCAATTTGTTTAAAATACATGACACACATTGACATACTAATAAAAAGTATATGGGAATATGAATGATAAATTTTTCAATAGTTTACAAGAGTATAATTTCATATTTTTCATATTCATATGTATTGAGATACATGTTCTCAAATTCAACATAAATACACATTACATCCTATATCAGTTTGTACAAATTTAAGAGGCATAATACTAAATCATGCACATATATATGAAAACACATTTAATATTTAATTTTAAATGGTTTTCATTACACTTCAAACTTATCAAGTCTATAATCATGATGGGGGCATGGACATAGTACATTCTACTTAGATCATACATTATATTCCACATTTAGTGAAACTACATAATGAAAACATGCATACATGATGGGGGAATGAATATTGTTCATTATTTTGTGATATTTATTTTTTATTTTACATGGATTGATATTAATCAAACTAGAAAGAAACATAAAATTTGAATCTATAATATAACTATTGTGGTTGATTCATTTTGAGTGAACCTTGCCTAATCAATTCTCTCATTTTATCTACATAGTGTTTTATTTTAGAGTTAAACCTTGATTGATTATTTATCTCTATAATTTTTCTAAATATTTATTTGCATTATCATATTATGCAATTTTATCAAAATTCATGATGTTTAGAGCCTATTTCTTTCCCAACTCAGGATCTTGTATAATTACACAAGTTTTGAGCATGATCAACCCAAATTTGTAATGCTTTAACAATGAAGTATAATATCCAATAGGTTGTAAAGGAAACATGGATATCAATATAAACTAGATGTCATCTATCCTTTTACCTTTAAAATTTTCAATTTAAGACTCATATTTCACCTATGGACACTGACTACATCATTCTGATTATATGATACGTGGAGCAAAGCTATACACTCAAAGCCCTTTCCCAAAAGGAAAAGTGTGTTATACACACTCAAGTATCCTTTTACTCTATAAATTCCATTACCAGAATAGGGGGTATTTTTAGATACTAAAAAATGTCCTTCAGTAATTTAAAATTGAAATATTGATACAAATTTACCATATGTGACTTGAGAACCCAAATAAGGTACTAATTATCCATCCTCTCATACTTGCATGTATCTAAAGATCTAACCATTTTGTTATGTTATTATACACCTACAATAACCTTATAGTATATTTTAAACCTACTAAATTTCCTAAATAACATCTCTATATTCTAAGAGTAGTCCACCTATACATGGTTCAGTATTAAAGATTATGGTTATTATCACTAGTCGATAATGACCCGCACTAGTTAAAACTATTATGATACCAGTAAAAACCATATTATAAAATAAAACTCATATTTAAATTGAAAATTTAAACATAACATGTTAGTGGCATTAGGAATTATTCAAATGGATCCATATATACAAAATCAAGGTCTCATTCAAAATGGATCTAGCCCATATTTGTGATACCAAATACATAATTACACATTGAGAAAATATTAACTATTATTCTCAATTTGCATATCTATCACTAGGATCAGTCCCAAGACAAGTTTGAATCACTCAAAATATAGGTTAAAATAATAGTTTTCATGTATCAAATCCAATCATTAGTTTCATACACGTATTGAAGGAACATAATTACACAATCACACTAGGTGGGAGAAAAACATATAGATTTATTTACCTCTTTGGAGTATTGGATACATAAGAACTATAATATCATTATATATGGGTTAATAAGGTCAACTAAACATAATAAAACTCCCCCATTTTTTAGTTCTATATACCTCACAATAACATCTAGGGTTTTAAAGCAAAGGAGGCTGATTTTTAAATCTATGTGTCATCAGGGTTTGGAATTGCAAACACATTGTAAGAAAATACAATCAAATATGCTTAGATAATCATTGTGACACACTTACAGAGACATTATATCCTTAAAATAGGTTCATTTCAACTATAAATATTGACTTGATCCTATAAAACTAACCAAACATAATCAATAGATCAGTTCTTTAATTGAGCAAACCATAGGCATGTTAATCCTTATTTTTGACTTAGAGAACATATTCATAGACATAAAAATAACCAAAAAATATATGTATTATGATATATATATATATATATATATATTACTTTCCATATCTAGCATATATTCTTATTAAATAATAAGAACTAAGTATCAATATTTTACATTATTGAATGCCATATATATGGATTTGAATTTTATTTCAAATATATATATTAATTTGATTAATATAACTCATTAATAAATAATAGGGTAAAACATATCTATGAAAGTGAGGAATGATTTGAGATATTGCATCCTTAAGTGGCTCCCACATAATAAGTTTTATTAGGATGTGTGGTGACTACTATATTCACTAAGAACCTTTTTATAAAATTTAAAAGTTATTCCCTTCACTCTAACAGTCTCATGTGCCATAAAAGGTGCATTTATGTACATCATTTGGGAGACGTACTTATTGTATCTTTATATAGGTCCATTGAGCCCCATATTCAACTCATCTAAGGGTTAATAAAATGCATGCAAAGCTTCAAAAATTATCATTTTAAGCCAATTTATGTAGAGCCAAAAAAATTCATAGCATGATACTTTGGGTAATAGAGGGTCAAAGTTGAGCATCAACATTAGGCATATATTTTATATCCTCATGATATCCATGAGTGGAAATGTGAAACCATTTACATGAATTTGATTATTGTCTCCTCATGTCCACTTATCGACATGATGACATCATGGTAATTATCAAAAAGTTGACCAAGGTTTCCAATTTCTCCCCACCAAGACCTATTATAATGACATGAAAGTTGTGAAGTGTTCTTGGATGATATTTTAAAGGATATAATAGATACAAAAAAATATCATAAATAAAAAGGATATTGTGTTCATATCAATTTTATGAACTATGTTGTAAGATTTTATGAACTATGTTCTAGAAGGAAATATAATTTAATAATCCCAATTTTACTTTTGCTAGTTGTACCCCATTGATATTTTCACCATTCGATTATTTGATTAATATTTATATTATCACAAGGCACCTAGATAATTTTTATTCCTTTATTATTGGTGATTTTTATTTATTCAAGATCATAATTTTATTTATATGGGGAAAGAGTTTTTTATTATTGATTATTACATGATGTATGGTGCATTCCATTTAGATCTTGATTACATGGAATGTTCTAACATTAACATACTTAGATATTCTATGAACAATATTAAATTCAATCTTACTATTTGGTATACTTTGTAGAGTTTTATTATCATGACCATATATGTGTTGTGATTAATATTATTTAATTATAAATTATTTTGTTTACATTTTACATGAGTACAAGCATGCTTCGCATATGTGATACAAATTATATGCAATGTCATGATTTATTATGTGTATATTGAATTTATTTGGGTTATTTTATAACATAATATATTTATATGTTTAACTCTTGGTCATTTTAATGGATATTATAATTATACATGAAAAAATGGAAGAATGTGATAAGGGACAAAGGAGTATATGTGGATTGCATCACTATACATTATGTAGTTATTATCTTGGCTACTTTGAGAACTGATATACATACTTCATATCAATTCTAAATGGACATATAAATAGGAATGATTATACCCTAGAGGATACCAATGCATATTATGACAATAATATTCATCACCATCCTTATCCTAGATACCCTTTCCCTCTCAAAACATAAATGAAAATTATAATGTGAAAATTCAGATTTTTAGATGGGCTAAACATAGAAAAATTATGAAATTTGACCTCTCTTCTCTTTTATGGTTATAAATGAGGGTAATTTGATTAGCGTATCTTGGACCATCCCTCAAGCATCCCATTTGCCTAGGTGAGGCTCTTAAGGTTATTACAGATCAACCCATGATGGTGGCCACATGCCCACTCCTCATTAAAAGTTGGGGAAGCAATTCATCCCAATTTTATTCCTTCATGTATTATTATAATATTCATTTTTTTCTACTTTTAGTAAGAGGATGTGATTAAATTAATAATAAGGAAAAGAAGCATACTTTATTCATCAATTGAAGGACATTAGATAATATTTCATACTTTAATTTTTTGGGTTTTGTTCCTTTAGAAATATTTATTTTTTACACATATATTTTTCCCATTTGGGAATTTGTAAGTTTAGAAAAAAAATTGGTTACTACATTTTTTTTACTATTTCAAGAAATTATTGTGAACAATTGTGGTAGTTTTCTTCCTAAAATTTTATTTTTAGAAATATTTATTTAAGGCATGTAGTCTTGGTTTATTTTTAATCCTATGCATGAGGTAATTTTTATGATATGATGGGTGGTAGGATGAGAGGAATCACATTGAGAGAAAGGCCCTACAAGGCCTACTTACTAGCTCCTTTGATTGTTGACACTAGAGATTAAGGGAAATGTGTTTGGCTACGTGTTATCTCTCCTCATTTCTCAAAGTGTGTCTATACACACACACACACACACACACACACACACACACACACACACACACACACACACACACACACACACACACACACACGAGATATTTTAGCAAAGGAGAAAATATACATATCTAGGTTTTAATCTTTTATAATTCTCCCCCAATATTTTTTGATTTTGATTTTGATTTTTAATTTTTATCTAAGTATTTTTTATGTGAAATCCTTTCCCATGTACATAAAAACTTATAGTGAAATTTTTTATTCTACTTATTATATGATCCCAAGAGAAATCCCTATAAGTGGATTTTACTCCTTTGGGCTTGGGGATTGACAAGGGTCAAACTGCTTGATGATGTCATATGACTAGGAGGTGAGAAAACCTTCATGTTATATTTTAATGAAAAATGAAGATGTAATATTTAGATTTGGTGTACCCATTGAATCTTCATTATGAAGAGCTTATGGAGATGGGATGAGTCGAATACTTTATTTTTGGCCTCTATGTAGTCTCATTATGAATTTTTTTTTGAGTTTAGTTTATGCAAGAATAAATTGTAATAGATTGATTAAATGTTTTAGTGTATAATATATTATTATACATATTTATGGATTGGGTCCCTTGAAATTTTCAAGTAAATATGGTTTTCTATTTTTTTTTATGAAAATGAAGATCATCTTGTTAATCCTTTATTGATGAAACTAGTTCTTTATTGAAGTACATTACAAAATAAAATAAATAAGCCAAGTTTTTTCCTTAAATTTTCCTATTGGAAAAATTAAGGAATGGATATGTGAATTTATTTATCACTTCTTCTTTAATGAGTAACATTATAGTTAAGTTTATTTTAGATGATTATGTGATATTTACTTACTTTTAAGTTTAAATGCAATGTGGTTTTTAAGGTTTTTGGGCCCAAATTTATAACTATTAGATGACTATAATTTTTTTTCAAAATGCATACTTCATAATTACCTTAAAGACTTCTCATTTGAAGGTTTTGAAAAAAAATTATGTTTTTAGAGAAAAAATAAAATATACAAAAGAAGTTAATTACTATTTAGCTATTTTTTAAGAAATGGTTTATTTTAGAAAAAAAAAATAGAAGTGATCATTTAATTATTTATTTATTAAAAAATGAAAAATTAAAGAAACAAAAAAATGAGATTTAATCCCTCAGAGTGGCCCAAGGGATAATATGGGTTAGGCCTATTTTCACAAAGGCAACAAGGCTAGGCATGGCACTATTTTCATGCCAAAACATTTTGTTTAATAAACTTAAGTAAAACATGGTAGGTTTTTATGAAACCATAATATGTCTCATTTATATCAATAATTAATACCATTTTCTCTTCCATAAATGAAGTTTTAAGGTGGGTATATGTAATTTTGAGAACTTATGCTTGTTTAGATTAAAATATAGGATATATATTTGGTATATTATTTATAATTCATTTTAATCTAAATTTTTAAATTTGTCTAATGATTCATTGGAAATAGATGTCAAATATTGTAAATGTAGGATTAAATAGATCACCAATGCAGATGGAAAAAAGGTGCATCACTAAAATATCAAGATAGAGTAGATTTTTATCATATATGGTGTCCTATAATAGTTTCAGATCCCCACACATCACTAGATATAGATTTACATGGAAGATTAATTTTGAAGTTCAATATAATACTAGATCTAGAGATGTATATAATACTGACTCCAATGTTACAAATAAGATCATATTTGGAGTTATAAAGAGACTAGCTTTGAATATATACAAAACACTATCTCTAGAGATAAAAAGCTAGCTCCAGAGATCAATAGAAAGTAGATCTAGAGATAAACAACAACCTAGTTTTGGAGATTGATTGTCTAGAATGTGTGCACATGAAGATAAAAATAAGATTGAAAAAGTTTTTTAGAATGTTTTTGTAAATATATATTTATAGTATTTCCAAAAATAAACATTTCCAAAAATATGATATAAATTTATAGTATTTTAACTACTATGGATATCCCAAGTAGAAGTTGTTGGACACATCAAAAGGAAACCAAATTAATCACACTTGATTGCATCCGAAAACATAAAGGATAGTGGATCCATCAATATATCAATCTCCATGTCTTTTCCCTAATAAAGTGAAGGTTGGTAATGTTTTATCAATAAGACAAACTTTTGTCAATAAGACAAATATAAGTTGTACATTTATTTTATATGATGTTAGCCTAAAATAATAAATTAGTTCTAAACTAATTTCATAAGTTTTTAAGTAATTTTATAGGTTGTTGGTCTCAATTAAGAAGTTGTTGAAGATGTTTTATTATAAATACAACTTTATCATTCATATTATACTAGTAGGAGAAAGTATACGAATAAATATTAATAGAGATAAAAGGAATGATGAAGAAGAAAAAGTTGATTTGTAATAATTTATTCATCATTAAGAAGCTAGAGTATTGAACAAAACTTTTGATTGATTGAGTTTGGTCCAATATCAAAGGAGGAGTAGGTTAGTCCTCTTGAAGAAGATGACACCATTTGGTGTTTATGTTTACTTTATTTTAGTTATATTTTGCAGTTTTATTTTCATCATTAATTTATTCAGTTAAATGTGTTAAATAATTAACCTATAGGAGTAATCGAATCCATAGAACAACATTTACCTAGTTTTCGACATTATATTAGATTTGATTTTTGAAATTAGACAAGATATGATTCAATTTTTTCATGAGTGTTACTTCCATTTAAAGTAGAAATAAAAATTGAACATAAATATTATTTTCCAAATTATATATATCCTTGGACACAAATTGGATTGAAAAAATTAAATTAAATGATGAGGCTCAATGACATCCATCAATTTTTATGTCATTGTTAAAGACCGATTACATTATTGGGGACTTGTCATTCAAAATTGGGTTTTTGTGATAAGATTCATAATAAAAATTCAATAGCCTTACTCAAATACAATAAATATTTATCTACAATGACATAAAATAAATTTTTATTTGTGATCACTTGGAGAATACAAGATCTGATAGGAACTCTTCCATAAGATATCAATTTTACTCAAAGAGGATGTCTAGTCAACAATTGTTCTAGGTGTGTGTTTTGTGAATTTTTTTTAAGAATTTAAAATAATAAAAGATATTATAAATGAATATATCCCCATGTGTGTGTGTGTGTGTGTGTATTAATATGTATGTATGTATGTATGTATGTATGTATGTATGTGTGTGTGTGTGTGTGTGTGTATGTATGTGTGTGTGTGTATATATGTGTGTATGTATATGTGTATGTATGTATATGTATATGTATATGTATATGCATATGCATATGCATATGCATATGTATATGTATATGTAAATGTATCTCTCTCTCTCTATACAAACACAAACACACATATTTATATATTAAATAAAGGAAACCTCATTGGAAATGATCATACATATATAAATTTTTAGATATGATCTACATAGCAATACATTTGATCTGCAATTTGATTTGAATATTTTGTGGGTCTGATTTGAAAAATTAATATAAATAAAATAAAAAATTAAATCTAAAATATTTACTCAAATATTTTCACTTTTAATTATATATTCAAATTTGGATATCTGTGTTAAGAAGTCCAAATATTATTATACTTTTAAAATGTCAAATCTGGTTGCAAAATAGTTTGTGCTATTGAATTTTGAAAGGGAAAATGATTGAAATTTTAAAATATTTTTATGTGGAAGGTATATCTCTGAGCTTATATTTATATCTAACTATAATAATGTTGTTTATACATAGATCAAAAGAATATATGCCCAAAATAGTGATTTCTTGTCATGAGTAAAAACTTTTTTAAATCCAATTATTGTTTTAGTAGATTAAATAAAGTAAATAAATTTTATGAAAAAAACATGTTCATAATGATGATATTCTTCTAAATATATTTTTAAAAATATTTTTATTTATTTCATTTCAATATCTTATGACAAAGAGAGATAACAAATATTTTATGTTAGTCATAGACATTAATTTAAAAATTCAATTATGTAAACTATCATTTTAGAAATTCAAAGATAAAATTTATGATCTATTATACATGTTGATATTATTTAATTTTAATTTTTGAGTCACCTCCATACAATTGATAACATTATGGTAAAAATATTTCTCTTTGATCTACACTATCTCCTTGTAAAACATGATGTAATAATTAGTTAGAAAAGGGCAAACCATTGATATTATTTTTAAAATTTTAAGTAACAGATTATTTCATATTATTTTTAGTTCATCATACTTCTTGTGTAAATTGTGATAATTTCATTTCCATAATATATTGTGATAGTCATGTTACAAAATAAAAAATGAGGTTAAAATTTACAACCAATAATCAAAGTAAATGTTGAATTATTTTAGATATTTTACATACATTTATTTTACAATAATTATGGTCAAAAGAATATAAATAACAATGTATTAATATTTTAGTATCATATTTAAATTGAGATTAATTACCTCAATTTTATGTTATAGGTTGTTATTAATATTAAATAGCTGAATCAACATATGAATGACTATTTAAAAAAGAAATGCATATTTTCACTAAGTAAACCACTATCCATCTCCAGTTGTATTAGTCACCAATTTAAAGTAGCTAGTTACCCATGTACTCTGATAAGATGGAATAGAAATTGTACAAACACTTGGTGATATCTTTCTTAGTTTACATTAAAATTTTCAATATAAGTGTAAATTTTATTTGTAGATAATAGGCAAAGTTTATCCTTTTTTATTTGATAGGTAAAATAAATATGGTTTTGCAAGAATCTAGAAACCAAAAGTTTAAACAAAATAAAACCAAAGGTCTTGAAACCAAGCCCCATGGGCAGCGAGGCAGAGGAAAACATAAAAAACTAACTAATAACTACCATCCATAAAGTAAAATATACATAATAGAAACCATAAAAAACCTTTGGACTATAATTAGACCTCATCCAAGGATGATTTCACCTTCGAATCATCCCGTTCATTATTCTTATTCTTCTGCCTTAGCAAATTCTAAAAGGTATTTCCCTAGGTGCATTTAGAAGGGCCTTCTAGGATAGTCTATCTTACCTTCAACTAAGGAATTTGGATTATTATTTTTTACTTTCAGTAAGGTTGAATGTCTTATATAAGATCTTACCCTACTCTATTATTCCCATGTTTATCTAACTAAGAAACATTATTTTATTTTTCCTTATCTAGCTTTTGCTTAAGCTTAATAGTTTCTCATTCAATTTATTCTAGTATTTTATAAGGGATAAAAATTCCATCCTAATGCCTTATAATTTATCTAGGAAAATATTAAATTTACTATTTTTCTTATAGTTATCATCTACCAAAATTTTTAGGTCCCTACTTCTAAGACAAACCACAACTTTTGGTAGAGTGGTCAGGATTATGGATTTTTTACTTGAAGAGGCTTGGGGGAACACAAAAGGGTGTTTTGGAGGAGTGTACATGTCAAAAGGGGTGAGGGTTTTAGGAGGGTATGGGTTGGGGAGCCTTCCTCATTTCTTAACAATCTTGGACCTTACTCAAAAGGGTCATTAGCTAGTGTATTCTTAAGATGGGTGTCTTCCAAAAGAGTGTCTTCAACAAGGGAACCTTTAGTTGAGGGAATGAATTTTTTGCATAATGTTTCACAATGTTGGACTAACAGGGAGATGAGTCCATGGTGAATTATATCATTTTTCTCACTAACTTGGAAAGTGAGGGTAGTGACTTTGATGGATTTAAGTAAATAGTATGGCAAGCTAATTTTATAACTTTAAAAATAGTTAAGAAGTAAAAAGTGATGTGAAAATGTCATAGTATATTTCCATTCCAAGGTAAAATATTTCATGATTTGTAAATATAACTATAGTTATTTGTGAGTAAGGTCCTACCTAAGAAATCCATTTTTATTGATCTTTAGCATAATATATATATATTTTTTACATTAACTCCAGTTTACAACTTTTGTCATTATAGGATTTCATGCATTCACATGAAATTACCATAGATTTGTTGATAATTTGTTTAGACACTATGATTTTCATTCCCCTCAATCTCATGGTTTTATTATCCTTACTAAATAAATCAACTAATATAATTTTATAGGTATGGATGCAACTTATCACTACTTTCATGAAAAGATCATGATCTATAAGGTGCATTCAATTTAAATAAAATACATAATTAAACACAATTTATTTGTTATAATTTACAATTTATATGATTTATATGAGTAGTATGACTCAAACTATTCTTTTTTTTGTAGTGATAATTTCCAAATAAGCATTTCTTTCTTATATGTCTCTCATTGGTTTCCATTTCCATTCACCACCCACATTCATTACTCAAAATAAAATTATTTCTTATTATATTTGTTGATGTGGGATTTATGCACACCATAGAAACCTTACAAGGTATCCTTTAACATTTTATGATATATGAATGAAATTCACTCCCAGGTATGAGTTATGAGGTATTTCATTTTGTAAATAACACGATGGTAGAATAATAGTGAGTGAGGTAGTGTGCTTACCACATATGGATTGGCTATGGATGAATCTAAATCTACTTAATATGGGTGGATTGATGATTATTATAACCTAATGTTGGTAAGACTTGAAAATAAACTCAAAAAGAGGGAAAGGTGGGGGAAAAAAGGAGGCCTTTGGACTATAATAGATGAAAATTTTCTAGTATAACACTTGAACTAAAGGATGGACAAGGAATTAAAGATCAATGTTTAATATAGACTACTATATCACACAAAAAATGAAACATAGTTAGGATTCAAAGAGAACCATAATAAAAAAAAACTTAAGTACGTAAAATCAAAGATTATTGTGTTTATTAGATTGTGTTAAGTCATCTACAAGGGGGATTATGATTTATATGTAAAAGACATTCAAATCAAAAATAACTCAATATGAATAATTGTATACTAAAATATAAATCATGATTAACCAAAATACTAAGAAACTAAAATAACATAATTTATTACACAATCCATAAGTTTGGATAAGAATTAATATTTGTACATCAAGATCAATTACAAAAACTTTCCTAATTTTTTTTTTTAAATTTTAATATCCAAAATTCTCTTCTCTTTAGGACTAGGAGGATAAAAGTATATATAAGCTTTGGATGGGGAAGGCCTCATTTCTCAAGTGAAGTCTAAAAATACATGTCCAAAAATAAAACTATATGTTAATCTCATACAAATTATGGATATACAATGATGATTAATCAAAATATAATTCCTCATATAAAATACAATATATACATGCTAAATGAATTAGGAACTAATAATTCCATCACAACTAGAACATAAAAATACATAGGTATATTTAGAGGGTGCTAATGTAACACTGCTAAAAGTAGAGAACTATAACATAGCCAAAGTTGATGGAACTAGGATTTTAACTTATGTTGTAACTAGAATGGGCACTAGAATTTTAGCTACATAAAAAAGTGGTTTCTAATGTATTTATGGTAGTAGTTTCTGAAAGTGGCATGTAGGAGGTCCCAATTTGAGTTTTCACTAGTGTTTATTTGGAAAGATAAGCACTCTAAGGTGGAGTAAGCATGACCCCTACTACTAAGCTTTTTTCTTGGTAGATTCCATTTATATATACAGTGTATGTATTTCTTGGAAGTTAATGTCTATGGTTTTAAAATCATTCAAAACTTTTTTTAACAATAGAAGAAGCTTATCCATCAACTTATTATATGTTTCAAATGTATTTCTAACCTCAACATGTAGTGCCTTAGTTCTTATGATTTTATCCCTTGTAAAATTGACCAATTTCATTATTTTATCACTAGTTCTATAAACAATGTGCTCAATCTCCATTATAAATATATCAAGTGCTACTTGTATAAGATTTTTAAAAATGGTTTTAGGCACTAATTATCCTTGTGGAGTGCCTACCTAAGTAAATATTAAGTATATAAATATTGAGATAAATTCCCTCTCCTGATGTTTAAATTTTTTAACTAGAGCTCACATATCTTAATGCCACTAAAGGAAGGTATCCATTTTGACAATAGTGTAATTTTATGCCCATGTATCTTTAGATGTTATTATTAAATTCAAATGGGCATAAGCCTTATTCTTAGTTTCTTAGATTATGAATCACAACTTGCCATTAATCTATTTTATTTTTTTAAATAATTGAATAACATCTTCCCACTTAGGTTGGGATGTTGCCTTTACAGATATTTTTAAACCAATATTTTCAAACAAATTCCTAGTTATCCCTTACATATTGTCCACAATTTACTTATGAGACTGGATGTTACTCATCTCTAATTGCCTCTAAATAGACTGATCAAAAAATTTGAACATATTTTTTATAATCCATCCAACAACACCCAAAAAAGTATAGGGGTCCTTTCTATATGTATATAGGTCTAAGGGATTTATTTTTGTCCATTCTGTCAAAGATAATATGTCTTTTTTTTGTTCTAGCTCAACATGCTGACCTTTGAAAACCATAATTTTTCACTCAATGTTTCTCAAGATGTTTATATATCTATAAAAATGAAAATTTATTATGGGTTTCTCAATAATTACTAAATCTTGTCTTCTTGATTCTTCCTATTGTAACTACTAAATCCATGAAGGAATGTTAAGTGTAACTTATTATTCTATGTGTTAATCTTTCCCTAAAAGATTAGCTAAAGGGGATTGACCTGGAGCTATCATGGCCTTAGGATAAGATGTTCTTATTAGAGGAAAGGGAAGAATAGACATCTCCCATCCAATAACCTACCTTTGTATTGGTGTATCAATTATATATTTGGCCTTCCCTACTACTTTATGTAATGAAATAATAGGTGAGTCTACTTGAGGTGCTTGGCCAATAGGCATATCTAACTATGTATTCAACCCTAGAGGGGTGGCTCATGTATCAAAAAATGAGGTGCAAACCAAATTTTCTAAATGTGCCCTTTTACTTAGCATAAAAGACTATGAATTGGTTCCACTACAGAATGAGTAGGTCAAAGGGGTGCTCGACAGGTTTTGTATATAATTAGTGATAGAAGTGTATGGATCCCCAATAGTAATAATATTAGTCACAAGGTACACAATATTAATTTGGGCTATGGTAGGCAAAATTGGCATTACATCTTTTTACATCTAGTTGAGACTAGGTTATTTGACTTAAAAAATGAAAAGAATTCAAAGAATATACTACACCAACTATAGTTGTAGTCACTAAGGGAGTTGTTAAAGAATGATGACTTGGAGGACTTACAATCTAGGGAGATATAATTATGGCACCCATTTTATACTTGTCATTATAATGGATTGATGTGGAGATCTTGGAGACTTAGTTGGGGATGGCCTATGTGTTTTAATGTGTAGTTTTGATTCTACCTCTCTTATAATTATTTTTTTATATGATAGAAATTATATAGCTATCATGTTCTAATAATTTTATTCCTCCTAATTGGGTGCTTTCCTCAGTCATCTATTCTTCATATTCCTCTATGAGTAGTCTCATCACATGATTATGTTTCTTTTGTGTCAGTATTTGAGACCCACTCTTCTTCATCTCTCCATATTTTATCCTCCTCTTCCTCACTATCATAGATCAAAATAAGGTTTGACCCCTATTTACCCTTTCTTATTTTATTATTTTCTTTGGGAACAACTACTTTTTTCTCCTACACTTAAATTTTTTAAGGTGAAATAAGAGGGGTCTTAGGCTTCCTTGTATATGACATTATTGGTTTTTTTAACAATAGAGGATAACCAAGTTAAAGGTGGAATGAATGAAAGGGATATAGTGGTATAATATGGTGAGGGAGTGGGAGGAGTGGTGACTACTAGAGGAATGATGGGTGGTAAAGATGGGAATCTAGTGGATTGAAGTACTACAAGTGGTGGTGTAATTATCATGGTAGGTAGTGATGGATATGGTTATCTAGGGGATTGGGACATCCTTGTTAGTGGATACAAATGAGGAGAAGCAACATGAACTTGAAATACTAAGGAAGTAATAATTACCTATTGTGATATGGTTAATAGAGGTAGAGGAAGCATGGAGCAAAGTCTAGCTGATGTGATCAGACTTGTAGGTCTCTACTCTTTGGTTGTGTGTTGAAGGGAAGTAGTAGTAACTATATATGTATGGTAGATTGGAGGTTTCCCAAATCTTTCTTCAATGTAAGCTTCCTTAGATAGGCCAACTTTTTCTTGCATTTATTCTTCATCTTGAAGAGCAGATATGAAAAGGTATGGAATCCATTCCTCTTTCTCAATTCTCTTAGCATACTCTAGTGATAGTAGTAAGTTTTATATCCCATATTTTTAACCTAGAGAAATCAATTAGACTTTCTCAAATTTGGGATAACATGTAATTATCTCTAAATATAAGTAAATTGCTATAAGAGATAAATCTCTAGATTATGGGCTAATTCCATTAATCTATCTATTTAGGCTCACACACTACACTAGACTAATAAATTATTAGGGTGGAAAGGGAAGAAGGAAACATAAAATTAAAATATACTAATAGAGGTGATACACTAAGGATATCTCCACAAACATACTTTAAATTTCACTATGAAGATAGATTACTAAAATTGATCTCAACTCAAGGTTCTTCTAGCAAAAGCATTTATACATGAAGGCAGATTTATATGCATTTCCAAATGTGGGTGAATAGGAGGTTTAATATTAAACACTACTAATCTTATTCAAAATTAAAATACACCTAAAAATAACTTGCACATCATGAGACCTATTAGAAGATATATTAATTACACACTGCATGCAAGAGTAGAATGGAAGCAAGGAGAAACAATCATCACTTCTCATCCCAATGGAATAATTGAAAAAATTAGGCAATAATTTTAGAGGGTAAACTAGCTTAAGAAATTTATTAAAAGGCAAAACTAGATGTCAAACTATCAGGGCTTCACCATACTAATTTTGAATCCTTTATAATGCTAAAATGGCTTCAATATATAAAGCAATAGGATAAGAGAGAGAAAGAGTGATGTTGAAGAGTCACAATGACAAGTGTCAAATCCTGAAGACCAATTAAAATTCAAGAGAAAGAGGTAAAAAATGAATCATAATATTATAATTGACAAGTGTCTATATGAAATATGATATCTTCCTGAAGTAGGCATAGGGACACTTCATTATCTTTCTTGAAACTACTCTTCTTGATGAGGAGTTCACTAACTATATATAACTACCTTTGAATTCATTGGCACATGTGTAATAACTTGGATAAGGTATAAACATGATTGGTGTAGGGTCATTAAGTACCCATACAACTGATGATCTTCTCTTTGCCACTTATTACTTACTTCCTTATAGTTACTCACCTAGCCCTCTAGGCCTAAAATCTCACACTTATCATTGAGGTGACCTATAACTACTCAATAATGTTTTTTTTTAGAGATGTGGGACACATATTCATAACTCATCTATCATATATTCTATCATATGGACCTCAAAAAAAACTCAAAACCACACTTTTCATCTTCAACTTGGTAATCATCTTGCTTCTCATTGTTCTATCTAAGATTGTCTACAACAATCAACTTAGTAGAGGAGTCTCCATATATAGCTAAGGTGAGAATGGGGTATGAGGAATCATTAATACATCTCCACACAACTTCAACCATGTATTTCACTGATCTATTTATTTTTACACCTTTAAATCACATTAAATCTTGAAAAAAACATAGAATTTAACCCATCCATACAAGTGATGGGTACAAAAAAAATTGAGTTGGTAGGGAGACTAAGAGAGTTACAAATAGATCCAAATCACTTTCTAGGTCTAATTTACACTTTATGGATACATTTCTCATCATCTCTTTATCATCAACTCCTACGAGGGTTTTAGGTGGTTTAGGTTCTTAGCAATGGTTCATAAAAGTTAGGACCCTAACCTTAAAAAAATTCAATTATTTGAAAGTAAATGACCTATCTCAACTCTCCATAATTTATTTATACCCCATGCATCTCATTTATACAAATGGGAGTGAAATAAGTTTGTCTCTCAAATAGTTTTTTATGTATTTTGGACACCCTTAAGATAAATTGAGGCCAAAATGACCAATTATGAGCTATATTATGTGAACCAATGAGTCTCATCAACCCTCCATTCTCCCATGAAATATCTTACATTTATTTTGAATATCACATGATCATAGGGGTGAACTTAGAATCCTTGAGGTTCATGGCTAGTTATAGGCCTAATAGGTATAGAATGGGTTTTTTGAGCACATGACCACTTATGAATGATCATAGTGATTTTAGGACCTCCCTAACAGTTATAACCTCAATTTAAATCCTAAAATATCATACCATAATGCATTAAAACTATCCCATTCATCTTTTTACCATCAATACACTGGGTCTGTAAGTTGTATTACTTGTGGAGTGTCTCAGTTCTAAGACAAAATAATGAGTACTCTTACTATTAGTCTAACCTAAAGGATAACATGAAGGTATTGTTCAAACCATGATAACCCATTTTAAAAATTTCCAAATCTTGACCATGCTTCAAGATCCCTCAACTCTTCAAATTCTTAAGGCTAGTTGTAGGCATGTGACTATGTGCAAGGTTTAAAAGCCTAGACTGAGTATTTGACCTTCTCACCTTTGTATAATACCTATAAAGTTAGATGAAATGTTAAAAACACTATGAATAAATTTTATAACCATAATTTAATCACTTTTAGATAGTCTATTTTCCTCACTTAACCACTTCTTTAATTAATTTCGTCATCCTCAAGGTTTGTGTATATAACTTAGACTATGCAGGGCTTCATTATTTCAATTCACCTCAAGCTTGGGATTGAAAGATCACAAATTCATTCATCATATGAAACTATATTTACATTCTCTCTCTCTCTCTCTCTCTCTCTCTCTCTCTCTCTCTCTCTCTCCTCTCTCTCTCTCTCTCTCTCTCTCTCTCTCTCTCTCTCTCTCCTCTCTCTCTCTCTCTCTCTCTCTCTCTCTCTCTTTGAAAACTTAAATTTTCACAATACCATCGTATAGTAAAGACTATGTGTATAAAAACCTTGTATGGAGCTTCATGGCCTGTTACTCCCTATTTGTCCCTTTTTCTCTAAAATGAGTTGATAAATTTTAATGATTTAATGAATTAATAAATTCCTTAAAGTATTCTCTACCCTTATAATATTAAATTACCATTCTCTTAACATTTAAAGATGGTCCTTGAGTCACTTAAGTAGACTATTTGCCTATGTGTATGTTTTTCTAGGACTTTGTGACCCCTGTTAGTCACTTCCTCTAAAAAATCCTTGATTAGAAATACTTTTTATATTTAATGAATTTAAACCCTAAACTCCCATGGATACCTTAAAGAGTCACATATCATTATTAAATATTTTAGAGATTTTAAGTCACTTAAATAAACTTATGGGACTATGTGCATAGTTTTCTCTCTTTGATGGATTTGTCACTTATAAACCCTTTTCTCTTCCATATCTTGAGAAACTTGATGTATTTCCAACCTCAAAATAATTCACACATCACAATATCAATATTTTGAGTCTTGAGTCATTCAATAAAACCTACATATGAATTTATATATATATATGCCTAGGTTTACTTAATTAAGAATGGTTTGCAAAATTGAAGATTTCAGACCTTACTTTCCATAAATGATCCTCTCCATGACTTTTAACCTTATTTAATCTCCAAAAATGTTCAAAAACCCTTCAAACCTATCACAACACCTCAACCCTTCATTTTTAGGCTTAACATTAACTCTTTGTCTAGACATATGTAGTCTTAAGAGATTATACCTATCTTCTATAGTCACACATGTAAAACTAGGTTGAATTCAACACAAAAATAGGTAGATATACCTTAAAAGTATACATACATTAATTGGTTCACATAGATCAATCTCCAAAGTGCAACCAGATGAGAAAAACTAAGTCATTGGGATTTCATAGGTAGTTTAGAGGTACTAATAATATTAATTATTATTAATAAATCACATGCCACCAATCCTAAAATTATGACCATGAATTGTAATCTCATAAGGTCCTATAATATCCTCCAAGTTTACTCACTCCAACTCTTCTTCTCTAGTTTGTACTAAATGATAATTATTGACCCTTCTGAGCTATCCAAGGAAGTGATAGGAGAGAGGAAACCTTTTTTTGTCAATTTTGGATTTGGTAAGACTACCTAAGCCTTAAAATGACTTATATGGATGCCATGACACCTTCCTAAAATGTACACACCTATAGATGAGTCACCTCAATTCATACTAGCATCTAAAACTAAATTTTTATAGATGATCTTTTTAACATTAGACCTAAAATATTTATGTTTTAAATCCTTCTGTAACTCTTCTCTACCATAAATATATAAGCTTGATTCTTGAAACATTTTATCTCTTTTGAAAAACTATACAATTCCTTAAAATGACCAAAATGGTGACATAAAAGGACATTAAGAAAATAGACAAATATGCCAAAAGTTAAAACATGTTGTATGACCCTCAAAATATGAATTGAACTTATTTAGGACCATGGTCACCATTTTCAATACTAGAGGACCTTATGGAAAGTTTGAATATATAGGGGGTTTGAGCCAATTTGACCTAGGGTAAAATTTTGGTCAATAGGATCATACTAAATCCTTTGTGCCAAAATAATAGACATTTTAGCTTTATGCATCCTTATAGCTACCTCAATATCATATTATACATTCATAAACACATTGTAATTATAATAGGACTAATGTCTATAATTGATTCTCACTTTTATTTCATATTTTTTGATATGTCTTTTGACATTATTTTTTAGGGTCCTAGTGTTTGAAGGGTGCCAATTTAAACCAATAGTGTGTCCTAATATTTACAACAAATTGGAGGTGTTCCCACCTTATGCATTACATTATACCACTACTAAGAGGGGTTGGATGGATGGCTACTCTCTTGGCCTTCTTTATTCAGTTTCAATATTATTAGCCAATTGAGTAGTAATCTCCTTCTTGCCTACCTTATCAAGTGTAATCCTTGGTATGTATAAAGGACATGCCATCATGACTTCAATTTTAATTATTGTGAACTTGAAGTATAAAAAATAATTTCTCATATTTAAAATGGTTTTATTTATAGGGTTAGAGAAATTAGGCATGTTCTTCCCATAGATTAATTGATACACCATGGAGTAAAAAGTCTCAATTAACCTTTTCATGTTCTTCCTATCTAGTTTTTGGGGTAGTCTAGAGATGTTTTCTAGTGATGCTCATAGGATGAATGTACATTTATAGTCAATACACCCACCATATAACAATTTGGTAAACTTCCTAGATTTGTGAGCCTCAAGATTAAGTTAGAGTTGATAATATCTAGCTATGATTTTGTTTGAGGTTAAAATCATGTACAACAAAGGGACCCAGACCTCATTGACATAAGTAATGGTTAAAAAACTACATATTTTATTTAATAGGGGTATATCAATTTTTACCCATAGTTTAAGGATCTAAATAGTGATAGCTAAAGTAGGGCCCTAAATTATAAAATTGATTGAGGTGCCTACCCATTCTTGTAAGTTGTTACAATGTTGTTAAGAAGACATGAATTCACCATGTCTTGAGTGTATGACATGTCTAGGAAAAGGAGTTTGTAATACCTTTCAAAGGCATTTCCATTGATATATGCAATTGGTGTTATGCTAAGCCTAAAATGTAATATATTCCAAATAACCTTATAATTCATGAATAAATTAAACAATAGGTCAATGCAAGGCATTACCTCTCTCTTTGTTACTACATTGTGAATATCAATTACTTTGATGGCCAATAGGTCATCCTTATTTCTATGTGTGAAAATGGAAAGGTGATCCTCAACCTTATATGGTTTGAATATGTTAAATACATAAAAAATGGTGGAATAATGTTTGAACTCATGGTTTATAGATATTGAATCAAATTATGTATATGTGTATTCAGTTGGTCCCATAATTGAGTATGCAGAGGGAACTAGGATGCAAGACGATTAATGAATTAATGATGTCTAAAAATTGAGGTGGACTCTATGTTTTCAAAATTTACCCTTTTACTTAGCTTAGGGGACTATGGATTAGTTCCACTTAAGAATGAGTAGGTTGTTGGGGTGATCAATATATTTTGTAAATAATTAGTGATATAAGTTTATGCATCCCTAATAGGAATAGTAGTAGTCATAGGTCCCATAATATTAGGTTGGGATATGGTTTTCAAAACTATCATTACAGATACCTGAGGATGGTTTGTTTAACTTAAATAATGAAAATGATTCAAATTATATACTACACCAACTGTAGTTGTAGTGACTAAGGTAGTTTTTAAATAATGATGACTTGGAGGACTTATAGTCTAGAGAGATATAACTGTGGCACCCATTTTGTAGTTATCATTATAGTGGCTTGAGGTAGAAAGCTTGGATATGTAGTTGGGTATGGCCCCTATGTTTCAATGTGTATTTTTTAATATACCTCTCCTTATATAACTTCTCTATTTGATAGTGCAATTAAGTAGCTACCAAGTTACCATCTCCCTGGTTGATTTATTTAGATTAGTATACTAATTATATTCCTCATGAATGGGTGTTTTCCTCATTAATCCATTCTTCATCTTCTTTTATTTGACTAGTCTCATCACATGATTCTATTAATTTTGTATTAGTCTTTAAGAACTAATCTTATTCATCTCTCCATATTTTATCCTCATTATCATAAATCTAAACAAGGTCTAACCCCATTTCACCCTTTCTTCTTTATTTATTTTCTTTGGTAAAAATTGATTGTTTCTCCTCTAATTACACCTTTTGAGGTAAAATAAAAATGGGTATTTGGATTCCTTGTATATGACATAATTGGTTTTGTAACAATATAGGCTAGCCCAATTGAAGGTATAATGGGAGATGAAGGCACTATAATGGTAGCAGATGGTGAGGGAGGGGGAGGATTGGTGACCACTTGAGGAATGATGGGTGGTAAATATTGAAATACAATGGACAAAAAAACTACCATTGGTGGTGTAATTATCATGGTATGTGGTTATGGATATGTCTACCTAGGGGATTGGGGCATCCTTATTGGTAGATAAAAAGGAGGAGAAACAACATGAACTTGAGATAAGAAGGAAGGAATAATTACTTATTGTGATATGGTCAATGGAGGTAGAATAAGTATGGATAAATTTTTAATTAATATGATGGGACTTGCATGTATTTGCTCTTTGGTTGTGTGTTGAAGGGAAGTAGAAACAATTGTATGTGTAGGGGATCTTAGAGGTGTCCCAACTATTTTTTCAATGTAAGCTTCCCTATATGGGCCAACTTGTTTTTTCATTTCATCGTCATCTTGAGGAGGGTCCATGAAAAGGTATGGAAACCCATTCCTCTTCTCAATTCTCTTAGCATTCTCTTTAGTGATAGTAGGATCATATTGGATCCTCTATGACATAATAATGGATATGTTGGCCCTAAACATCCTTATAACTACCTCAATATCATATTTTTCATTCATAAATACACTATAAGGATAATAAGACTGATGTCCATAGTTGATTCTCACATTTCTTTCATATTTTTTGATATTTTCTCTAACTTTTTTTAAGGGTTCCAGTGTTTGAAGAGTGCCAATTTAAACCCAAAGTGTGTACTAATATTTAAAATAAATTAGACGTGTTCTCACCTTATGTGATACATTTTTATAATACTAAGAGGAGTTAGATAGATGGATACTTTCTTGGCCTTCTTCAATTTAGTATCAATGTTGTTATCCAATTGAGTAGTAGTTTACTGCTCAGCTACTTTATTAAGCACAATCCTTGGTAGGTACAAAAGGCATTCCCTCATGACTTCAATTTTTATTATCATGCACTTTGGGTATAACCAATAATCACCCATATTTCAAATAATTTCTTTATAGGGTCAAAGAACCTAGGTAGTTCTTCCCATAGATTACTTGATACAACATAGGGTAAAAAGTCTTAGTTAACATTTTCATGTTCTTTAAAAATTTGTACACATGAAAAACATTAAACTCATCACATATATATTTTCTAAGGTAGTCTAGAGATGTTTTCTAGGACTTATCAAAGGATGAATGCACATTTATAGTCACTGCATCCTCCACATAGCACATCATTGAGAAGTCACCATCTAGTAAAATTCCTAGATTTGTGATCCTTAATATTAAGTTGGAAATGATAAAATCTCCTATGGATATGATTTTTATTGAGGTTAAAATCATGTAAAATAAAGGGACCCATACATCACTAACATAAGTAATAGATAAAAAACCATATATTCTATTTAATAGGGCCATATCAATTCTTACCCATGGTCTTATGATCAAAATGGGGATAGTTAAGGTAGGGCCCTAAACTATAAAGTTACTTGGGTTACCTACCCATTCTTTCAACTTGGTGAAATTTTTTTTAAGAAGCCATTAATTCACCATGTCCTAACTATATGACATGTTTGGGAAAGGGAGTCTATAATACCTTTCAAAGTCATTTCCATTTATATATGCAATTGGTGTTTTTCTAAGACTAAAGTGTAATATCTTCCCAATAACCTTTCCATTCATAAATAAATCAAATAATAGGTCAATGCAAGGCACTACCTATCACTTGGTTACTACATTATGAAGACCAATCAATTGTATGGCTAGCAAGTCATCCTTGTATCTATGTATGCAAATGGAAAGCTGATCATTAGCCTTGTATGGTTTGACTATGTTGAACACATCCAAAATGGTGTAATAATGTTTGAAATCATGGTTCAAAGCTACTTAATCTAATGTTGTCTTTGTGTATTCAGTTCATCCCATAAGTTATTATGCAGAGTGAACTATGATGTGAGATGAGGAATCCATTAATAATGTCTAAAAATGATTTTTCTCTATGAAAACATATAGATTATTGGTTATAATGATTTCTAGATTTATAATTTTAACTTTAGCTCAAAATTCAAAACACACTTGATAGCTAGAAGGCAATGTAATTAGATTGGAAAAGGTAATTTAAAATATATTACTTTAGTTGTATTAGATTTGAGAATTGAATACATTAATTATTTAATTTGTGTGAATTAAGTGAAACAAAAACCTCTCTCTTTTCCATATTTATTTTTTGATTTTTAATTTCATGATATAAACTTTCTCCATTTTTGCTGCCATGTGGCTTCTTTTGTACTCTCCTAGATGCTTAGTCTTGTTAATATGATAGATGCCTCTTTTCACTCTTTTAGTCTTAGTTTTAATGTATTCATTATTTGATTATGTGGATTCAGAGGGCACATGTATATGCATCATTATTCCACTCCTAACTAAGCTATACCTTGTTGTGTTTTGTCTCTTTGGCTATGGGATAGTAGAATAATGACATATGGATGAATCTTACTGAACCATTTTCCTAGGACTATATGTTCAAAGGTCCATACTGGTGTCACCTATGGATTAGTGGAATGATGACATGTGTATGGCTCTTTCTAATCCACTTACTTATGATTGTTTGTACAAAGGTCCATGATGAGATCACCTCTAGGTTAGCAAGATGAGACACATGAACGAATATTTTTACTTCACTTGCCTAGGACTTTCCATAAAAATTGAATTGTTGATGTCACCTCCAAGTTAGTAGGATGATGACATGGGTTTAATTCTCAGTGCTCAACTTGCTTGATATTTTTCATACAAAGTGTTATGATAAGGTTACCTCTAGGATATTGATATGATGACACATGGATGGATCTCAAAAATTCACTTACATAGGTGACTTCATACAATTTATCTATTGATGTTATCTCTAGGTGACTTGAATTCTTTACTTAGGCTATAAGTTATCAAATTGATGCCATGTGGAAAGGGAAAAATAACTCTAGAAAGACCCAATAAACATTCAAGTATAAAATAGCCTATTAAAAACATAACATATAAAAATACCTAACTAAAATCAAAACACATCACCCATGTTATCCATTATATCATAAATCAAACCTATATATCAGCAACGAGTTAAATAAAATTAAAGATGGAAAGTAAAACATGTAATATTGCTTAAACACAAATTCAATTTCCTTATAACTTTGAAACATAATACAACCTTGAAATGAATCTTGTTGATCAATTCAAACAAACAATAGAGCTCAAGAGAGGCCAAAAAATTCCTTTTAGCATCAGATAAGTTCCTTAAGATTTCTATTTTCAAACCCTATGTCATAAAATTTTGGTTTAGAAGACCCTAAATAATGATATTCGATTATTATTGGGTACCTATTTGAATTTTTATCTATGTTAAGGCACAAAAAATGGTGGCTCAATGGGGAAAATACTCTTAAGTATTTGAGAACCCAAAATATTAATAATACAACAAAACTAAAATCTCAACCCTTCTTAAAAAAATAAACTAGACCTTGAAATATACTCCTTCCTCATGCAATATACTAACCCTTTCCATTCCTTTAATTTGAGGGTGTAATTCTATGAATTCAATTTTCCCTTGTTATTAGAGTTTTGACAAAGTCCTAGATAGACACTATAGATTTTGATTTGATCTCAAATTTTGTAACCAATTAGTAAGGAAAGCCTAGGCATTGCTCTACTGTTAGCCAAGTGTTTATAGCCCTAATAGAAATACCTCTGATTCTAATCAAAGCCTTTCTCTACTACTAAACATGAATCCATAACACTAATAGAGATTGCTTTATTCACCCTTTTATATTAATTTATGTGATTACATACATACATACATACATACATACATACATACATACATACATACATACATACATACATACATACATACATATATATATATATATATATATATATATATATATATATATATATATATATATATATATATATATATATATATATATATATATAAACATAGATAGAAGAAGGGTTGGGAATCACCATTGGATAGGTGTATGTATAATAAAACTTATTTTAATAAATATGTCCCTATCAGCTTGTATCTATTTTTATGTTTATTATCTCCCATAACAGTTTTAACATTTAATATTGTAGTTAATATTTATAAATGTAAATTATTTATAAAACTTACATGATTATATTAGAGTAAATATCATAGGTCTAGTAAACTCATTTAGTCAAAGTAGAATCTAATTCATTCACAACACATACCTTAACCCCATAATCATTAGTAATGTCAAAATAAATCCTTATGAGGACCAATGTGAAGCCTCATGAATTATCCCCTTATTTTTTTAGTTCATTTGTAATCTCAATGTAGGAAATTAGTTGCTCTATTATGTAGTTTTAGAAAACTAATCTAGAAATCATAACAAGTAATCTATTGGAAGAAAATGTAGAAATAAAGAAAGACTAATATGAGAAATCATGAAATCTATTATATAAAGTAAGAAATATATTCTATAGTAAAGAAACCTACTCTAATCCTATATCTACAGTCATTGTGAGGCATCTCTAACTGGATCAGCCATGGAATATTGTTTCAAAAACTATCTATTAACTGGAAATATGAGGTCATTACCTTGGAAAGGATAACATGATAAGTTCACTCCTTTGTGGATTAGACCATATCAGATATCCTAGGTAATAATGCCTTCTATATAACACAAGGAATAATCAAGCCCTCAAAGCTTTATCTTTTTTACTAGTATATGGGTAACAACTAGTATTCCCCATTATTATTAAAATACCAATGTCCAATTGATGAAAAATTACATGGGGGAAGATGAATCAACACAAGAAAAACCAAGATAATGACATCTCTTATTTATATATGCATTATGGGTAGATAAAATAAGGCATAAACAAACCTTCAAAGACTCACCTTTTTTACTAGTGTATGCATAAAAAATAGTCTTCCCCATTACTATTAAAATACCAATGTCAAATTCATTGAATTTGAAGGCATTATTACCTAAGATATCTAATATCTAATATGGTCCAATCTACAAAGGAGTGAACTTATCATGTTGTCCTTTCTTATCATGCACTTTATCCCATAAAAACACTAGGTCTGAAATCCTAAAGGGTTTAACCTTGAATCTTTTATCAAACCATATTTTGAATATATCTCTATGTTTATTAAAGTTTTGAAATGATTTAGTCCTTTCATCATCCATATAGACTATGTCAAATAGTCTAGATTATATTTTATCATCTTCCCCCATGTATGTTTTCATGAATTGGGTGTTGGTATTTTAATAGTAATGAGGAAGACTAGTTGTTTTCCATACACTAGTGGAAAAGGTGAAGATTTGGGGGCTTCCTTATGCCTTTGTTTATCATCCTAAAGTGCATATTTCAATAAGAGATGCCATTATCTTGGTCTATATTGTGCTAATTTTTTAATGGCATCCATCAATTTTTTGTTGGTAGACTCAACCACTATATTCCCTTGTGGATAATGGTTCAAATATATCTTGATGGTGACTTGATTGTCATAAGCCCATTATATAAACTTTATAGATAGTAATGCTAAACCATTGTCAAAAACTATAGAAATAGGAGTTCCAAACCTAGTTAATATATTCTCTTTTAGAAATTTGATGACATCAATCACTTTAGAATTATTTGTAGCTATATCTTCTATCCACCTAGTGTAATAATTAGTAGCTGTTAGGACAAACTTGTGCCCTACTAAAGAGTTTGGGTTTATTACCCTAATAAAATCAAGGCCCCATTGGGAAAAAAGATATCCTTTAATTATTGGATATAAATGCATAACAATGTTCACTTCTCTTTTCCCAAATACCTATCATTAATGATAGGTCTTGACATGGTTATGTGCATATTTAAATATCATTAGCTAGTAGTATCCCATATTCATAATTTTATGAGTTGTTATGTTTCTTAAGGGATGACCATTGCCTATCTTCTGATGTAGGTTATCTAAGATATACACAAGTTCTTCTTTTTAGATGTAGGTTATCTAAGATATACACAACTTCTTCTTTTTAAACACATCTTAGGTAGATGCCTTTATAGTGATTTATATATAAGATTCCCTTATTGATTATTTAATGAAATGATTTCATCCTGAGGGATTGCCTTTACTATTTTTTTAGCTAAGAGGGGAATGTATCTATGAGAAAATAATGGATGATTTGAGTGTACCACTCACCACTAGTTACCTAAGTCTCATTAATTTATTTAATGCTAATGTATGCATTAGTCTTGATCATCAGTTGGATAATCCCCTAGCAGAGCTCTCACCATCTTATCTATCCTGATTTCAAGGTCAAACTCTTGAATTTTGGCCATTCATTTGACTCTCCTTTCACCCAATTCATTCTATCCAAGTGTGAGTTTGATCACTAGGTTTGAAATAATGGAAATTGTCTTATTTCTCAAAATATAATGCCTAAATTTATTTATAACTTTAATCAAGGCATATATATTGTAAATTATTTTAACTCTACATCCTTTATATTTATGCTCATGAAGATAATGGGATGTTAATTGTCATCCACCTTTTATGTGAGTAAAACAACTATATTATGTTATGATGTGAATTAATAAAGATAAAAATATTTATTGAAGTTTGGGATGATCAGAACTAGATCTTGAACAATGGCTATCATGACATCTTGAAATAATCTTTTACCCTATGTTGTCCACTTTATCTCATCATTTTGTTTTAGCATGACATTTAGGGTCTATATAATCTCTTCAAAAATAGAAATGAATTTCCTTATAAAATTGATCTTACCAAAAAGACTTCAATTCCTTCTTATTATTGGGAGGTGTCGACTTGAAAATGGCCTAAAATCAATATTGATCAATGTAAATTCCATCTTTAGTGATGATATGGTGAAAACATTTTCCTTCTATAACTTCAAAGATACTCTTCTTTGGATTAAGTGATACTCTATACCTTCTACATCTATTCAACACTTTATGTAGAATATTTTCATGATTAGTTATATCTTTTGATTACATTGTTAGGTCATCCATATAGATGATAATGTATTTTCCCACAAGTCCTTAGAAAGCAAATTTCATGGCTCTTTAGAAGGTATCTCTTTCATCAATTAGGCTACAAAACATCCTTTTATATGCAAAAGTTCCCCACTTGGTGGTAAATATGGTCTTCATCCTATATTTTACATCTACTAGCACTTGATTGTAACTTGAGAATCCATCTAGGAAGGAATCATCTCAGACCCACTTACCATTTGAATAACCTCATCCAATGAAGGCAAGGCGTAATTGTATTTCTCTAATTCTTTGTTTATGTTCTTGAATTATATGTAGAGTTTTATTTCTCTACTTTTATTCTTAATTATTATTAATCAAATTCCTAATTGGAAAAACAATCTTGGCCTCCAATGGTTTCATACCTCTATATTGAATACCTATTCAGATCTACCTATAGATTTTGGATAGACCTCTATATTCTTCCTTCAACCCATCTATTGATGCCTCTATGGATTTATATTTAGATTCTCCTCAAGATACCCATTTACCTTCTTTCTTAACTAATAATATAGAGTAAAAATATCTTTCTATTAATGAATCTCTACTCTCTTAAATTGACACGAACTATAAAATTCAAGGAAATTTATCCTTATACACTTGATTTATCCATTAATTTTTCTACCACACTTCATGCATTCACACTTATATATTAAATACATATAACATATTAATTAATAAGGATAATTTTGTTCACAAACAAATCCATACTTCTCCACTTGAAGTGTAAAATAATAATACTAGTCACTTGATTTATCCATTAATTTTTCCAACACACTTCATGCATTCACACTTATATATTAAATACACATAACATATTAATTAATAAGGATAATTTTGTTCACAAACAAATCCATACTTCTCCACTTGAAGTGTAAAATAATAATACTAGTAGTGATGCCATCTTTACTTATTTACAATTAGTGTATAGTTATCCTACATGACATAACTTTTCTCCCTTATTAATAAATGGGGATGAAATTTCTTATTATTCCATTTATACATTAAAATATAGAATTTAAAGTAATGGAATTCCTTTTAAAACATATTCTAATGGTATTTCCATTTCAATTCCATGCTTGTCTTCACATGATGTTATTATTATGCCACAATATCATCATCATATCATATATTTACCACATGATGATAATGTGTCCCTTGATAGTGATAATTATTTCAATCAACAAGAATTAAATGAATCATATATATCTAATGATTCTCTCATGCCAAAGGAAGAGCTTATAATTACACCTTTTTATCTTATTTAAAATAGTGTTCCAATGGCTGAAATTAATGATATAATTCAACCTATAAATAAGCCTCTTAATAACCTCAACATGTTTCCTAATAACTCATATACTTAATGCATTTTTTAGGTTATTTTCAACATAATTAAACTATTTATCGTTAGAAATTAAAGTGTATCATTCTTGGATTGACTCTAATGAAATCTATGGTAATCATATTATGTGAAACATTTTGTATGCACCTTTACCCCCTAACTCCAAAATTCCTCAATTGTGTACATTTTATGGAAATGGTGACTCTTAATTACATTTTTTATAAACTTTAAATGGAAATAATGATAGTTAAATTTTGTTGCAATTATTTCTTAAGAGTCTCATGGGGTGTGTAATTACTTAGCTTCGTTACCTTCCTTGTAGATCCTTAAATACATATCTACAACTATAGGAAGATTTATCATTAAAATATATTTAAAATAAGGAACGTAGAGTCACTTATGAATGGTTACCTTCATTACATCAAGGCAAATTTGGGTAAGTTTGTGATTATAATGTAAAATTTAATACTTGTATGTGACAATTAATTTATAACCAGCTGGTTTGGAAGTTTAATAATTTTTGTAGAGGTCTTATATATACATTAAAATAAAAGTTAGTCTATTATACTTGTTTGTAATTTTTATATATTAGTTATGAAGCCTTAGCATTAGAGGAATAATTAGGTCTTGTTCAAGTATCAGAAATGGGACATTAACCTACATGCCAAAGATCCACATAATGAAGTCCAATCATCTAATGTCAACACACATATTCCCAATAAAGTAAAAAATTTGAATTATAAATTACGTTATCAAACTTCATGTGATAAATATTTCCCTCATAAAAATTCACACCTTGATGTTCATAATATAGTGCACAAAGTTGAATCTACCTTTCAATAAGATAAATTATTACATAAAGTCAAACAATCCCTTCCTAAACTTACTAATCATACTTATTCATTTACATCAAATAAGGTACAAACACTCAAATTTTATTTCAATCATCCCCCACATGATATTTAAAATGCATTACTTGACAAAAGGTTTATCAAACTATGGCCTAATTACTATCACCCTCCTAATATGTTGTAAAAAAATAAGGGTCAATTATTTTTTACTTATCATGATATTAATGGAAATCGTGACAATGATTGTTATGCATTAGATTAAAATATAACATAAATTTCAAATAATCAAATTATCTAATTTCATAAAATTGAGAATAAGTTAATCGAGTCTTTAGCTTTGTCTTTAAAATGTTCATTTTTTCTCAAAATTATCTAATACAAGATACAATGTTTTCAAAGGATATTATTAATGGAAAAAATAATCTAATGATACCATTGATAGTTATAAAATTAATCACATAGGAAATGAAAAAAAATTAACACAAGAGGTTTATAAGGTGCCAATTTCACAAAATCCAAATATGCCAACTAAGTTACCTACACAAGTATGGATTCTTAAGTCAAAGCAATTACAAAATGAGCATAAAGAGATACATATGCATAATGAACCAAATATTAAAATTAAAAGAAATAAAATAGAAACTAATTATTCCACATTCATTTTATCATCATGATGGAAATTTATTTGTTTTTAAATTCTAAAAAGAGATAACATGAACTATTTATAAGCCTATCAATTCATACCAACATAATACATTTCAAGCACACACATAAATGAAAATTTTAACTTTATATTAAAATCACAAACTCTAAGAATTATTTTATCCCTTGGATTTATTTTATTTTTAAACTTGGCTTATTCATTTTCAAACTAATTTTAACAATTTAAAACAACTATCTTATAATCCTTTCAATGCACATTCTTCATGGCAGTCCAAGTGCTTACTATTGCATATATATCATGTTATGGATTCCATTTCATTTTCATGATCATATATTTCATATTTTACATAATCCATGAGAACACATAACCTCTATCCCATTGGGGCATGTACTTATTTATCTATATCAATCATTTATTCTACATTGTTATGACTCTTTTCCATAGGCATTGGGGACACATTGCTTGCATTTCTTCTTGTTAAACTATGATTTATCATCTTGTTGAGGATCATTTGAATCCATCCCATTTATTATATTTTATAAGAATTAATTATTGATAGTTTTAAAATACTTTAAAATTACAAAAATATCAAATATTTTAAAAATAAAAAAAATAAAAAATTGCATATTTCAAAAATAAATAAAAAATCATATATGTCAAAATTTTAAAAAAATCAAAATATTTTTCAAAAATTCAACATCAGGATATCAAAAGAATTTTCTTATGTTTCTATTTTAATTATTTACATATTTTATCTTTATCAATTATTTAATTTATATTTCAATAAAAAAATATTTTCTTGAGATATGTTAATGTAATACAGGACATACTATTACATGGTTTTTTTATGTCGGGCTTCCCTTTTTATCCAACAAGATTTCTAAGATATGAGAATATATTTGTTACCCATTAAAAATTCAATAATTTGTAACTATCCACAACCTATCTACCATGGTGAAATATATATCATGCAAATGTTTTTCTAATTTTTCATACTTTACATTGTGTTGCATGGATATGTTATTTGCTAACAATGACATTGATGCATGTGTTTGATCTAGACTACTCTCATTTTTTTATATGCTTATTTTTAAAATTATTACTTTAATACATGATACATTAGGACTTGATTTATTATTATATATATCCCTTTGCCTTGTGTGTGTAACATATACATGTTACTGCTTGCATAACATCTTCATGCCATTTGAGTGTGGTCTTTATCTTTGTTTGTGTGTGTGGAATTCACATGTCCCTTGTATGTGTCCTTTGGGTATTATGTGTGACACTATATGAAAATTATGTGACATTTATTGTATATTCATTTCTTTTTACTATTTTGACACAATTCCTATCACTCATTACTTCTATTTAATACTTTTACTCTTGTGACATGATACATATCATGAACATGTTTTTTATTAAGGTTAAAGGTGGGGGGATTTTTTTACTACAGAACCCAATCCATACAATAAGAACATAAAAAATTTTAAAATAGGACTCACCAAGTTCCAAAGACAAATAGGACTAAATAGTCACAATAATATCTATAAACAATCAAAATATAGCCTAGGAATAGCTTAAGTAACACCAAAGACAACCAAAAAAGACCTATAGGCACTCTAAATTTACAAGTTAACTACAACATCCTCCCAACAAATTTTCATGTGTTTTGGGTTTGAGTCAATCTATAGAAGCATATTTTCCTTGTCTATGTATTTAGAATATTCACTGCATTATAGATACTTACCATTACCCTTTGAAGAGCTCTTCATATCAATCATTCCTTCCATATAAGATCTTAATTTATCTAATTTATGAATTCATTCATGCATGGCTACCTTATTTTAGTTGGTTAAGTAGCTAATATTTTTCTTAATCTTTTCATTTTCACATTTTAGGGCACCAACCCTATCTCTAAATCTTTGAATTTGGGTACTATAGTCTTAATCAATATCTTTTTGACTCAATATTTAATTATCCTTTTAAATAATTTTCACTTTACCTTTAAGTTCAAAAAATCCCTCATAATCCATTTCTACAAATCCAATTCTTTTTCAATTTTGACTATTTTTTATTTACATTTAAAAAAATCAACCATGGCATTAAAATTCTCATTAGGATCATGATATTGGATTCTAAGTTCTTCTAAATATATTTCCTTAGGTTAATCTCCCACTTTCCTTTTACCCTTGTCATCTTTATCAATTGGGATCTTACTTTTCTCCCTTTCAGTCACATTCTGGGTATTAGTCTCTTCCTTATTTCTTACAACATCATATATTGAAGAAAATTACCCAGTTGAAGATCCAATTGTATCTACATTAGTTTCTTTCTAACCAACCCCTAAAGAAACTTTGGCACAACTTCTTAGTTCATTATTAATACTAAACCCTTATGATTTGGGAATTTTCTTGTTAGTACATTGTTACTTGTCTTAGTAGAAATATTTCTACTTGAATACTTTGTCTAAATCTTATAAAATTTTCTAACTTCATCTTTACCTTTTTGTGGTTTGGTTAGATAAAGGGAGATTTTATTTAGTCCTTTGAAATATATGTGGATAATTAAAATGACTCTCTCATGCCTTGTAATAGTGTATTTACCCTTTTAACCTTATCAATAGAAGTTTCCATAGAAATAAGTATATATAAATGTAAACTCAAAAGAATAACATGCCTAAAATAATTGAGAATGAAAAACAAAGACTCAATGCACAACATTGAACCTACCCTCCAATGTAATATAATGCATGATACAAAGACCACATATTTATAATGTCTTAGATGGAATCATAATAAAAATTTATTATGAATCATCTCCCAAATTTCTATCTCTAATATAAAGTTTATTTTCTCTTTTTTATAATATCTACTAGTCTTGTACACTTTGGTCACCTCCATTTCTATCCCTGTGACATGAGTGATCAATTCTTTAGAAATGTCAAATAAAACCCCATTTATATTAAATTTTATATTATACCAAGAGTTTGAAAATAAATCTAAAACATATTTTTCATGGCCTTCTATATGTTGCATTAAATTAGCCATTCCCCTTGCTTGGAAAATTAGCCAAACCTCCTCATTATTTGTTACCTCATCTGGCATCTTGGGTCCAGTTCTATTTGTGAGCCCCATGGATAAAAAATTACTCTATCTCTTCAAAATTGAATAGGGTTTTTTGGAATTCCCCAAATTTGAAATGATTTTCCCCCTTAACTACCTTGTGCCAACCTACTCAAAGTCATTATTGTGTTTCTTCAAGCCTTGAAAAATATTTAGGTTGTACTATCTCTACCTAGAGAATCAAGAAGATTCTCTTTAGGGAAATTCAAAAAAATAAGGGACCTAACACTAAAAAGTTCATAAAGATAATTATAAACTTAACAATAATGTTCTAATGAACATTATTTTTACAAGTGGAGAAGATTCCTACAATTAAAACAATGTTGATCATCATAAAAGGGGATTTGGATCTTCCTCATCTATCTGATGACATATATCCTTAGGTAACTCTTCTTTCATAGTCCAACTATTAAAAACTGTAGTAATAACTACCATGTTGGCAAACCAATCTAAAACTTTATTACCTTCATGGTATACATGTTAAATGGACACCTCTTTCAAGACTCTAAAATGGATATAGATTCATCCAAAACTTATTTGATGGTCCACCTCACTATATTTTTCCTGGATAGACACTTTAATATATTCAATGAGTCTCCCTCAATTATAATATGTTGATGGCCCAATTATTTAGCCAATTTTACTCCCCATAGGGTAGAAAGAGCTTCTACCTAATGATTATATTTGACCCCCATATCACCATAATAAGTAGCAAAAAATCCTCCTAGGTGGTCTCTCAGAATCCCTCCTCCTCTTGAGGGCTCTAGGTTTCCCTTGGAAGCCCCATAAAAGTTTAATTCTAACCACCGTATACGAGGAGATTTCCATTTAGTCCTCTTTCTTATTTCATCTTTGGGATCAATATTTCTAACACATAATGTATCAATTTTCCAATTTAAATCTAGTTATTTTTAATCATTTGTAATTTTTTACCTTTTTCACTAGTCATAACTTTAAAATTTTCCACAATGGCCAAAAAAATCTTATATACTAAAACCATACTTGTGTGCCTTGTATTCCTAAAAATTGTGTCATTTATTTCACCCCAAATTCTGCAAATAACATGAAGAAGGGTGAGCTTACATATTTTATTCAAGAGATCATTATGAAAAGGACACTCCCAAGATTTCTAGATGTCTAACAAAGAACTAGAGAATACCCATAAGACTTGAAATTTGTTAAGGAAAAAACTTCATAACTCATAGATGAATGGGCATTCAAGCAATAGATAAAAAACTATTTCATTATCATTTTCACACAAAGGGAACCTATTTATCAATGTTAAAGATATTTTCCTTAAATTTTCCATAGACAATACTTTATTTTGAACAACCTAAAGGAAAAATTGTACTTTAGGTATGAGAACTTGTCCCATATTCTATCCCAATTCACATCATTTCTTGGAACATTAACCACCAAATTGTACCTATATTTGACTTGGTAATGACCATTAATAAAATATTTACATATAAAATTATCCTCATTTATAATTTATAGTAAATGACACGTTCTTAAAAAAATTATTAAGGTTAGTTAGGATTTCATTTTCTTCCTAATTTAAATTGTCAATACTAGACTTTTCTAGCTTTTTGTTCTTTTTATAATCTATAAATAGTCCTGAACCTGACTACCATATTTATTTTAAAAGTGATAATGAATTAATTTACATGGTTCTAAAGTATTTAGGAGTTTATATAAAATTCATGAGACCTTAATAAAATTAACATGAGTACCATTTCCTAGTTTCCATTTAGAACCAAAAGATATAACATTTTTGTTAGCATTTAGAAAATAATAGAAATGAGATCCACAAATAAAATGTTCATCTTCAAAAATCAAAATAGGATCTCTACCATCAAGGTATTTTAATCCTTAAATATTGGCCCAAGTACTATTAATATTGAGAAATCCCAAAATAAGTTTAGAGAGAAGAGTTTTATTCATTCAATTTAAAATTTGAATACCTAGACCTTATTTCTTTTTGGCCATGCAAACCTTTTCCTAGGCCACCAAAGGAATTCTATTTATCTCATCAACTCTTGTCCATAAAATGTTTATTTGAATTCTATCAAGCTTATATTCCATAATCTTTGGAAAATTAAAAAGTGAAAGAAGATAAACTAGAAGGCTCTGAAAAACACATCTGATAAGTAAGAGTTTACCCACATGAGAGAGAAATATCCCTTTCCAACCATCTAGATTTATTTTAAATATTTGCAATAGAGGATTCTAGGGTGTAAGATGGAGATTGTTACTAAAAATAGGCATGCCCAAATAAGAGGAAGGAGTTTGTTTGATTTGGAAGCCCAAAAACTTAGTTATTCTAGCTTACCTTCTCAAAAGCATATTAAAAATAAAATAAAATAAATTTTTAATTTTTGGTTAGAATCTAGTTCATACATGAGCATAATTTTCTTTAAAATTTTAGCTTCCCTATTAGACACCTTTGCCAGAAGAATGGTATCATCTATTTTTTTTATGAGACACTAGGTCCACATTCTTAGCTAGTTTAAAACTTGTTAAATCACCAATTCTCACTACATTAGATATAAATATACTCAAATATTCAACCATAATGATGAAAAGGAAAGGAAATAGGGGATACCCTTGTCTAACTCCTTTACTAATTTTGAATAAACCTTATGTTACTCCATTCACTAGGACCGAAAGCATACAAGTAGATATGAAAGATATTATAATTTTTTTAAACTTGTCTTAGAAACAAATCTATCTCATGATTTTATTTAAGAAACTCTAGTCTAGTCTATCATAGGCTCTAGTTTGTCTAATGTTATCACTATTCCAACACTTTCACTTTTATCCATTGAGTGATTGAATTCATGGACTACAATAATCCTATCTTGAATTTGTCTTCTAGAAACAAAACCATCCTATTGAGAATCAATGGTAGATTCCATAATAGGCTATAATCTTAAAGAGAAAAGATTAATAATAATCTTGTATATGGAATTTCATAGACTAATTGGGGAAAAGTCAAAAAAATTTATAGCCCTTTTCTTCTTACGAATTAAAATAAGAAAGTTGTGATTGAGTTCTTTTAACATCTAAGCAGATTTAATAAATTCATTAAATGCATCCATCACATCATCTCCAATGATATCCCAAAATTTATGATAGAATGATATTAGAAATCCATCTATACCTAGATCTTTGTTAGGGTTCATTTTGGAAATAATAATTTTAAGATCCTCATTAGATGTGGTAGAAAAAAGAGATGAATTATCTTCTTGGGTTACCAACTACAAAATTACATGAAAAAATTCTTGCTCAAATCTGATGTTTATTTTGAAATCATCTTTATTTTTTTTTTGAAAAAAATCACACTTTCCAAGTTAATGAGGTCTTTATCATAAATGATATACCCTTATCTATCATATATTTCCTTTATTTAATTATGTCCTCTATGTTTCAAAGTGGACATATGAAAAAAATGTGTGTTTTTGTTACCCTCCTAAGCTAAATATTTCTATAATTTTATCTCCATAGACTCTCCTCTCTAGAAACAATCATATGCTACTCACAAAGGGGCTATTTTTATTTATTTAGAGTGTCTACATCATAACCATTAATTTCTATTTCAGATTCAAGTAATAAAATTTCACTTTTTAAAGCTTTTTTATGAATAAGAATATTTCCAAAAACCTATTTATTCCATTATTTGATTTTAATATTGATATTCTTCATTTTTGTAGCCAACCAAAACATGGTCATACCATTCACAATCATGGACCACCATTCCATAATTCTACCACAAATATCTAGATGAGTGAACCACATATGCCCCATTCTAAGAGGATATCTATCCTCTTTAGAAAAAATTTCCACTATTTTTAATTCTAAGGGATTATGACCTAACCCTAAATAAGGTAGAGACATTAAAAGAAAATGATTCTAATAAAACTAATCCATGGAAATGAAAATTATATCAAGCCTACATTGAATTAAGTTTTCTCCAAATCTCCTATTACTCTAAGTAAACTTAGAGCCTTTTAATTCCACATTAATCAACCCAATATTAGCAATGAGAAAAGAGAATTCCTTCATGTTATCAGTGAAAAGGATCACCAAATGATTAATGATTTGAATAGAGACTCCCCAATCAATTTATTACTATCCCAAAATGTAACAAGGCCCATAAAAGCTCCAACCAAACTAATACAAATAAAACCAACATCCTTATAATATTCATTTTTATATAAATCAAATAAATCTTCATCAACTTTAGATTCTTGAATGGCCAAAATAAGAGGTTTGTGACTTCTTCTAAAATATCTAAAAACTTTTTGTTTAGAATAACTAGCATTACTCTAATATTCTAAGAAAATATAAAAATAATTAACTAAAAGGATAAGGGTTACCTCCTTTAAAAATAAGCATGGATTGAAATCCATCTATAATTTCAATATCTATGATTTTTTTAAACACTTTTCTTTTGAAAGATCTCTTGGATTTAGGAGTCATACAAATAGCTAGCCCTTTGGTACCTCTCTTATTTTTCATAAAGGATGTGAACTTGGCTTTGATGTTATGTGTAGGGGTTGAGATAATATCTTGGGAGTCAACTAAACCAATTTATGAAGCTTTTGGGGATGAAGAAATAGGGTGATTAATCTCTTATACCTTTTTTTTCCTTTGGTAACTACAAACTTGAGTCTTTGATAATCTAGAAATGTAGAGGTTGAAATAAATCTTGTTCCTCTTCCATCTACACTAGGAGATCAAATTTATTTGAATATTTTTGTAATTCTTTATCTATATTTTCCTTTGAATTTTCTTATATCTTTAAGACTATTGAATTAGATTCATGTGAGTTAATCACCTAGTTTGATTCTGAGTTATGCATTGGACTTGTATCTTTTAAGCCAACTACCTCTAAATTCTTCTCATTTTGTACTTTAAAATGCTTACATTCTTCTTGAACTTTTCTAAGGTATTTTCTTCTTCTAAAAGCATGACTTTATATTTATTCTTCCTTTCCTCTGACATTACTTTTGGATTATGTTGTGTTTCTATTTATTTAAACATCACCCCTCCTTTTCTATGACAAGAAGGTTTAATCTAACCTAATTTACATTGAATGAATATGGGACAAACCTTAGATAGGTGACCCAATTTGTGACATTTTTCATACAGTAGAACTGATTTTTTAAACTCAATTTTTTTGGGTATCGTCACCAAAACGAGTATAAAAAAACCGATGAAGAAATATCTTAATTTACAAAAGTATTCAAATAGAAACTATGAATAAAGTCATAAATTGGAAATAATGTATCCTTATATATGTTTATCCCCCAACATGATGTATGTTTCAAGTTGACAAGTTGGGGGATGAGGAGGATAATTAGATTTAATGAATTTTAAATATTCATGAAATGTGTATTCCATTTAAAGAATTGATTAATTAAGATAATCAAGTGATTAATTATTTAATTAATCTAAATGAGTATTTATGGTCTCATTTTTAATTTATCTGTCTTTTGATTTAATAGGTTAATGAGATGTTTATGAAAGTAAAATTGATTTTGGAAGGCTTGTAGAAGAATTTGATAAAATGATATTATTAGAGGTAGAGGAATAACATCATGGGGGAGGAGGTGACATATAGAGGTACTTGTATACAAAATAATAAATAAATAAAACACCACACACACACATAATGGACTTTTTTGACTTGCATGACTATCATATTCTATGTTTACCTTATAGTTGGTGTATGTTTGTTTCATCAATACTTGTCATTGTATGGAATGTTTGTTTTCATTTTAAGGTTCTTGATAAATTTTGTTTTTTGGAAATTGAATTATTTTCTTGCATTTTATGTTGAGTATCCTTCATAAAAATACATTAAAATATTCTTGATAGCATTTAGAATAATGGTGTGTTGATAATCTTTGTGATTTATTTTATATAATAGTTTTATAATGCTTACATGAATGATAATGCTTTAACTATTAGAACATCATTGATATAAATAGAATAATAATGTAGACTCTTGCTTAAAATTAGATTATCATAAAAGTAGGTTTTACTTAGCAAAGACTCTATTTAGGGGATTTGGAGTTGTATACACTACATTTTAATCACTTTCATTTTTAAACTATGACTGAAATTACCTTTTATAATCAAACATAGATTTAATTAAAATAAATAATATCATCTCAATTTCTCTACACACTTGATGTGCACTTCTTAAATCACAGTGGTGCATACTTTATTGGGGAAATACATTATATAATTTCATAAAATTATTCTAAAAACCTTACAAAATCAATCTTACCTTCATAAACATTTCATTAACCTATTAAATCAAAAGATAAATAAATTACAAATGAGACCACAAACACTCCTTCATATTAATTACTTAATTATTTAATTATCTTAATTAATCAATTCCCTAATTGGAATGCATATTTCATTAATATTTAAAATTCAATAAATCCAATTATCCTCCCATCTCCCAACATGCCAACTTGAAAAGTACATCATGATAGGGGATAAAAATATGGAAGGATACTTTATTCCCCACTCATATAGGGTGGGAGACAACCTTTTCCCTTCATATGGCCTCTTCATTTTCTTTTATTGATCTCCCAAATGAGATAAACAGATCATAAACCTTTCATCCTCCTCCATTTATCTCCGAAATGAGATAAATGGATCCAAATGATTCAACCTTGATATAAATAAAGGGGTCACCCTCTATCTTCAACAAACTCTCTCAACATGAACTTAAACTATTGATTTATCTCTAGAGATTCAAATTTCTTCCATTTTTGAAGACACAACAAAGCCACAACACACTAGTAATAAGGGAAGATGATTCTAGTATAAAGGAATTGACATATCTACAGATATCTTACTCACATGCTGATCTCAACATATTTACAACCAAATTTTCAAAGAGGCCACTCAAAGGGAAGGTAAAATTGGTAGTTGTCTTCTTGTCTATTTCCTTCATTGCATAGATCTTCCTCCTTCTTAGTATAGTGACTAAGTTATTTTAGAAGAATTAGACTATTTTAATATATGTTTCATTAATTATTTATCTAACACCTTTTATCAAATTACCTATCTACATAATGGAATGCCTAATGGGACACATTTTTGCACCCCACTTCTTCTCTTAATCCTTTTCTTTCCTTATCTTTTATAAAATAAATATATAAAAAAGAGCTATTAAAATAGTTGTAGATTTTAATTCATTTTCTTTTTTAAATTTTTTTGATAGGTTGTTCTTATTAGTCTTAATATTAAACCTCTAAATTTTTTTATTAAATTCTAATTCATTGTTTGGAAGTTATGCTTAAATTACTGAATGCCTATTTTTTAAATAAAATGACTATTAAAATAGCTATGATTTCTAATTTGCTCACTTTTTTTTTTTGATATTTTTGTAGTTAGTGCATATTGGTCTTAAAATAAACCTTTAAATTTTTTGTTAATATATAATTTTTTATTTAAAAGTATTGTAATTTTACTAAATAACATTTTCTAATCTTTAATTCTTTTTATTTATTTTGTTGATGTTTTCTAACTTTTTAAGTTTGTAAGATTTTTTTAATTATATTCTAAATTTATAGGTTTTTGATGTAGAAGAATAATAAGGAAAGTAGTGTTTAGTGTGTTTGAATATTTCTTAGTGATATTTTTGGTATTATGTGAGGTGAGGGGTATTATAGGATTCCCTAGGGTTTTTTAGTATGAATTAAGTCCATTGGAGTGGTATGTTATAGCCCTCAGTCACTTTCCCACCAAAAGGGAAGAGATAAAAATTCAAATTTGTAATGAAATCTTTGAGTGGTTTTTTAGGGTCTAGTGTGAATTATGATTGTGGATACATGTTTATAAGCTCTTAAAACCAAGTTAGAGGAAGGATGAAGTTCTCATATTAGAACAAGAGTCAGAATCGAAAGCTAGCGTAAGGAAGAATGCAAAGGGAAGGAATCCATTTCTCATAGGAGTAAAAAATTAGAAGAAAATAAAGGAGCACAAACAAGGAGATGGGTAAGTCTTGATACAAATGGAGGAAGTCAAATTTATGAACTACGATAATCCTAAATCCATAAACAAGCTAGTCATAAAATCATAAAAGAAGGTTAAGGAACAAGTGTGTATAGTTAAGAATGTAAATGAGGAGAGTCTAAATGGTCAAAATCAATGTCAATAAAAATTGGAAAAAAGGGAAGAAGATTAAAATTCAAAATCAATGTCAAACACATAAAAATACCTAGTTGATAAAACAAGGGAGGAGAAGAGATTACTACAACAGGGATGCCTAAAATGATATAGTGAAGACAAGACTAACAAAGGTGAAGATGAAAAATAATAAACTAAGAAGAGATGAATCTATGAGGATTAACAACAGGAGGAGCTTAGATAATCAGAAGAATTAGAAAGTAAGGAAGATGTTGGACAAAATTAATTTGAGTTAGACCTCAAATTTTCTAACCTAGGTAGCATGATGTAGGAGAATCACAAGGAAAGTATAGGGTTTAGTGTGTTTGAATGTTTTTAGTGATAATTTTGGTATTTTATGAGGTGATGAGTCTTATAGGATTACCTAGGGTGTTTTAGTATGAATGAAGTCCATTAGAGTGGTGTGTTATAGCCGTTAGTCACTTTCATGCCAAAAGGGAAGAGTTAAATAATCAAATTTGTAATGAAGTCTTTGAGTAGTTTTTGAGGATCTAGTGTGAATTTTGAATGTGGATACATGTTTATAAGCTCCTGAGACCATGATATACTTGTTTTCAATATGTGATTTTTGATATTCAAGGCAATTTTATAAAAGTAAATAATATAGGAAGTGTGTAACTACCACCTTACATGGAGTGGATCTAAAATGAAGTTATTCATGCAAAGAAAGCATTATGGGAAGGTAATATACATGTAAGAGAGTGGAGATGATAAAGAGAGTATATTAGGTATGATATTGGTAGAAGATAAAGGTATAAAGTTTAGGAAGAAGTTTAAAAATTTATTTAAACTCTGCCTACCCTGCAGATCGATACATAGTTTCTACATATTCAATAGATTTGAGTAAAAAATAGTGTTTGTAGATAATTTATTGTATCTTATTGTTTTAATTGAAGATTAGGGTTATGTTATGTGGTTATTTATTCTAATATTAAGGTTTTATTATCACTTTTCTAGGTGACAAGGTGAAAATCTATAGTATAGATTCATTGAGAGAATTTTATGTATAGTTTTGTTTATAAAATAACACCAAAGAATGAAAGATTGTTTTGAGAAATTATTTGATAGTATATGATATTTTTGAGATGTACTTAAAATATCATGCTTGTCTTATTTGAATAGAGAATGGTTTCGTGTTCTAATACACTGGTTAAGATCTTTAGTCATTATCTAAATGAGTTTTTGTATTTGAAAAATATTGGATATAGGTTACATTTTTTTGCATGTATATCTCATAAAAATTTCTAGATATGGATATTTTTCAAGTGTATCACAGTCTAGTTATACACAGTTATGAGTTTACATTGTCAAAATTGTCTAATAAATGATCCATTTGTGAGAGTATTCAAATGAACTTTGAATTATTTAATGTATTAATCATAGTTTAATGGATAGTAGTTATGATGTAAATCTGATTGAAATATTGGAATCCTTTACAATCAAGTTTAAAATTGAAGCATACATATAGTCTAATAAAAAAGAACATATAATTATATAGTTTTGGCATGTTGAAGAGGTTTGAAGTCTGATAAAAGATAAATAATCATTTAAATAGGTGAAATTCATTAGATTAGATATATTATAGGTCTTGGAAGATTTTTAAATAATTTATAACTCAAAATAACCTTTTTAATAGCCTCTTGGCCTTACATAGGCCTATCAAAGTTAAGACTAGGGTTTATTAAGAGAAAGTCAAATGAATTTTGTTTGAACCATTCAAAAATACTAAAACCTTGTAATCCACTATATTTTAATATGTAATATATGGTTCAATAAGAATTAGAGTGATATTGGACCATACATTATATACTCTTAAAAGGTGGGTTTGCATGAGGGTTAAAGATGCCTAATGAGATAAAGAGGAGTTGAGATAGTGGGTTTGATTTGAGAGTTGAGACCTAAAAATTCTTGTGAAGCTATATGAGTGTAATGGGTATCCAAATAAAACTCAAGTTTTTTATGATGAAGTGTGGATTTATTAATACTAAGAGGTTTGTGTGATTGAAGGGATACAAGGAAGAGTACTCTTAATATGAACTTTAGGTGTGTAAATGATTCAATGAGAATGAATACAGTGTCTAAGTGAGTGTATGCAAGCTCATTATGATCAAGAGAAGCTACATACAATGAGTAATTATGTTTATAGAGTTCCAAACAAGATTTGGGGGGTTATGGATCTTTGATAAGCTAGAAGAGACTTATGGATACATAAAGACAAATAGAGAGAACCTACAGGATTGAGTAAAGGAAGAGAGAGTAGTGAGGTAGTGTATTAAGTTGAAAAGTTAGGAAAATAATATAAGATGTTGTATTTACAATAAAAAGATATACAAACCCTAAGGTAGAAGAGAATGATTAAGAGAGTGTTAAAAGAAAGCTAGTAAAATAAAGTTGAAAGAGATTAAGAGAGTTGTAAAAGGAGCATAATAAAGAATTCAAAGCTAAATAAAGGTGAATAAAGATATGTAAGCCTAGCCTATACATCAAATTTTATGTTTAGATGCATTTAAACTTCCCTATTTTTCAAGTTTCACTAATAAAATAACATTAAAAAAACATTTTACAATTGTTTATTTATGAGACCATAGTCAAAGAAATCATATAATAAACTAAAACAAAGTCTTTTTGTTCTTTCAAACATTTAATTTTAATATTTAAAACACATTTTATTTTCAGTCATTTAATTTCAAAGATACTTGTTTATTATTATGTTACCTTCATGAATATGCTCTCCCCATTTCAAGTGACCCAAAAATGTGTAGGTGTTTGTTAATTTCATCCTAAGGATTCACCGTGTATGTTATTCACTTTCCCTTTTGGGGGATCTGTGAGAATCAAAATGGTGATACCCTTCCATTTTATTTCAACTACTCAATGTGGATTTCATTACCTTCTTGAGAATATTTAAGCATGCTTTGACTATATATTTCATTACCCAAAATTATATCAAAACCCCATTTATCTGGTGGGGTATATAAATCAAGGAGTATTGCACCAATATTCTAACCTAGTAATTATGATTGCACTCCATTGTGTGAGATTAAAATTCTAGAGAGTTTATTTCAATACTTAAGGTCATTTCATGGTACCCTTAAAAAATATATAATCTGTTCATGTTTCTACTTAGAAAATCAAGTTGGCACGATCATGGTGGGGACAAGACCCCTACCATGGATTGCTTAATTTTGGATCTTTTTATTTACATACTTTGTGCCCACATACCAAAAGGTATATTGGCACCACTAGATGAACCTATATTAAATCTTAGACTAGGTCAACCTATTTACCATCTAACTCATGTTGATGCATCTAAGAGGAGTAGATTACCTAGAAAAGTTAATTTCCAAGCATCTTTGTAACTAACTTAGTGGGATATGGTCATGGTTGAATCCTCCATAATTAGTGCCTTAAGCGACATGGATAGCCTACAAGTTATTCACATCTTTTATCTTAGATTTATCCTTTTTGTGCTTAGCATGACATTTATAAAGTATGTATGTATTTATTTTACCTCCTTGTGTATACCACATGATTTTTATGTTTGAAACCAAGACCTTTTTTTAAACAAAAAATACCAACTCTAAAATGAGTTGTGTTAGTATCCCAATGGGTTTACCTCAGTAGTTGAGCATTGAACACTATAATGGGGAGGTCTCAAGATCCATTCTTGGGGCTGACCATATCATTATAACTCATTCCCCATTATATGTCCAGTGGGTTAGCTATTACGATGGTGGAGGTGGTCTTGTGACATAGCCTCAAGCTAATCAAGTGTTTAATGCAATGTTGGTTAGGGTTAAGCATGAAACTTATGTTCAATATGATAAGGCATATTTTAATGATGAAGAACAAAAGGTATCTATTGAAACATGGATGTACACCCCTTAGGAGAGGAATAATTATCCTCATCCAAGTGGAACCATAGAGACATTTCTCTTGCTATGGGTGATAATATTGACAAATGAATCTTTAGATGAGGGGCTAGCTCCCCTTGATGCACTCTTTGAAGCTCTTATTTGTCTATTACTTGTAGATGAAAAGGGATTAGGAAAATAGATAATAAAACCAAAGATGGTGATGCACCAATATGTATTATTCTCCTGCTTGACTAAAAATCCACTACTTAAAGGTAAACAAGACTATCTCACATAAACTCACAACATAGAATGTATTATCACATCAATATTTCATAAGTTAGATTGAAGAAGATAATTCACACTTAGGAGGGTGATTGATGATTAAATGAAGGGATGAAAACATAAAACACTTATAAGATACTTAGACACTTAGGAAAGGATACTAAAAATACCTACAACAACATCCCTTTTTACACATTGGCTGATGACCAAAATTAACATGCTAGAAAAACAACTCATTTACTAGATAATATCAACAAGATTCAAATCTATACTCAATATCACAATATGTGAGTGGAAAAATAATTTTTATATTTTTTCAAGAGTCTTTAAAATACAAAGTTGGTCATAGTTTCCCCATTAACTGATGGAGGCTACTCAAAAGAGCCAAAATAATGCATATATATAGCTTTTGAGAGGAGAAGCCAACAAAGGAAGCCCAAAGGTCACTTGTACATGTGTAAACTTGAGAAAATTAGTTAAAGTTGAATGTGAAAGAGGGGTTAGGTGATTTATGCCATTTTAGGAGGTCTACTTGTCCAAAACAAGTCATAATAATGGTGAAAAGTGGCATAAAACCTCTAGAATTGGCATAAGAAATTGAATCCATAATTTTCCTCTAGTTTAATTCACTTCTCCTAATGAGGGACAAGTTTGGTGATTAGTATGAGATGGAAGACCTTTATACATGCAATCCCATTCATTGGTTTTGATCTTAATCATTTAGAAACTCTTGGAGAAGAGGAATCACTACATGTAGTCTTGAAACTCCCTATTTTTAGTCACCTTCAACACTTTGCCTTGAAAAATATTTAGTTTCCCATGTAAATCCATGGTACAAGATGAATGACACCTATAAATCTTATCCATGACCATAGATGCTTCAATTTCACCTTAAAAGGACATCCCATGGAGGTTTTTACCCTTGTATGCATGATGCTAATTTTGATTGGATGAAAGTGAGGCCTTATTTTTAACACTTATAAACTTTTTCATAGGATCAAATGACCATAGGGAGTTATTATAGGTTTGTAAATTTCCACCAAACTTTATTTCATCTTATGGAACCTCATATGCCATGAAAAATACAAAAAATGGTGAAGAAAACTCTGTTTGGTATTCTTTTTATAAAATTCCATACATCTCCCTCACATGTTTAGAATAACTAGAGATAAATATAAATCATCCAAGTGGTTTCATGGTAATTCCCTACCTTCTGAATTCTCAAATTGCCTCATCTTCCCAATTGGGTCTCTATGGAGGGTTTGTAAGGGTTTTGAGTGGTTTCATTCTTAACAATCATTTATAAAAATGGCACATTGTAAATCCTTTTTAATTCCACTTATATCTTCATAATGACCCTCTCTATCATTCATAAACATCTCTAGGTCCCATTCAAAATTTTAGGAAAGATATGAGTATCTCAAGTTGCCCTTTAAGTCCCTTTCATGCTTCTTGTGAGGGTCTAAACATATTTTAGGCCAAAATTGGCTTATTGTGGAGTTTATCTACCAAAACAAGGTTTTATCACCTATATTTATACCCTATAAACATTATCAAATCCCTAGGATAGACCACCAAAATCCAAAAATGGAAGTGAGCCTTATTTTGGGATGAGGCCTATACCATGCCAATGAGCCCTATTTTGGGATGAGGCCTATACCTTGCCAAGGAGCTTGCTTGTATTTTTGAGCTATATAAACCTTATCTGAAATTAATATGAATTATATCAGATGTAAAACATAATTTTCACTCCCATAGTCATTATATAAAACACCAAAGTTCTTGGCAATGGTTAGAACTTGAAGTGGGTTGGCATTTGAGGCTAGATTGACATGTTTCCTTACTAGGTCTGCTTGCAGACTTCCTTGTGCAGACCACATTATTTACATTAAAAATTTATAGGATTTTTTTTTTTTTTAATCTCTCCATGTTTCCCCTATATATTCAAACCTCCTTGACTGATCCAATTGACATTTGGTTCAACATTCAACACTTTTCCCAAAAATTGGCATTCTTGTGCATGAAGGGAATACCTTACCTATGAGACAAAAACGGAGTATTAAACCTACTTGTTTATGAAAACTGAATATATTATAATATTCATAATTTTATAATTACCAACTTTACCAAATTCATTTTTCCAATTCCATGGTTAGGGGGTCTAACGATCTCAATCTTCCCCAAAAAATGAGTAAAAAACCCTGCTTCCTAGATTTTTTTACTCAAACCTCCCTATAGGTGCTTAATAAAAAATAATTTAATGATTATAAATTATTTTTACATGTTATAAAATCTAATTTAAATATTATTTAACTTTTTAAACCATCAAAACCTTTTCTTGTTAGTGAAACCCTATACTTATCCCTTGAACCAAGGGTTTCATTAACCTGCCTATACAAACCGAGTTTATTTGACTAAGAAAAAAGGGTATTTGGATATATTGAGAGTTTTTTAGGCATATAACTACATTAATATTATTATAATAAGCCATTTTATACTTTTTTATACCCTCTTTACTTTCCTAGACAGCCCAAACCCCTATCTTGCTCTTGGCAAACTAGAACTCTATTTGCTAAGGACTAAGGTAGGCCTATAGATGCAGATTTAGGGCTTAAACCATTTGATTTTTATGTAGTAGTTAATTTATTCCATACTCATAAATTTATAAAAACCCTCCTCATTCTTTAATCCATCTATAAACCCTTAATCCATATTGATATATCCTAGATTCTCAATTAAGATGCATGCCTTGATTGGAATGAGTCCATTTGTCATGCCTATAGGTCTAGGTATAATTTTATTGGTTTTTGTGGAAATAATTTCCATTATTATTAGGTCATAATTCCATATTTATGATCTATAATTTACCTTATAATCCTTCAAAATATCAATACTTCATGTTTAGGTCCTTGATTAAGGCATCTTTGTCTTGATTATGTTTGTGCATTCTAAGCCTGATGTAGGTGTATATAGGCCATTTAGGACTTTTTAAAAGATGACCTAACCCATTATGAATATATTTGAATCATAAAACACCACTATACTTCATCAAAATCTCAAAAAATGTCTAAAACTCTACATTTACTCCACTGTCTAAGAACCTTGTTGATTATGTCTAAGCTTCTCAGACCTATATGGATAGGGGAGGGTTCTTAGGAAGTCCAAACATAAAATTATCTTTGTCTCTATCACACTATCTTAGGAATGTACTTTGGAATAGTTTTAATGGTCTTAACTTGGTGTCATGTTCTTAAACCATCAACATGGAGTTTAAGTCACTTTTTTCCATTCATACCCTCTAGGTATCACTATCTATTTTCAGTGATTTTTTGCCAACTTTGAAACCTCAATTACTCATCCTTTACTCCTCCTTTACTCTTAAAAATTTTCATGGTTTTTTAATGTGGATATGGATATCAGATGAAATAAATAATACCATTGGAAATCCCTTCTATCATGGCTAATGTTATTTCACAAAACCTTAAGGATCTATATCTAGTCCATTTGGGGACTTAGAACCCAATATAGTAAACTCACTCTTTGAGGTGGAAACCTTTAATTGTATATCATCTTAAGTCTTCATGACATAAAATCTAAGATCCTTGTGGAATTTTAGGAGATTAAATATGAATTCCATCATGCATATCACCTTTCACACATTTTTACAACCTCTTTGAGTTCATTTAGAAGCTAATTGTGAGTGAACAAGTTAGTGGACAAGGAGATTGAAAAATTTACCTTAAAGGATGTTGATCTTGTCTCTTCTCAAAATTTCATTAAATTAATTAATTTACAAGAATTGAAATAATCAAATTAAACACTTCATGGAGATTCTCCCATGTTGACAAAACTTAGGTTCTACACCCATGCCTGCCAACTTTGAGAAATAAGCACACTTTGGAATCCTCCTTCAAGGGCATTGAAACATATATGTTAAATAATTAAAAAACCAAGGATATTACCTTATTCCCAACTAAAACACCCTAACAAGATCACATAACTCCATGGACCTCTGAAAATAAGAAACAAATGCACAACCATACCCCCCTTGAATGCAAGTTGATAAAAGTGTATTTGGAGTGTTAACAATGTTTCATAAAGGATGAGGAGTCAATATAAGAATTATTTATATGAAATTTAAGTGTAATAATAGTAATATCCAACTATAGAATCACTTCCCCTAATTCCACCTGTATGACCCATGCTAAGCATCACAAGTTAACCCTTTTTTGCTTACCAAGACAAGAAGGAATAAAAATGAGTTGTAGATGAACATTATGGTGAAATTTATACATTTAAAGAATTTAAATGGGTTAGGGGAGGTGAAGAGACACTCTACCCACATTTTAATCTAATGGTGGACTCAAGAAGTCCATATAAATGCCCAAAACCCCCTAAAATCAAGGGAAAACTATCATATATTTAATATAACTACTTATACTATAATATGCCTGATTATAAAATTATATAACCTCTCCCATTTTAGTCATATCCTGATGACAAGTTTATCTCTTTATCCCATCTATACAAGTCCTTTTTTCTAGCTAAAAGGTGGCTCCACAAGGCAATTTTGATATATAGAACATGGTAAGGAAAATTAAATGACTTAGAAAGATATTAAATCATATTAAAAACCATATTAGGACCCATATATCATAGTTTTTTCCTTTGAATAGGTTTGACCTTATTTGAATAGGGTTGACTTTCATTGACTTGACTAGTACAAGGGGGCTAGACGTGAACCAAGGTTATACTAAAATAAATGAAAAATTTATATCAAAATGAGACCCCTATAGGACATGAACAAAATTATAAAAAGTTTGGAAAAGTAGGGGTTGACTCAAATATGACCAAAGGTCAAATTTGGTCAACATTATCCATAACCACTTTTAAGCCCAATGGGTTTACCTTAGCACTTGAGAGCTGAGCACTACAAAGGGGAAGTGTCGAGATCCATTTTCAGGGGTGACCATATCCATAGAAATAATTTCCCATTATATGTCTAGTGGGTCAATTGCTTCAATGGCAAAGGTGGTATTCTAACGTAGCCTCAATCTGATCAAGTGTTTAATGTGACATTGGATAGGGTCAGACATGAAACCTATGTTTAATGTGATGAGGCATGTTCTAGGATTACAACACATAAGGTATCCATAACCGCTTTTAATCCTAATGTGTTTAAACTAGCAGTTGAGAGTTGAGCACTACAAGGGGAAGGTCTCAAGATCCATTCCTAGGGCTAACCATATCAATATAAATCATTCCCCATTAGATGTCTGATAGGTTAGCTACTTTGGTATCATAGGTGGTCTTCCAATGTAGCCTCAAGATGATTGAGTGTTCAATGTGATGTTAGTTAGGGTTAGGCATGAAACCTATGTTCAATGTAATGAGGCATGTTTTAGGGATATGGCATGGAAGGTATCCATAACCAATTTTAGCCTAGAGGGTTTACCTTAATAGTTGAGAGTTGAGCATTACAAGGGGAGGTCTCAAGGTGCATTCTCAGGGCTAACCAATCCATAGAACTTATTCTCCATTAGATGTCTAGTGGGTCAGCTACTTTGGTGGTAGAGGTGGTATTTTAATGTAGACTCAAATCAATCAAATAATCAATGTGATGCTGGTCAAGGTCAAACATAAAACCTATGTTTAATGCGATGAGGCATGTCTAGGACTACAACATAGAAGGTATCCATAACCACTTTGAATTAATGAGAGGTGGGTGAGTTGGTAAAATGTCTTGGTTGTTCCAAGCACAACCTAGGTTTAAATCTTAGTTTTGTATTAGAGGATAGTTGTGGCTGATCATTGGTATTCTTGGATAGGTTTGGATGATCATTTGTATTCTTAAGCTGGTATTGATTGATCATTGGTATTCTTAAGTTGATTGTGGTTGATCATTAGTAATATTGGGCTAGGTTGTGGCTAGTGATGGTATTCTCGAGCTAGTTATGGTCATTCATTAGTATTATATTAGGGATCTAGCCCCTTTATTTTGTCCCAAACTAGTTGGATATCTAGTTAAAATCCATTGGGACAAGGACCCTTCAAGCTTGAGTATTGATTAAAAAAATAAACAATTTATTTTAAAAACTTAGAGTCTAAAACTTAGTTTATAGACACTTTGACTTTGAGGTGAAATGATGCCCATTTGTATGGTTAAATCTCATTATTTTTAAAGTGTCACACTACCCAATTTTATCCATAATATCTCTCCTTGAAAGCATTATGATATTCAACCAAGCACCCTCTTTATCCTACAACATTATTGTTATTCTACCCATTTTTGGTTAACCCAAACTATTAATCCAATTCCAATTCTAGATTGAAATCAATTAAAAATCAATTTTACAACAATAAATCAAACACCCTACTTAGGATAACATTTTTAAGTTAACCTCCTTTTGGGTCAAACATTCTATTTTGGTTTACCTTTTAGGGTTAACCCTTTTATTCATCCTATGTTCCCTCATCTTCTAAAATCTGAAATTCAATTAAAACTCTCCCAACCTTCTAAATTAGAGTCCAAATTTAATCTACACTTCCTTCAAAATTATTCAATTATTTTTTACCTAGCTAACTTGAATCCAAATTAATAAGCTTTTCCAAGTATTCAAACTTATGTAAAGATCAAGATAATTATGTCCAACATGCCAAAGAATAAATGCAATGAAGATATTTATAACCCCTCCTTTAATAAAGAGGTAATGTGTAACCCTTTTGGATATGATGAGTACATATAAAACCCCACAAAAGAGGTCTATCAATCTGAGTATGAGGTGATGACACTTGGTGTGAAACTAGGATGAGATAAATTCACATAGCACCTCTTTGAGAATAAGGATGAAAACCTAATCTGAATCTTATAAATTGGTGTTAAATTTCCACCTAGATACCCAATAAAAAATCTAAAATATTTGGTGATAACTCCTAAAAAGGATACTAATACACCATAAGACAATTTATCTTTGGTATATCAAGCTACATCCAATCAAAACTTACCTATTATCCAAAGTCAAAGTTTACTTCTCATTCAATGTCATGTCTTGGATACAATACTCAAAGTCTACCAATGTTTCAACCATTATGTCAAATCATGAATTTTTTTCCATATCAACAATTATTACATAGCATTCATGGCTATGTTATGTCTTAGATACAATAGTCACAACAATAATCTATGCCACTTATAGAGAAAATTCAAGAGGATCTAACACTTCTAATCTAATTAGAGAATCTTGAAATGGGTGATCCAACTTATAGTGATGATTCATCATCAAATCCTCCTCCTAATATGAAAAAACCCACCATATTTTTTGGGCATGCCTTTTACTTTAAAAAATAGGCCTTAAACTTCTTAAAACACTCCACTTATTTCTCAAAGCATTTCCTCTATCGATCAAACTCTTCCACCTAGGAACCAACAAATTTCAGCCAACCTGCAACAACAAAAAACCAATCCACCACCTCAAAAGGTGGTCACTAATCCCAAAAAATATTTTATCAAGTCAAAAATTTATTACTCTCACCCAAAAAATGGCCACTTTTAATCAATAATATTTTCAACCTCTTTCTTCTAATCAACACCCTACTTCCTAAAGTTAACACATTGCTTTTTCAAATTAACATGCCACCTCTTCTAGACAAAAATAGTTCCCTCCGATTCACAAAGAATTACTATGAATGAATAACAAGTACATTTTCATTACCCAATAGGTTTCATATCCCACTCAATAGATCCTTCTACCACATAGACAACATTTTTTATAATCTAAAACCCTAGTCATAGAGTCCATATCCCAAATCAAAATTAAAATAGGGTGCCTATCCTTAGTTATCCCATTCCTAATCATAATATTTATCCCATCCAAGTTAATCCATCATATATTTATCAATATCCCAATGCTTCCACTTCCCAAAAGTTATAAGAACTGAAAGAGATCATTTTGGGGATATAAGTAGGAAAACAAGGTCACAAGTTTAAACTAGATGATATTTGATCTTATCATTTTGATATGAACTAATTTTAAATCCCTTACCCATGCCATTTTGAGATCCCTAAGTTTGAAAAGTATAAGGTTAAGTGAGATCCTTGAGATAATTTAAAGGAGTTCTTCATTTCTTTCTATGAAGTGTATAGTGATATTTATTTGATGTGCTTATTCTCCCAAAGTTTGGTTGGGTAAGAGCTAGAATGGTTCATACACCTTACTAAGGGATCATTACAAGAATTTGATGAGTTATCTGAGATGTTTGTGAAACATTTATCCTAAAAAATGGATCATTAATTAACTATGGTTGATTTTATAATGCAAAATAATGAGGAGGAGAAAGTTTCTTTGCATATCTATAAAGAAGGTAAGATTTAGCTAGCCAAATTCCTCATACACTTCTAGACAAGTAGTTGTTAAGTATTGTTTTTAGGAAGCACAAATAATGAGATGGGGTATGAATCATTTTTAAAACTTTAATTTTAATTCCATATATCATTCATGATTCTTTAAAACCAATATATTAATCACGTAATGCATAACATATCCCAAATCAAAATTAAAATAGGGTGCCTATCCTTAGTTATCCCATTCCTAATCATAATATTTATCCCATCCAAGTTAATCCATCATATTTATCAATATCCCAATGCTTCCACTTCCCAAAAGTTATAAGAACTGAAAGAGATCATTTTGGGGATATAAGTAGGAAAACAAGGTCACAAGTTTAAACTAGATGATATTTGATCTTATCATTTTGATATGAACTAATTTTAAATCCCTTACCCATGCCATTTTGAGATCCCTAAGTTTGAAAAGTATAAGGTTAAGTGAGATCCTTGAGATAATTTAAAGGAGTTCTTCATTTCTTTCTATGAAGTGTATAGTGATATTTATTTGATGTGCTTATTCTCCCAAAGTTTGGTTGGGTAAGAGCTAGAATGGTTCATACACCTTACTAAGGGATCATTACAAGAATTTGATGAGTTATCTGAGATGTTTGTGAAACATTTATCCTAAAAAATGGATCATTAATTAACTATGGTTGATTTTATAATGCAAAATAATGAGGAGGAGAAAGTTTCTTTGCATATCTATAAAGAAGGCAAGATTTAGCTAGCCAAATTCCTCATACACTTCTAGACAAGTAGTTGTTAAGTATTGTTTTTAGGAAGCAAAAATAATGAGATGGGGTATGAATCATTTTTAAAACTTTAATTTTAATTCCATATATCATTCATGATTCTTTAAAACCAATATATTAATCACGTAATGCATAAAGAAGCAATCACTTAGATAAGAAGCAAGATATCAACACATGAACACATAAAATATGTGAGAAAAAATCATGGGGGATAAAAAACACTAAAAAAAATTAGAATATTTCCCTATAAGAAATGGATCAAAAAATTTAGTGAGGCACCAACCCCACAAGGAGTACCAACCCCTCACTAGTCAAGCACTAACTCAACTAGTCCTTTAACAAACTCCAACCTGCAAGGAGGATCTAACCCCATAGGTAACCAAGCACCAATTTAGATAACTTGAAATTATGATCACACTTGGACAAATTTTTCTCACTCAACTGAATATGACATAATTATTTTTTCTCACACTTATTTCTCTCTCAAATAGCCTTCTAGGCTCCCTTACTCAATATGCCTCTTACTAGGCTCATTAGGTCAACTGACCTTGTCAATCACACTCAAACCTCATATTATATTTTAATATATAATCCTATTGTAAATTTTATGGTCTACATTACCTATTGATTCTCCTCAAATAGATATTTTTTTCACTTATGTTCTCATCTTCTTAACTAACTCAAATAGGCCTAATTTGCCTTGTACTTATACAAGACTCTTGCTCTTACCCATATTGGTCAGGAAATATCCTTTCCACACTTGTATTACAATTTTTATAGGTCATTACACACGTTTAATAAGTGAAAAATTCACTATATAGGTCGGCCAAACTCATTTAGACCTTAATCTCTTCTTAGGCCTACTTAAAGACCTAGTGCATTACGTCTTCACAAAGTACACGTTACACTTGAACCAATTTAAAAAATCTGGAGTCTCCATAAATAAATTAAACACATAAAATAAATATAAAATATACACTTTATATCATCCATTTATCTCCATACCAATTTTTATACAAAATCACTCCTTGAACCACACCATTAGGCCTACTTGCTATTATGCCTTTACATACAAAAAAAGTCTATCTTGAATATATAAAGCATATGACCAAATATTCTAAAAAAAAATGTCCTTAAATAAAATTTATATAACCTTCATGACTATATGGTCATATAAATTTCCATTGGAAATCACTAAATAAGAAAACATGCCTCAAACACACTCTTTAAAAAGGACCACTTAGAATTGTAACACAGTCATGAATCTTTGACTACCAAAATTTGCATATGTATTTTAAAATAATCCAAAATAATGGTTTAGATAATATAAAAAATTAATATTCTTGGTATGTTTCCACATTGGTCAAGATGACATATGAACATCAAACTCACTACCCCATATAAAATCGCTTATAACTTAAAAACATAGTTAAGTAGAACATTGCCTTTATCACTTGTAATAGAACTTTAATGAATTATAATTCATATATATATATATATATATATATATATATATATATATATATATATATATATATATATATATATATTAATTTGAATTATAATTCATTAAAGTTCTATTACAAGTGATAAAGGCAATGTTCTACTTAACTATGTTTTTAAGTTATAAGAGATTTTATATGGGATAGTGAGTTTGATGTTCATATGTCATCTTGATCAATGTGGAAACATACCAAGCATATTAATTTTTTTATATTATCTAAACCATTAATTTGGATTATTTTAAAGTACATATGCAAATTATATATATATATATATATAACTCTATTGTCAACCATTCTTATTATAGACCAATTTCTTAGGCTTCTCTCTCATTGTTCTAACATAGCCAAACAACCCATTTTGGCTTTCATATTTACTTACAACCTTATATCAAGATTTTATATATGATATATATATAAAAATAATTTCAATTTCATTTTATACATTTAATCCTATCAAAGAGTCTCAAACTCTTCACTCCGCCTTGCATACCTAGAACTATCATTATGCCATAAGAACCAGTCATGGTGAACATGAATTTCAAATCCTATGTAGACACTTTTATGAAATAATAATTAATTTGGATGATCCTTGGACATATTTATAACAAATAAAAACCCAAGGATATATATTTATAATATAAAATATCTAACATATAGATCAATCTTTGAAACTTACACCTTCACTGTCCACCCTCTTTAGACAAGACATCTTGTAAATAGTATTCAAATTTTTTTAAATGAATTTAAAAGAATATAACCAATATAATTAATAGGAATAGGTCTTGAAAAATATCCTTGATCAATTGGATCCATTCTTAATCCAATACAACTCATCCCTAAACACATTCTCACTTTGATTGGTTTTTCTCACTATCTTCAGCATTACCCCAGTTTATTGATAGGTCAAATTGAGTGACAAAAATATTTGAAATAGATTATATATCTTTTATAACTAACACCATGAAAAAAAAACAAGTCTTATGCTTTAATCTTGATTCATTGTGAAATCTTGACCTAGTCAACCCTGCCTGTAACATCAAATTCTTATAAAATAAGAGCTTTTTTATAGGTTTAACTCACTATCATAATAAATTAATTCCACATAGATATTATTGAAAGATTTATATACCAAATCCAATCATAAAACTATCCTTAACAATCCATTCTATGTTATTTCCAATAATATCTCTCCAATCAGGTCATTAAGAGGGTTTTAGACCAGTTTTGGTGTTAATGATTGTTCATATAGTATTATCCTTGAAACCACCTATTAATGCTTAGAAAGAATTTATAGGACACTTTTACATCTCTCCCCAAGAGCTTTGGACAACATTAAACATTTATACATGCCAATGAGCAAAATAAGTTCCTTCCCAAGTCCTCATCTCTTCATTCTATATGCACATGAGATCTTCAAACTAATTTTACTACTTTCTACTTCAAATCAAGACCTCATACTTGGTCAAAACACTTTCATAAATCATTTCAAAACTAAATTCATTATCACATGAAAATTATTACCTTAGAACCTAACGTTGACCCCTCATTATGCCATATTAGGTCTCTTTGCACATTAGACCTAGAACTACCATTCATGCTTAGACCTTTTAATAAACCATGAAATCCTATTGTAATAGTCTCAAAAATTCATCAACATTTCATATATACTTGTACCATAATTACACACTACATTTTACTTATTCAATCTCAAACTCATCTATTTTCATCATCACCATACCTCATTCATGCTTAAGGACTAGGCCATCAAATAGACCTGTTTCAAACTATTTTTGCTTTTCTACATTCAAAAGGAAATGAGAAACTAAGATAAGTGGTCTAGGGTTAGAAGATACCTAGATGAGGTCTGCACACCGTTATCCAGACATTGTGAGAGCTCCTCTTTGGTTGTGGAGGATGACACCTACAGAAGAAAGAGACTAAAACAAAAAAGGTGTTAGATGGATGTAAGGTGGACTGCCAAGCAATGCTTGATCCCAGAAGTGCAAAGACTTCCTGGAAGGGTGTCAGTTCACTGATAAAAAGCAAAATATAGTCAGAAATAGAAATGATAAAGATAAAATGAAAGAAATGAAAGCAACTGCGTACCTGTAGGATGCTGTCAGTCTGGTCACAATCACTGGCATCGGTTAGTCTGCCGACATCGATTGTAAAGGTTGCCGACGTCGGTTAATCTACCAATGTCGGTGGAGGCAGTGATTGATGTCAGTTAGGACAATGGTCTAGGATGGGGTCTGGGCAAGTTTTTGGACTGTTGATAGGTCTGAGAAGGGGTTTGGGTCTGTTTGAATGGTCTGAGAGTCTGTTTGGAGGTCATCTGAGAGTCTGTGCAAAGTTGCAGGGGAGTCAAATGAGGTCTAAGGAAGGAGTCAAGGAAGGGATAAGGTGACAAGGAGATAAGGATGGGAGAAGGCTTTTCAGTCTCTTTGAGAAGGCCAAGTTGGGTCTGTGGTCTGGTTCATAGTAAGAAAAGCAGTAACTAGAAAACTAATTACTAACAGTGTAAATATTTGAAATGAAAACACAGAAGTACTTACCTGTGGCTTGATGAAGAAAGAGTGTTGTAGATTGGTTGCCCCTGTTGCTGATGCTACTGGTGTATAAGACCTCCAACAAGGTGGAATGACTGATGTAGAGTACCTGTTGTTGTTGTAGCTTACTGTGTGCCTGAGAGAGATATAGAGGCCTGATTCACATTTGGGGAAGACTGGAAGATTGGTAGATTGAAGATTGAAAGATCAGATTGAAAGAAGGTCAGATCCACATTCTGGAGGTGGAATGCAGTTTTGAAGGCAACCAAAATTGGCAATACCATTGATGTCGGTCGACAGTTGACCGACGTCAGCAGCTAGAAGGCAGGTAAAAAGGCTAAAAATAGCCTTTCATCCATTTTCCCAACTGCTGGGTTTAAGTGTCGGGGTAAGAAATGGTCGAAGGTGGTTTAATAGGCATGGGAAAAGAGTAGAAGGGAAGTTGGAATAGGTCATAGGGTGATAAATGAGGGTATCCAAGGGAAAGGGAATCTAAGGGGAGGATGATGTGTCATGGGTGAAGTGTCAAGGGGAGAGAATTATTAATATAAAATAAGATAATTATTTTAAATTAATAAGACATAGGTTAGGAGTGTTTAAGTGGACCAAGGGGACTAAGGGGGGAGGACGACCAGGGAGTAGACATGATTTCAGTGTCTACATTTGCCCCTTTTTGTCTTGTTGGTTGTTCTAGATGAACTGCAAGACAAAAATAGGAGTTGATTCCCCCAGGTATGGGATGAGGTCTTTTCATCTTGTTGGTTGTTCTGGTGAATTGCAAGACAAAAATGAATGTTGATTGCCCCGATTATGGGATGAGGTATTCCCCCTCAAAGAAGGAGTCAAGGGAAGGGAACCTGGAATCAGGTGCTAATTTGATAGAGTGTGGATGGATATGGTGAAGATTGAGGTGTGAACACTACAAAAGTTGAGATTGCGTGCATACCACTTCACGAGATGGTCGAGTCAAATTATTGTAGGTCAAGGGTCGAGGAGTGCCAAAATTGAAGTAACTAGGCCCCAGCATTTAGTCATAGCTAATTAGGTTATTCAATCTATGCTATAGCTCCAATGGTCATCATGTTCCAAGTATCTCGAGCTTAGGAAGTGCTCTTGGAAACACGAAAATGTCACAAGTAGTGGGGATCAACCAGCTTGCGATCCTATACTTGTGAGGGTCAAAATATGGGTTGCAGATAATTTTGCTAACCATTCATGAGGTAGCATACATGAAAAAACAAACAAGGAAACATTTTTCTTGGAAGTGGTCAGAGGAGGATGAGATAGTTGTGATCTCCAAGGTCGTTGGTCGAGGTGGGTCAAGATAGATAACTGGTCGAATGAATAGATGGATGAAGGAATGTGGCCGAGCTAACCTCAGAAGATGCCATGTCAACTGAGTGCTGCCTACATAGCCCCTATTGGAAGGGCCTCAAGCCAATGTAGTTCTCCCTAAAAAGGGAGGAAGGGTCAAAGGCAGTCGATAGTTGGTTTGGACAGGTCAAGGTCATGGTCATGGTCAAAGGTTAAAATGGTTTGTCCATCAGATAGATGAACAAACAGATGTGGTCGAGCTAGCCCCATAAGACATCTTGTCATCTGAGTGTTTCCTACATAGCCCTTGTTGTTAGGGCCTCAAACCAATGTAGTTCAGATGTGGGTGAGAGGTTGATTTGGTCATGTCTGATGAATGATGAGGGTAAGATGATGTTACAGCCTTTTCCATATGATGGTGTATTCTGTAACATTGGTTGAGTAGTCTTTCATCCCTAGCAAGTTTTCCATATCAGTGATGGATGTATGCTAAAAATGAATTGAGATGATTTATGCTTCAGCAAGTAATGGTTTATGCTTGACATAAATTGTGTCTGGTCGATAGTTTCCATGTGTATTGGTGTCCACAGAAACTATGTGAAATGGACTAGGTCATGTGAGTGGTCTGAAAATGTTTTGATTTGGTTGGTTTGGTAAATGATTTGGTTGAATGTGACCAAGATGCAAGAGAAGTGAAAGGCGCATTTCTCTTTCATTGACAAGGATCATATGGTAGCATAGGTAGGGGGTTTTTAGAAACAAAAGCCCCATTCATGCATTGCGTCATTGACCAGTGGTTGTGTTAGAGAAGTAATTGAATCACTTGACGTTAAGTGAGCTCAAAATCCCTTGAGTATGTTGGGGTGATAGGTGTGATATGTGATAGATGGAAGGGGGAACCCTTTTTGGAAAGAACAACTTTGCTTCTTTTTATAGGTGACCCTGAGAATGACTATAGACAAGTCCATGACTTTAAAGTTGTCAGTCAGCTTTTTTTTTTGAAGCAGACTAATCGATGCGGGAAGTCTGCTAGGGGATGTCATTTTGCTTTGTGGTCATGTTGTGAAGCTGATCGATGTGGGAAGCTTTTGATATAATGTTGTGTGTAGCAATATTTAGGCATAGCCATCCTTCAAGGGAGTGGTCTATATTCTACTTTGTATGCTTTTGATATGACTTTGGTCTAGCTATCCTTTGAGGGAGCAGTCTAATAAATACAGCAATTATGTAGCTATCCTTCGAGGGAGTAGTCTACATTTAGAGTTTTGATGACCTTGGAATATGCATCCCACTTATATATATATATATATATATATATATATATATATATATATATATATATATATATATGTTTTTGATTTGCTTTTTGACTAGACTTTTGGTCATGGACTTGACTATAGAGGTTTAGAGGGTTTCCCTTTTATTAGGACAAAGCATTCATGCTTGACAAAAGGGTTAACTAATGTTTGGAAAAAGGGTTGAAGGGAATAGGAATGACAATGAGGGGAGTTGCTCAAGGGATCAAGCTCAAGTTAAACGTCAAGTGAATAATTACTTGACTAACAGTAGACTGGTCAAAGAGGTAAGGCATAAAGGGGCTCAGGTTTTGATAAGTCCTTGACCCATGCTTGTGTTATGATGTAAGGTCTGAATCAATTAGGAGCAAACTTGCCCCATTTTCTTCATTCCAAATTGGTCACATGTTGGAGATGAGTAAGAAGTTTGTTGATGTTTGGTTGATGTCAAATGTTTGGTCGAGACTTGGTCGAGGCTTGGTCGAGGCTTGGACAATGCTTGGTTGATATTTGGTCGAAGTTGGTCGAGGTCATGATTAAAAGGTTGGTTGATGTTTGGTCAAGGTTTGGTCGAGGTTTGGTTGATAATTGGTCAAGGTAAGGTCAAATTCCCCTAGTTTCTAGGGAGAATGTTTGATAGATTTAGTTCGAGAGGGCGAGATCTTGATCTACCAGGTTGAAAGCAAGAATCTCAAAATCATGGATGATGACAGAGGAAATGGTTGGTAGTGATTTGATTAAAGTGGCTAATGGTTGGGGGTCATCAAGTTGGACCTCCATCGATTGTAAGACTTGGATTAAATTTTGATGATGTTGTGGAGAGTTTTGTATGAGATCATACAAAGACATCTTCACAGGGGTCATGTGGTGAGGTTGTTTCACCACGGAGTCAAGGATAGTCTTTGAAGATGCTGGTCGAGATGAGCCCAAGATAGTAATCTTGGGTTTTGGTTGTGGTGAAGGTTTGATGGATGGGGATGTCCAAGGGATAGAAACATGTCTTTTCCCTTTATCCTTTTGGGTTGGTGGGCTGGTGGTCAAGTTGACTGTGTTGATTTTGAATAATGGGGTTAAAGGTGGTGGAGGGACCATGGTCTGATGAGGGGATCCCAATTTAGGTGATGATGTTTGTGAGGCATGTGATGGTGTCAAAGATTTGGCAAAGGGGTAGTCAAGAGGATCCTTGATGAGAAGGGTATCCTTTTTTTGGTGTTGACGAATGATAGCTTTAGGAGTGCAACAACGCTCAGTGTCATGTCCCAGTGTGTGATGATAGTGACAAAATTTAGTGTTGTTGAACCAAGATGGTCTTGATCTGAGAGTTGATGAGTGTGAAGATGAGGAGGTATTGGAAGCATGGGCCAGTGTTGAAGGTTTGTTGATAATATGGTCAAGAAGAAGGGTGTCTTTCTCCAAGCATTGGCGAATGACAAACTTGAGGGCACAACAATGCTCAGTGTCATGTCCTGGCGTGCGATGATACGCACAAACTTTAGTGTCATCAAACCAGGGTAGTTTTGGTCTGAGAGATTGGTATGGTTTAAGAGGCGAAAGACTAATGTGAGAAGACTGCAACAATTGTCGTAATAGCAAGGCATAAGAACCCGCCAATGGGTCTACGTGTTTTGTTGCAGTAGGGGTTGATGAATTTTTTTTGGTGGCATAGGAGGTATTGGTCGTGTTGGAGGAAATATATGTTTAATGGGTAAAGGGGATAATGGAGGCAATTTGCCTCTGTGAGGTGTTGGAGTAGGAAGCACTCCTATTAAGGTGGATGGATGTGGGCCCAAAATAGAGGGCAATGATGAAGGTGGGGGAGGAAATCTCTGATGTGGTTTAGTGGCCTTCTTTAGTTTGGGTTGAGGGCCACTATGGTGCGAGGCAAGATTAGATATGGGGTGAACACTAAGAGATTTAATCTCTTTTGGCATGATGGACACTTGTGTGGGTTTGGGTTCAGATGTGGATGGAGGTGAGTGAGATGTAGAGATCTCAGGCAAAAGGCAAGAGAAAACTGTCACTGGGTCTTCCTTGGTTGAAGTGGGTGAAGAGACAAGGTCTTCTCTTGGTGGAGAAAAAATTGGAGAATGTGGCTCCTCAAGAGGGTAGAGGGCAGGGATGATGGTGCCTTCTATTTGTGGTTAAGGAGTAGGAAGGGTATGGTCCTCCATTGGTAGGAGGAAGGATGAAAGTGGGGCTAATGGCATTGGTATGGTCGAAGTGTCCTCCAATGTAAGATAACTAATAGGAGAAGATGGCTCTTCTACCTATGGAGGAGGTTGGTCAGGGACAAGAGGCGAGACCGTGTTGATCGTGCGTATATCATGCTCTTGGGAGTTATCGGCCATGGTCTGGACATTGTTTTGATTAGGAGGATGGTTAGGAAAGGGTTGTTTGAATATGTCGATGTGTTGATTAGACGGTGCATTTGGGTTATCCAAAACAAGATCTCCCTTATCTATCATGTCTTGGACAATGTTTTTAAAGGTTCGGCAGTTGTTGATGTCATGGCCTTGGACACGGTGATAGTGACAGAAGTCATTTTCCCTATACCATGTAGGGATGGCTTTTAAAGTGTCGAATTGAGGTGGTCAAATTGGAGGGAGATTGAGGACTCCCTGCTTGATGAGTTTTTCTAAAACGGAAGCGTATGATTCTCCTATAGAAGTATACTGACATTGTATTTACCATTGTTGGAATTCTTTTGTGATGCTTTATGATGTTGAAGGTTGAGGTTGGTCAGTTGTTGTCAAGGATGGTGATCTAATGACCATAGTGTTTGCCACTCCATTAGACTTGGAGTGGGAAGAAGAAGGTCTGGAAGAAGAAGGGTCATCAGTTTTTGCATTGGTATTACGCAATTTGACCCTATTTTCTTCAATGGCGCAGAGTTCAAGCTTTCGGGCTATAATGAAAGCTTTGTCAAAAGTGCAAAATGTTTGAACCCACAAGGTGGATGAGATGTGCATGGCACATGCTTGAGAGAAGAGCTCAATAAGCTCAGGTTGAGGTAAGGAGAAGGAGAGTTGGTTGATTAAGCCTCTCCAACGGGTGACAAAATTGGCTATGGATTCGTCGTCAAATTGTTTGATAGCATATAAGTTCGTGATTGAGGCCTTTTTGGTGATATTGATAGAGAAGTGGTCAAGGAAAAGTTGGGCTAGTTGAGTGAATGAAAAGATAGAGTGACTGGCAAGGGAGCTATACCAATCAAGGTCAGGGCCAGAAAGCGACATGGGAACATGCATAGCAATAACGCATCGTCATGTGTTATGAGATAACAAGCATGTCTAAATGCTCATAGATGTTGCTATGGGTCTTCCTTACTCTAGAAGCAAGTAAACTTAGGAAGTTCCCACTGACTGGGATACGGTTGGATTGGGATGGAGGGATGGATGGGTTCATTGCAAATTTGGTCGTATGAAAGGACATTGCTTGAACCAAAAATGGAAGCCCCAAGATTAGACATTTTGTCCATCAGCATCTTGATGAGATCGGCTGATGGATTGGTAGATAGGGCACCCCCTAGGTTGTAAGGCACTTGGAAGGTGCTAGAAGAGGTGTATGACATGGTCGGTTGCACTTGCATAGGTGCAACATATTGATGACTAGTCATAGGGGCTGATGTTGAAGTTAAAGGCAGTTGTGTCATGAAGGTAGAAGGCATAAGTTGACTGTATACCACCAAAGGTGTTTACATGGTGGCATTGGAAAAAAGGGAGGTAGACACTCCTGCATTTATAGGCGCAAGAGTGTGTGGAGTCGTGACAATCAAGTCTTGGTATGATGTAGAATTTGGTTAAATTGTGTGTGGTTGAGGGGGTAATGAAACCTCGATGGAGGTTGGTCCAAAAATAGATGGGAAGGCCAAACTTTGCATATTGGCCAAGGTCAGGTTAATGGTTGAGGTAATAGTCTGAGTCATAAAAGGCTGGGTAGCGGATGGTGTTGATGTCATCACCGCTTCACCTGAAAGGTCTCGCATTTGGTTTTTTGTGAGATAGTGTTGGAGAGCCTTGACATTGTGGTCAAGGAGTCTCTCAAAGTTTGGGTCCCCTTCGGGGACAATTGAAGGTTGATTGGGAGTTGGTCAGGTAGGAGTTCGTTTGGTCTCTGAATGATACTCCATTAGAGGACTAGGCATAGATGGCGAAGGCGGGAGTGGTTGTTGCCTCGCGTGGTTAAGAAGAGTTTTGGTTTGACTGTGTGTCAAAACCATTCAAGGCAAAAAGGGTCAGGTTCTAGAAACTATGTTTTTTAGTCTCAAAAAACTAGAATGGGGGTTTTTGATAGAAAAAGGGTCAGGTTTTAAGGTTGCTGCTTTGAGAAGAAAAATTGTGACAGTGACCGATGTTGGCTAAAAAATTGATGTCTGTGAGAAATAGTGGCTGACGTTGGTCAGATAACAGATGTCGGTGGAATAGGATGCCGACATCGGTGGTAAAACCGATGTCGGTCACTGTGTCTTCCAGAAACTCAAAGAATATGAAAGTTTTTGGAAAGAAGAAAATGTCCTCACTAGCTCAAAAAACCAGATAGGAACAGAAAAATAGATGGAGACAGGTAGAGCCTAAGCGTTAAATCCTAAGAATAATTATTAGAATCTCGTTGGCTTATGCCTTAGAGTGAATGTGTTTGGGAAGTTGGATTGTAGAGCGGGTCCTAGAAGAGGTAGTCTAAAGTTGGTTTCAGGTTAGTTTCGGTGCTTAAGAGTCTGTATTAGGTTCAGTAAGTGGCCTGGTGCTAAGGAGTAAGATCCCCTCACTTGACAAGCCTAGTGATAAGCTAGTCTCGCTTAGCCAGTATATATGTCCCCTAGAGATTATCCTTTGCCAGAGAATAGAGTGTGCTTTCCCCTTGGTGGTGAAGTCCAAGTGGGATTGTCGGGATGGGTAAGGTATCTGCTGGGTGATGAAATCCCAGTCGGACCTTGTCTCAAGTAAGTTAAGATGTTTGATTTGTGCAAGTGATTTGGCTGTGTAACATAAGTGTGATTAATTCATGATGCGGTTTAATTACTAGATGTGTGGACTAAAAATGCAAGCAAGCAAAAATGAAATGCAAAAGATTTTAAGCCCAAGTCGAAATGTGTCGTTCGGATGAAAACAAGTTGAGAAGAGGTTGAAGAGTATGACTTTGACTAGTCTAAGATGCAAGAAAGGAAAGAAAAAGAATGATTCCTTTTAACCTTTGCTTATAGTGTCTTTTGGAAGAGATAGGAGAAGAGAGATGCAAGGAGAGACCTAATGCACCTATATGAAAAGTAAGAAAATGAACCTAAAGAAGACCCTAGGGTCCCACCGGGCGTGCTAGAATGTTTCAAACGATTTTCACTTTTCTACATTCAAAAGGAAATGAGAAACTAAGATAAGTGGTCTAGGGTTAGAAGATACCCAGATGAGATCTGTGCTCCGTTATCCAGACATTGTGAGAACTCCTCTTTGGTTGTGGAGGATGACACCTGCAGAAGAAAGAGACTAAAACAAAGAAGGCGTTAGATGGATGTAAGGTGGAGTGCCAAGCAATGCTTGATCTCAGAAGTGCAAAGACTTCTTGGAAGGGTGTCAGTCCACTGATAAAAAGTAGAATATAGTCAGAAATAGAAATGATAAAGATAGAATGAAAGAAATGAAAGCAAATGCGTACCTGTAGGATGCTGCCGGTCTGGTCACAGTCACCGACGTCAGTTGTAAAGGTTGCCAACGTTAGTTAGTTTGCTGATGTCGGTAGGGGTAATGGTCAAGGTCGGTCAGGACAATGGTTTGGGATAGGGTCTGGGTGAGTTTTTGGACTGTTGACGGGTCTGAGAAGGGGTCTGGGTCTATTTGAATGGTTTGAGAGTCTATTTGGAGGTCGTATGAGAGTCTGTGCAGAGTTGTAGGGGAGTCAAATGAGGTCTAAGGAAGGAGTCAGGGAAGGGATAGGGTGATAAGGAGATAAGGATGGGAGAAGGATTTTTAGCCTCTCTGGGAAGGGCAGGTTGGGTCTATGGTCTGTTCATAGTAAGAAAAGCAGTAACTAGAAAACTAATTACTAATAGTGTAAATATTTGAAATGAAAACACAGAAGTACTTACCTGTGGCTTGCTGAAGAAAGAGTGTTGCAGACTAGTTGCCCCTGTTGCTGATGTTGTTGGTGTAGAAGACCTCCAGCAAGGTGGAATGACTGATGTAGAGTACCTATTGTTTTTGTAGCTTGCTGTGTGCTTGAGAGAGAGATAGAGGTTTGATTCACATTCAGGGAAGACTAGAAGATTGGCAGATTGAAGATTTAAAGGTCAGATTGAAAGAAGGTCAGATCTGTAATCTAGAGGTGGAATGCAATTTTGAAGGCAATCGATGCTGGCAATACCACCGACGTCGGTCGATAGTTGACTGATGTCGGTGGCTGGAAGGCAGGTAAAAAGGCTAAAAATAGCCTTTCGTCCATTTTCCCAATTGCCAGGTTTAAGTGTCGAGGTAAGAAACGGTCGAAGGTGGTTTAATAGGCATGGGAAAAGAGTGGAAGGGAAGTTGAAATAGGTCATAGGGTGATAAATGAGGGTATCCAAGGGAAAGGGAATCCAAGGGGAGGATGATGTGTCATGGGTGAAGTGTCAAGGGGAGAGAATTATTAATTTAAAATAAGATAATTATTTTAAATTAATAAGACATAGGTTAGGAGTGTTTAAGTGGACCAAGGGGACTAAGGGGGGAGGACGACCAGGGAGTAGACACAATTTCAGTGTCTACAAGACCTACTATTCACCATATCAATTTGATAAATTTAAGACACCTACTATAGATCATTACTCAAACATTTTCTCATTCCAAATCTCACTCACTTTTCTAGGCTTCATTATACATGCCTTCACCAAGATAAGACTAGGCTTTATGAATACCTTACTAGACTATGCTTCTCCACAAGATCACTTCTGGAACATCAATGAAACTCCATTATCTTACTCAAATCCACACTAGTAATCTCAAAAAATCAAAAAAATATCAATTACCGCTCTCACCTTGAAATCAATGATAGGCTCAAACACATGACATCAATGACAACTTACAACAATCTTCCCCTTTGTCATTGATGGTAAACCATATTAATGGAAAACACACTTCAAGTTGACTATCCTTTCAATATAAATTTTTTCCATAACTATGATCTCTCTCCCATTTTTACATTAATGAAAAAGGGTCTCTAAAAATACCATAGGTTCATCTACACATAGCCCATTGATCCTTAGACTTGATCATTTCATATAACAAGTAAGATCCCCATTGATATTCACAACATATGCACCTCAACTTAATTTTCACATCTACCTTTATCCTTCAAATCATAGATCTCAAAATATCCCCCTATGACCATGCATATATGCATTTCCTTGTCTTTTATATGAGATCTTAAACACAATAAGTCCCATGAAGACCTAATTCAAATAGATCCACTCTTTCTTTCTCAAAATTAACTTCTCAAGCTAACAAGACCACCTCAGATAGTCATGAATAACTCCATTTATTAATCATACATCAAACAACTTTGCTTCAAGCATCACAAGCCATCATGGCTCAAACTACTACAAGGTACCATCTTGGCTAACATATAGTCATACTAGGTCTATAAAAACACCTAGATTTTGTCATTCCTTAGATCTACCACTTCATTCTTATTAGTTTCTTATTCCCTTAAGATATTTATGTCATGTTCATGATATTGGAAACCTTATTCTCTTCATTATCTTCCAAAATAGATAGGAAACTAGACATATACCTTACTTTTAGACCTTTTAATGATGATTCATCATATATTTTAAACATATGGTCACTAGTTATGACTTATAATCCATTTCCATAGTCCTTCCTCTGATAGAATTATTTCATTCAAGACACACATAACATGTTACCAAAATGAGCAATCCCATTATACAGGACTCTAAGATCATAATCAGCTTCTTAAACCACTAATATCTACATGACACTCTTAAAAATGACTCAATGGATCAACTTCAACACACACTATCAAAACCCTTTGACAAAACTCAAAACACTTATCATCTTCATATCACTATTATCTTATTCATGGCATAAATAACTTATCATATCACTTCTTATAAAACCATAAGACCTTGGATCATATGAGAAAATAATCTCTACCTTTAATAGCATTGGTCTTGTAAACCAATCTTCAACTCTTACTTCACTAGTTCTGTCATGGGCTGCTTATACATCAACTTGAGATTACACATGCATTACAATAATGATGTCTTCTGAAGGTAAAATTATAATCATTTAATCTATAAAACACTAAACTCTAAAGTCCATTAATTATTTAATTTATTATAACAAACCATACCTAGAGTTCATAGTCATAATTCACCTTGAAACCCTCATATCTCTATCTTTTGAGTTAGACCTTCTTAACTAAGATCAATTTAACCACACAAAAAGTATTCATAGATGCTATACGACATTATGAACATATAAAAATACTTAAACCACTAACCTTAAGTGGCTAAGAACACTACACAACTCACCAAGATATCCCTGTCTACTATTCTCAAGGAAAATTCAAGTTTGAACCAATAATAAATGTACTTGTACAAACTTTTGAGACAAACTACCACTTGGAGGATGATTTTCATAGAGTCTATTACAAATTTTTATTTTACACCAACTTGATCTAACCAATATACTACATTATACAGTAACTTCTTTGCTCTTGGGTTCAATGCACACACATAGTCATTTAAAATCCAACATTGATATTTATTAAACTTCAAAGACTATTTCTTGTAGCCTAAAATTGATGTCCTTTTGCACTTCATAGATTGATAAATTATATTTTCAAGCTTATATCTTGAAAATGAAAACTAATCATGACATAAAAATTATAGGGCACCTTTAATGCACTAAATACTATCCATGTTTTGATTTGACCATGGTTGACATTTTGAGTACCTATAATAAATGTATAAAATTATCAGTATATTCATTCCTATATGACAATATATGATGGTTTGGTTCTTTTTAGGCTAGAAGATGCATTTTTATCTTCTTATAATGGTCAAATGTCACTCCAAAACTTCACCAAGACATCTATGGATGCCTCAAAACCTCTTCTTTATCCTCATTAACTTGAAAACACTCTTTGGACTACTACCAAAGCTCATATACAAACATTTAAGACACCTTTATACCTATTTATTCATTCTTACATTGCCTAAAACAAGGTTCTATAAGACACCTTGATGCCTTGACATGTAACTTTCTCTTAATCATATGTTTAATGTCCTTTTGACTGTCAACTTAGGTTTGATCTTTTAATTGGTTTCAACATAATCCTTCTTCTTCTTAGTCAATCTTCATTATAGCATAATGTAGTCTTATATGTAAACCTCAACCATGACCTTCAAAATATTAGTCATCTTGTGCTTCTAGGATTACCTTCAAGTTATCAAGCCACCTCCAAATGAACTACTCTAATACCAATTATTGGAAGCACAATCACTGAGAGGTGGGGGTGAATTAGTTTACAAACGTTATTCTTAATTTCATAGATCATTCATTAGTCTTTCAAACCAATCTAGTAACCAATTAATGTGTTTTATTATTTTTGAGAAACTAGTGTTTATTTCTTAAATAATAAGGGGTATAGAATAAGGGGGAAATCTAGTTTAATAGGGTAAAGTATATATTTTTATCAAGTAATTTACATGAGGGAGAGAGATGAACTTATCTAAAAATAGGCTAAAGTAGATTATCTAAGAGATGGAAATTGAGATGCAGGACTAGGACACTATCTGGAATCTATATTTGGCCTTCATTATTTGATTGGATAAGAGCATCAAAAGTGGATAGGAGTGGCACTAGAACTATTATCCACCTTTACCAATATTAGCCTATAGATTTGAGCTTTTGGATTTTGTTTTCCACCTCAGTTTGATCCTGTATACAAAATTTTGAAGGCTGGAAGTCAATAGAGCTCATTATAGGTCTAATTTAATCTCCAACCCTTGTATCTATCTACACACATGCAAGTAAAAAATGCATCAAAATCAAAAAGTGGAAAAAATAGGCTAGGAGAATAATGATTGCATTATTTAGAACCCCTATTATCCTAATCACTACCTACATTAACCCTCAAGCTAGGGTCTCAGATCAAATGTAGTTCTCCCTTAGAGAACATGCATAATCAACATGTACATTAGATGCAAGAATTACTTTTGCCTAGGCCCTTCCTTGATCAATCATGAAATATTGACTAATTTTTATTATGTCTAATGTGCCAAAGTAGTAAGTGTTAGATATAAAATGCATTGTGAAGTCCTTTATATAGAAGACTCATTATTTTTAATTTGAGAGATTTATTTACATTTGGATGACATTGGAAAAATTAAATAAAAAGATAAGAAAGGGGATAAGACCTATTAAGATAAGGAAACTGACTATTAGAGTTCAAAATGACCATGTATGAGAGCACTAGAAATGGACACTAGTGGTACTAGCACTATAATCCAACCCAGTGCTCTTGTCCTATAGTCTTGGGACCTAGGGGATGGAAAAAGAACACAAAACCTAACCTAGCTAAGGTAGAATGACTATTTTAAAGGCTCATGATGATCAAGAATAAGAAAAAAGGTGACTCAAGTATAGAATAAGACCCAAATAAATTAAATGAAAGAAATGGCTAAATGTGAACAAAGCCCATATTCTCCAGTCAAAGTCTCCTATAAAGGGACTATGAAAAGACATGATATGTGTGGTTGCTTGACCAATTTAAGGTGTATACATTTTCCCCCCTTTTATTCTAGTGATGTAATGAAATGAAGTACTACAGTAAAAGAAAGAAAAGAAAATGTGTACCTGAACTTACCTATCTGAAGATAAGTGTGCTAAAAAAGGGTCCAACTCACTTCCTAGCTAGGAAAGTGGATGGATAGCTGAATAATTCTTGGAGAAAGAAGGAATACATAAAATGGATGCCCCATGTATTGAATCTAAATATAGAATTCATGTAATCATGGAGAAAGATGGCAATGCTTTCCCCTTGTGTTGAATCTAGCTAGAAATCATAAATGCTAAGAAGCCTAAAACCAATGTCTATCCTTTATCCCACATAAAATCATGTAATCTATAATTTGTGCATAGAATCTATATATTGTGAAGAGAAAATTCTATCATGCCCCCACTCTAAATAGTCTAAATTGGAACTAAACAGTGCTTAGAAGCCAAAAACCAATGTTTATCCTTTGTCTCATACAAACTCATGTAATCTAGGTATGGGTAATGCTATGGACCAACCACTCTATATGATCATATGATCCAACCTCATGACAACTTGGGTGTAATCTAAAAATCTAGTAAGTGTGCAAGAAGAGAATGACATGTCTTTTGATTCCAATCTATATAATCTTGGATGATGAATAATATGAACATTTATGCCATGCCCCAAAATCTAGTATGTGAGTGATGCATCTATATAATATGGCAATCTATATACCCACATGTGATATGACCTATCTTTCCATTCCCCATGTGCAAAAATGAAGATCTAAACATTGTGTTCTGCACTATGCTTGTAATCTATTATCTAGTCTTGTAACTATGTTATGCTATATAAAATTGTATGTGTGAGATGTGTAGTATGTACATGAACCCAAATACAGTATCTAAGTTTGAATCTATATGAAAGTCACTATGAATCCATATAATTTGAACCACTATATTTGAATAGCCTATGTATATATAAACTAAAGGTATGTCTCTCTAAATGTCCCGAGTAATGTTGAATGACCCATGTGATCTGAATCACTATATTTTACTAATCTATGTATCTATAAAATGAAGGTATAATATCCCCTTGAATATCTTGAGTAATGGTGATTGACCCATGTAGTTTGAATCACTATTTATTTCAACCATTTTGAGTTGAATTTGATAATCTAAATGCTGGAGGTGTAAAAACCATGCTGAGTGACCCATGTAGTATGAATCACTATATATTTCAACTGATATGAATTGAACCTAATGATCTGACTATTGGAGGTGTAAGAACCATGGTGTATCCACTTATGATAGTGGATGGGTTATGTTGGGCAAGTGTAAGAATATGAATAGTAGGAATGATGCCCTCCTTTTGGGGATAGGGATGAGATCTCATGATAAAGGATTTTGAGCCAAAGTAATGATTAGTGCAATAATGATAGAAGCAAGTTTGTTATAGTTTGAATTGAATGAGAAGTCATTGGATTGATTAGACTAAGTTGTTTGAAATTTCAATGATCTTTTTATTGGTTAGGACCAAGTTGTATGTTTGGATATAAAAGAGGTATAGTGATGCATGTGACATAGTAGGTAGATGATGTAGTAAGATATCAAGGCTTGCATGATGTTAAAGATATCATTTTTATGATTCCATGGAATAAAATGTTATGTAAAATGGAGCTACAAGGTTCAAGTTATAGGCAAAATGGTATTTTTCTTTGGATGAAAAAGTTGTTTGATATACAAGAATTAGATTGTTTTTTGATTCATTTGTGCATTGACTAGTTTGAGATTTGGAGCTCTAGAGTAAGAGATATGATGAGGAGATGAGTACCTAATGTGACCCATTTTGAGTAGTTGGCAACCCAGGTAGAGGTTGGAGGTGATGTTAGCCTAGTGAGTAAGTTTAATGTTTGATTTTTGCCACTTAGAAGCCTATTTTTGATGTTTTTGAGTTGTTTTAAGTAGCCTATGAAAATTTTAACTAGTTCAAGTGCTCCTATCCCTCCTCTAGCACTAATGTCTAGGCTCTAACACTACTATCTAGGTTTAAGTGCTCCTATCCAACACTGCTACCTATCCCTAGTGTTTTTTTCCTAGAGGCTATTTTTTTGAGCTGTTACTTGGTTTAGTTGCTATATTTTGGCTTGGATATTGATTTAGCATGGTGAATTGATGTATATGCTATTTTTTGGTGTTTTTATAAGGTGAGGTATAGATGAGAGAGTTCTATAGAGGTCAATTTTTGGAGACACTATGGTTGTTGCCTTTATCAACTAATAAAAGGCTTGTGATAGATAGGGTAGGGTTGGGTCATGTGTGTGACCTAGGTACTATGTAGTGGGATAGATATTTGATTACCACCTTATGTGAGAGGTGGAATGTAGAGACATGTACTTTATATCTTCTTAAAGGGAAGATTACTATTACTCTAGATTACGTGTACCATATTTTACATTTTCTAGTTAGTGGATGGTGGGTGACATTGCAGGATGACATGGGTAGGGATGCCATTGATCATGCATCCTTGTATTTTGATGGTGTGCCCTCAAGAATACATAGGAGAGTCAGTGATATCAATGTATTATTGTTAATTATTTTTTATTTGAGTTTTTCACATCTATAAAATGGTTGGCCATGTTGTTGGACTCATTTGTTAATGTGGATGGGAGTGGGGTGTCAGTTATATATCAAATGCATAGAATCATGTGCAGGAGAGTTATATGGTACTGTGTTCTTATGGGGTAAGACTATGCTTGCCCACTTATATTAGGATCTCTATAGGTCTACTTTGGAGGCATTTAGTGGGGGTGTGAGTGTAGTTACTTTATTACACTATTGGGCTTATGAGCACAGAGTAGTTGTGTGACCAATATGATTACTAGGGGGAGGTGGGTACCTCCACAACCATTTGAAGAGTGGTGGATGAGTATGTTAGCTATATAATATCCTAGATAGATCACTATAGAAAAATTTTATATAGATTGGAGGCTCAAGATACCATATGGAGGCCCTATAGAGGATTCCATGGGTAGCCCAAGGATGAAGTGTAGTTGTAAAATATGAGGGTCAATTATTGGCTACATGACCACTGGGTTAGAATGTATGAGCACTTTTAGAATGAGTGGGAGACTAGATAGTTTTGGGTACCATAGGATGTGCTCCCTGTAACATGGTTATGGGTGAGGAGTGCACAGACACCAGTGAGGGCAGGGGTTCATGAGAGGCCTACTAAGGCTAAGTTAACACCATTACCTTAGGATGCATGAGACACAACTATATATATTCTTGATGTAGATAATGTTGGATGCATAAAGGCATATACCATATGGTGGATGAGGCATCAGTGGGCTCCATTGTATCCTTTTGATAGAGGGAATGCCCCCAAGTATGAATATCTTGTGTCGATCTAAATGATGGGAGGTAAGCATTGATTATATTTGAATTATGTAAAATTTTGTGCTTGTTTTAGGTTTTTTGGAAAATTTATATCTAATGTAGTGTTGTAATTTTGCATCAAGTAGAGTGGGAGATGCTCAAGATAAATCATCAACTAGGGGAGGAGGTGAAGATGATGAGTTCTAGGAAACCATCATTGAGTCAACACTCTAAGAGCTTAAATGACATGATTTTGATGATGTGATAGAGGAGGGTTTGATAGAGTGTGTGATAGTTATATTCAAATTTTATGCTCATTTATTTGATAGAGATACTATAGCGACAACTACATATGTTAGAGTAGTAAGAGAGAGATGAACTAAGCACTAAGATAGATAGGCATAGGATGCCTCCACCTGATTATGGATCAGTAAGTATGTAGATTATAAATGAGTACAATGATCTTTAGAGGTGGTATGCATACTTGTGCAAGGAGCGTGGGAGGTTAATGGAGTGAGAGAGCTGATGTAAGAGGCATTTGGGATCTTGAGGAGGTGCAGGGTCATTAAGTGCTAGGCTAGACTATGGAGACTAAGAGTGAGGGCATGACACCCATTCATGATTGATTGTATTTGATATGATGTATATGTTTTGAAAACATGTTTATATATATAGATATTGTTTTGGTTTTGACTCATGAATATTGTGTCATGGGATTTGAAATATGTTGTTATATTTATTACATATAGTTGTTTTAGAATTAGTTGATTTGGTATTAATGTTGAGGTTATGTATGTTTGGTAAAATGGTACTTCAGATATGTGATTTGATCATTTTGATAAGTGTGATGCTAGGTTTGTATTTTAATTTATATGTAAGTAAAGAAATTTATTTGGTTTGTAATTATATGTGAGCAAACAAATTATTGGTTTTGTAATTGTGAAATTGTTGGGATAAAATGAGCTAGTTTGAGGTTGGTAAAATGTTTGGATGGGTTGAGTTGGTTAAATGTTGGTAAAATAGGATTTGGTAAGATCTAGATTTTTTATAAGCTAGGTTTGGCTATGGATATTTATTGGTAATTAAGAATATTAGTTTTTAGTATTAGGGATGTAAGATAACACATTGTGCATATTACTTCCCCGAGAATGGCTCAAGAATACAAAGGCTAGCTAGACCTTTGATTCCATCATTTCCCTACTAAGTGAAGCTATGAAATGATGTTGGTATGATTGTGCATCATATCACTCTATGATGTATCACTATTTGAACCCTGATGGCCAATTGAACAAGTGCCCATACTATTCATGTTGTGTATGAATATGCTCTAAATCTAATATTGTCTATTATGTACTAATTGTAGCTATGCATGGAGACTTTAAAAATTGTAACGTGATTGGATGTGCAATAAAAATTGTGTGATATGAAGAAGGCTCATCTATATATAATCATATACCCTATGGCCTCTATTATGATGTGTATGATTGAGCCATAGAATGATCTAGAGATAAAACCTGTGATGGGATCTCATTTAATCTTAGTTTTAGTTGATTACTGCATGAGATAGGACCCAAAAAATATGGCCATAATGAATATTTATTATGAGCAGTACTTTGTGATGTGGGTTCATTTAATCTTAATTGTAGTAGATTGATACATGAGATAGGACCCAAACAATCTAGTTGTAGTGAATATTTCTTATGAGTAGTACTCTATTGTAGTGCCTATGACTTTATTTGATATGTATATGGAATTGCAGTATATACTCCATAGAGTACAATGCTATATGTAGGTTATTCTCACTGTACTAGTTTCTAAACCTTCTAATTACGTGGAATAAGAGATCTCTTATGAGGCTTTATCCTAAAACCTACATTACTCTCATGATGAGTGACTGATGATTCCTATGAAGGAATGTCCTGGGATGACTCAGCCATGGATGAATGTGGTATATGATTCCATGGTGGAGGAGATCTCGATGCCCCTTGTGTAGATTTTATGATGCCATTATCAACACATTGGTTAATTTATTCTTTGAGTCCATAACAATCATTATCTATGTGTCTAGAGATATGATGATAGCTATAAAATGGTTGATGTAGCTATTTCTATAAGAGATGTGGAGCTCTTCAATGAGAAGGAAATGTGATTAACCTCCTATTTAATAGTGCTGATAATATGACACATGGGATATCCCACTCTAGATCAAACTATAGTGGTGCTTTGATATTGTTCTCTGTAGTGCATATTATATGTTGTACTCTTGAGACTGGCTCTCTATTCTTAACCAATTACTTTTCTAGTTGCAGTCTCTTATCTTGTTTAGGACATGGTGGATGTTGTGTGCTAAGAGATATAGATGTAGATAATACTATGAAATCTAGAGTAATTCAATCAATTGATTTTGCCTCAATCAATCCCAATTTATTTTCCAAAGATAAAACTTAATAAAATAAGTGCCTGAAAGAGGACTCTATTTGATATAGTAGATGCTCAAGAAGAGGTTGGAGAAACCCCTTAATAAATATATGTTGAATATATAAATTTTTGGTTTGTATATCTATTTGAACATGTGATTATTGAATTGTAAGATATAATCACTAACTTCATCTGATGTATTATGATATAAAGTTTTAAGTTTCTACATGAGGGTCCATGTTTTATATGTAATGTCTAAGAAATTCATCTTCTAAGTCATCATATGTGTGTAAGGAGATAATGGAGAGTAGATGAAATAACTAATTTTGTACTTCCCCCACTAATGTATACTAGAATAACTTAATTATAATTAAAGGAATTGCATGAGATGGCAAAGCCTTTTGAAAGGCTTGAATGTGTACAAATATATATCCAATTCCATCAAAGTGAGGTAATGATAGTATCTAGAAATGTTTAGGCAATGAAGATTTTATGAATGTCTTTATAAGTGGGTTACCATGTAGATAATTATCATCCATCCAAGACTTATAAGACTTGTTTTCCATGGTAAGGAGAATTTATTTGGTGTTGTAACTCACCAACTGCATGCATCAAAGAGATAATCTCCTAGGATGGTACATTAGCATCTTCAAGTGGTTCATTTAATCATTGAATTTGATTGTCAATTTTAACCATCGGAATGCTACATTTATCAATTGGATCATAAAGAGGGAGCGTGCTCACTTTAACCTTGGGATTAATGATAACTTGGACCTTATTATAAGGATGTGGGCTACCATTATCTTTACGTGAAGAGTGAGAACTAGGTTTTACTATAGTGAGAGGCGGCTTGGGAGATTCATTGGTATCTTTATGTTTTAGTGTCTCATATTATAATTGAGTAGAACATGTGCTATTAGCATGAACATGTGCATTATTTGAAATATAATCATGCATAAAAGTAGAAACAACATTTGGAAGTGCATTATGTTTGAGAGGAGGAATGATAGAAGAGTTAGAAACATGAGATTCATATTATTCTTCACCATGTGCATAATAATAATCATTGATCCATGCATTATTGTTATTAGAATATTTTTCATAATCAATCTCATTTTCATATTCAATTACATGTTCACTCTCATATTCATTATCACTTTCATTATAACTAGAGAGAGAGAGAGAGAGAGAGAGAGAGAGAGAGAGAGAGAGAGAGAGAGAGAGAGAGAGAGAGAGAGAGAGAGAGAGAGAGAGAGAGAGAGAGAGAGAGAGAGAGAGAGAGAGAGAGAGAGAATGTTCACATGGAAGCAAACTATCACCAACTAGAGTTTCACTTGGAAGTGCATGACTAATTTGTTCTATTGGTGCATTGTGCATAGGTATATCATCATATTCCTCATTATAACAATAGTAAATGAGGACCTAATTTGGATATCTAGGATTTTGAGCTAGAGTTTTGGAATTTTTGAAAATTATGCCAATAATTTAAATTCTAAAAATATTTTTGAATAGAATAACTACACAAAAATTAATACAAAAATGAGAGATTATTTAGTCTATGCATTTATATTGTTGTAATTTGAACATTGAAGTAGAGAGAGAGAGAGAGAGAGAGAGAGAGAGAGAGAGAGAGAGAGAGAGAGAGAGAGAGAGAGAGAGAGAGAGAGAGAGAGAGAGAGAGAGAGAGAGAGAGAGAGAGATTAGGTTCACATGGAAGTAAACTATCACCAACTAGAGTTTCACTTGGAAGTGCATGACTAATTTGTTTTATTGGTGCATTATGCATAGGAGAATGAGGTGAAAAGTACCTTTCCCATTTATCAAAATTATTTTCTTTAGAAGAGATAATAAAATAGATAGGTTTGAGAGAATAAGATCCATCTATTTGTGCTTCACTATCAATTTCATGTATATCATCATATTCCTCATTACAATAATAGTAATTATTTTCATTTTAAATAAAATAATTTTCCACATTTTTAGCTAATGTGAAATTTTGCAATTTTATCCATTCATTTTTATAAATATGAGAAAAAATATAAATTGATCTATGGGATGAGAGGGAAGAAGTGCCTTAGTGGCCATTTTATTTTTTTTCACCAAAGAGAGTGTGTAAAAGTAATATTAAGAAAATGAATGCAAAAATAACTACTAACACAGAGATTTTGAAATTACATTTGGAAAAATAAACAATTTGCAAAAATTTCAAACTATTTTTCTAAAAATTGTAAGGGAGGAAAACTTGGGGTTTGAGGACCTAATTTGGAAATCTAGGATTTTGAGCTAGAGTTTTAGAATTTTTGAAAATTATGCCAATAATTTAAATTCTAAAAATAATTTTGAATAGAATAAATACACAAAAATTAATACAAAAATGAGATATTTTAAATCAAATTTTTGCACAAAAAACTAATAATTTTTAAATTATTTTTGACAAAGTAAACAATTTGTAAAAATTCCAAAATATTTTTCTAAAATTTACAAGGCTTGGGGTTTGAGGACCTATTTTAGAAATCTAGGGTTTTAAAATATTTGAAAATTATGAAATAATTTAAATTATAAAAATAATTTTTAATAGACTAAATGCATAAAAATTAATACAAAAATCATATATTTACAATAATTTTTTTGCACAAAAATATGAAGGAAAAACCTTGAAGGTGCCTAGGGTTTTTAGATTTTATTTGAAGTAAGTAGAGTTCAAAAAATGTTTTATTATTTTTGGGAAACTAGTGTTTAGTTCCTAAATAATAAGGGGTCTACAATAAGGTGAAAAATCTAGTTTAATAGGGTGAAGAATTGATTTTTATCAAGTAATTTACATGAAGAAGAGAGATAAACTTACTTGAAAATGGGTTGAAGTGGATGATTTATAGCTAGAAATTGAGATGTAAGATTGGGACACTATCTTGAATCTAGATCTGGCCTTCATTCTATGTTAGACAAGAGTGATAATAGTGGATAGGAGTGTCACCAGTATTGTTGTCTACCTCTACCACTATTGTCTTAGATATCTAAGATTTCTAGGTTTTGTTCACCACCTCAGTGTGAGCCTATGTACAAAATTTTAGAGGCTGAAAGTCAAAAAAAAACTTGTTGTAAGTCCAATATAATCTCCAAACCCTATATTTATCTACACATATGCAATAAAAATGCATCAAAAACAAAAGGGGGAAAAACTAGGTTAGGGGAATAAGGATCACATGATTTAGAACCCTTACTATCCTAATCACTACCTACATTAACCCTCAACCTAGGGTATTGGATCAAATGTAGTTCTCCCTTAGGGAATGTTCATAGTCAATGCATATGATAGATTCAAGAATGACTTTTGCCTAGGCCGTTCTTTGATCAAGCATGCAAGTTTATGTGTGATGTAGAATGCTAAGCTATACTATTGACTAATTTTTATTATGTCTAATGTGCAAAATTATTAAGTGCTAGATATAAAATTTATCATGAATTCCTTTATATATGAGGCTCATTATTTTGAATTTTAGAGATTTATTTGGATTTGACTGACATTGGAAAACTTAAGGATGAAGATAAGAAAGGGGATGAGACCTATTAAGCAAATGAAATTGACCATTAGAGTTATTAATGACGCTAGACAAGAGCACTAGAAATGGACACTAGTGGCACTGACACTATAGTCTAACCTAATGCTTATATCCTATAGTATTAGGACCTAAGAGGATGGAAAGAGGATAAAAAACCTAACCTGGCTAAGGTGGAATGACTATTTTAAAGGCTCAGGATGACTAGGAATAGGTAAAAAGGTGACTCAATCATAGAACAAGACCCAAATGAATGAAATGAAAGAAATGGATAAATGATAACAACTCTCATATTCTCTGATTATATTCTCCTATGAAAGGATGATGAAAATACATTATATGTGTGGTTTCTTAACCAATTTAGGGTGTATACATAATGCAAAGAGAAGTAATCACCTAGACAAGAATCATGATATTAACACATGAACACATGAAATGTTTGGTAAACCCTCGTGGGGGATAAAACCCACTAAAAAACCACTTATAATATTTTCCTATAAGCAATGGATCAAAAAAATTAGTGAGGCACCAATCACTAGTCAAACACCAACTCAATTAGTCATTTAACAAGCTCCAACCTACAAGGAGGATATAACCCCCTAGGTAACCAAGCACCAACTCATATATCTTGAATCTCTGGTTACCCTTGGACACATATTTATTAATCAAATAAATATGACCTCCTTATTTATTCTTCTCACACTTCTTTATCTCTCAAATAGCCTTCTAGGTTCCCTTTCTTAATATGCCTCTTACTAGGCTCATTAGGTCAATTAACCTTGTCAATCACACTTAGAACTCCTATTATATATTCATATATAATCCTATTCTCCATTTTTATGGTCTACATGACCTAATTATTCTCCTCAATGAGATCTTTTATTCACTTATGTTCTCATCTTCTTAACTAACTCAAACATGCCTAATTTGCCTTGTACTTATACAAGACTCTTGATCTTACCCATATTGGTCAGCCAATATCCTTTCCACACTTATATTACCATTTTAATAGTTTATTAAACATGTTTCATAAGCGAAACATTCACTATAGGTTTGCCAAACTCATTTAGGCATTAATATCTTCTTAGGCCTACTTAGAGACCTAGTGTATTAGGTCTTCACAAAGTACATGTTACACTTGGACCACTTTGAAATATCTTGAGTCTCCATAAATGCATTAAAAACATCACATAAAACTATATTATACCCTTGATATCATCCATTTAACTCCATACTAGCTATTAGACAAAATCACTCCTTGAACCATGCCATTAGGCTTACTTGCCATTAGGCCTTTACTGTCATGTCCCCTTTTCAAGTGACATCTTCAGACTTGATGATTAGCCTATTATGCGACCTTCATAGGCTGATAGGATGGATAGAGGGTCATGATGGAGCTTGGCTTGGCTTTGATTAGTAGAATTCTAGAAGTTGGCATTCATTTGGGCTTTTTTGGGCATGTTTATCTGAGCTCCTATTATATAGGGAATGTTAGCATTCAGCGGAGCATCCCTGTTATGGCATGATCATGTGTGGAATCACTCCCTGGTTCACTAGCTTTGAACGGTTTGAGGATCTAACATGTATTGAGGGAGATATTAATATTTGATTGATTTAATCAAATATTAATTATTTAGCATATTTTAATTGATAAACCCTAATTCTTAATTATGAAACCCTAATTAGGGCAAGTGCATCTTTTTGGAGGATATAAGGGTTTCTTATTGGAGGGAGGCAAATTATGATTTGATTATTGATATTGATTATTGCTAAGAATTCTTCTGTGAAGACTGAGCCAAGGGTTCCAGGATTCCATTTTGCATTGGAGAACGTCCACTCTTCAATGTGTGTGATTCAGAGGTTGTGAGATACCAGCCAATCTATTGCCAATTCGAGGGATAGCTTCATATAGAAGTTATCACAGTATTTTAGGTATTTTGAGAGATAACTTCACACAGAAGTTATCATAAGTATTTTAGGTATTTATTATATTAGGTTTTGATTCAGATATTGCACAGATAGAAATTTCTTGTATTAGAGCCATATATCTTGAGAGCAGGTGTTCAGTATACATATTGTGCTATATCGTATTGGTGGTCGTACGAAGTCCGTACAGTTCTACATCAGGCCGTATAGAGCCACAGGCAACTCAGAGATTGACATCGATAAGTAGAGAGCCACAACAACCGACATCGGCTGACTTCATACCGACGTCGGTAGGTTATCAACACCAGGAAACTGATGGTGGCAGTATCATCGACATCAGCGATTGTGTTTTTGACAAAGCAGGCTGAGACATGCCAAATTCAGGTTTTATTCCCAGTTTGTGGAATACTCAGGTTCTTAAGACCGTATTTCACTATTCTTTTATATGTATAATAGAGGACATCTATTGTAATCATTTGGGTGAACAAATAAGAGATTCTATTGTGGTTTACTTTATCTATTTAAAGATATTTTTAACGAATAAAGATAAGCAATTCAAAGCTTTTGTATTTTTATAGTCCCTATTGGTTGGGGATATTACAGTGGTATCAGAGCTTTTGACTTTCTATATTCCCTATTGGTTTTGGGATATTACAGTGGTATCAGAGCTTTTGTTTTTCTATAGTCCCTATTAGATAAGGGATATTACAGTGGTATCAGAGCTTTGTTAAAAAAAAGGAGACCCTAAGAAAGGGGATATTACAGTGGTATCAGAGCCAAATTCCTACCATCCTATTGGGTAGATTCAGAGCCAAATTCCTGCCATCCTGTTGGGTAGTTTGGGTAGACCAGAGCTAAATTTTGCCATCCTGTTGGGTAGTTTGGGTTGACCAGAGCTAAATTTTGCCATCATGTTGGGTATATTGGACATTCAATCAGGTAGTAAATCATGGGTACTTCAAGTACTCAGAAACAGTGGGACAAGGATATGAATAAGCTGAAACAAAGTTTGAACCAGTTGGTTGAAACCTAGAAGAGGATGAATGAAATCCTTATAGACCCTACATTCGAAGCCAAATTAGTACGGTGTATGACATCTTTTTTTAAAGGGTCCACAACACCACCTTTGGATCGAGGGGCTCTTAACGATCTACGTAAGAAAAAGCTTTGCTTATACTACAAAGGTCCATATGATGCCAATCACAATTGTCCTTTGAGGCCTAAGGGCAAGGCAAATCGTGTGATATGGGCATATTATGAGGATTCAGAATCAGAAGATTTTGAACAGTGAGATAGTTCTGAGAAGTTAGAGGAAGAGGATTTAGAGCCTAAGGTAGAGGAAATGGAGGTGGCTCACTAAGATTCTGACAGACATGTGGTCGAGCTTAGTCATGAGGATTTGGACTCTCAGTTAGTTGTAGAGGACGAAGGAGCTGGAGATTGTGATGATGAGATAGTTTTAGCAGTAACTTCTTCAGAGTTAGATGAGGATGAGTCTAATGATTGCATTTAGAGTGTGGAGGTATACTCAGAGGTTAGTACATTGAGTGTTTTTGGTGAGTACATTCCTATAGTTGTAGCTGAGGAACATGTTGTTGGGGCTGACACACATGTTCAAGATTTGGGAGTACCTAGTCCTGATGAGTTTGGGATACCAACAGAGTCAAGTCTCCAGATTGATTCTTCTCACACAGCTGACAGTGTGGTACAATTGGTCATGCCACCTTTACAGAGGGATCAGTTATGGGATGGATTGGTACCATCTTTTTTAGATGGAATTGGTAGTTGCAAGTTACACAGCCTGCAGTATCGACACATCCAAGGCAGTTGTGATTTTAGAGATTGGTTGAGTTGCATTTTTTAGTTTGATTGTGGATTCCTCTTGGTTATATTTCAAAGGATATTGTAGGAGCTTCATTTGATTGCCATCAGTATAGATCATGACTACATTTGGGATCCAGGTGGATTGATGGGTTTGTTGTTCTAAGATTTCTTGGGGACAAGCAATTTTAGGAGGGCCAGATTGTCATGTCCCCTATTCAGGTGACATCTTCAAACTTTATGATTAGCCTATTATGCAACCTTTGTAGGCTGATAGGATGGATAGAGGGTCATGATGGAGCTTGGCTTGGCTTTGATTAGTAGAATTCTAGAAGTTGGCATTCATTTAGGCTTTTTTGGGCACATTTGTCTGAGCTCCTATTATATAGGGAATGTTAGCATTTAGTGGAGCATCCCTGTTATGGCATGATCATGTGTGGAATCACTTCCTGGTTCACCAACTTTGAATGGTTCGAGGATCTGACATGTTTTGAGGGAGATATTAATATTTGATTGATTTAATCAAATATTAATTATTTAGCATATTTTAATTAAGAAACCCTAATTCTTAATTATGAAACCCTAATTAGGGCAAGTGCATCTTTTTGGAGGATATAAGGGTTTCTTATTGGAGGGAGGCAAATTATGATTTGATTATTGATATTGATTGTTGCTAAGAATTCTTCTGTGAAGACTGAGCCAAGGGTTCCGGGATTCCATTTTGCATTAGAGAATGTCCACTCTTCAGTGTGTGTGATTCATATGTTGTGAGATACCAGCCGATCTATTGCCAATTCGAGGGATAGCTTCATACATAAGTTATCACAATATTTTAGGTATTTTGAGAGATAACTTCACATAGAAGTTATCATAGGTATTTCAGGTATTTATTTTATTAGGTTTTGACTTAGATATTACACAGGTAGAGATTTCCTATATTAGAGCCATATATCTTGAGAGCAGGTGTTGAGTATATAGATTGTGCTATATCGTATTGGCGGCCATACAAAGTCTGTATAGTTTTGCATCAGGCCATACAGAGCTGTAGGAAACTCAGAGATTGACATCAGCAAGCAGAGAGCCACAGTGACCGACATCAACCAACTTCATATCGATGTTGGCAGGTTATCAACACCAAGAAACTGACGGTGGTAGTATAACCGACATCAGTGACTGTGTTTTTGACACAGCAGGCTGAGATGTGCCAGATTCAGGTTTTATTCCCAGTTTGTAGAATACTCAAGTTCTTAAGACCGTATTTCACTATTATTTTATATGTATAATAGAGGACATCTATTATAATCATCTGGGCAAACAAATAAGAGATTCTATTATGGTTTGCTTTATCTATTTAAAGATATTTTTCATGAATAAAGATAAGCAATTCAGAGCTTTTGTATTTCTATAGTCCCTATTGGTTGGGGATATTACAGTGGTATCAGAGCTTTTGACTTTCTATATTCCTTATTGCTTTGGGGATATTACAGTGGTATCAGAGCTTTTGTTTTTCTATAGTCCCTATTAGACAGGGGATATTACAGTGGTATCAAAGCTTTGTTAAAAAAAAGGAGACCCTAAGAAAGGGGATATTACATTTACACACCAAAAACATCTATCTTGAATATTTGAAGTATATCACCAAATATTCCACACAAACATGTCCTTAAATAAAATTAATATAAACTTAATTACTCCATGTCCATTGGAAATCACCAAATAGGGAAACATACCTCAAACACACTTGTAAAAGGACCACTCAAAACTATCTGACTACTCCAAAACACAATCATGAATCTTTGACTACAAACATCTACATATGAACTTTAAAACACTAAAAATTCATGATTTATATCCTATAAGATCTATATAGAAACATAATATTATTTTTATGATTCCACATTGGTCAATATGACACATGAACATCAAACTCACTACCCCACAACAAATTTCCTATAGCTTAAAAAACATAGTCATGTAAAATGCTATCGTTATCACTTGTAATGGGAATTTAATGACTTAAAATTAAGATTAATAGTTTATTTATGATCTATATATAATTATACAATGGATATATCTCAAAATCTAGTGTCAATAGTTGGTCTTGTAGACCAATTTTTTAGGCTTCTCTCTCACTATTCTAACATAGCTAGACAACCCATTTTGGCTTTCATGTTTCAACTTAATAAAGTGAATTATCAAATTATATAAATAATTTATCTATTATATACAAATAAATAAATAATTTCAAGTTTTCTTGATACATTTAATCCTATCAAATATTCTCAGACTTTTCACTCTACCTTCCATACTTGGAACTATCATTATGCCATAAGAACTAGTCATGGTGAACATGAATTTCAACTCCTATATAGACAGATTTATGAACTCATAATGTTTTTTTGTGATCCTTGGACATATTTATATAAAATACAAACCTAAGGATATATATTTCTAATATCAAATATGAAACATATAGTCAATATTTGAAACTTACACCTTCATTGTCCACTCTCTCTAGACAAGCCATCTTGTGAATAATATTTGAAACATTTTAAATAATATTCAAGGCATAAAACCAATATGATAAATATTAATAGGAATTAATAAATATCCTTAGGATCCATTCTAATTCACTACAACTCATCCCTAAACACATTTTCACTTTGTTAGTTTTTCTCATTATCTTCACCATTACCCAAATTTAGTAATAGGTCAAATTGAGTGACCAAATAGTTGACACAGAGGATAGATATTGTATAAATAACAACATGGACAAAAAAAACGTCTTAATCTTCAATCTCCATTCATTGTGCAACTTGACTTGGTCAACCCAGCTTGTAACATCAAATTCTTTAGAAATAAGAGTTTTTCTAAAGGTTTCACTCATTTTCTTGACAAACTAATGACACTTAAAAATTATTTACATAGTTATATACCACTTCAAATAATAAAAATAGCCTTAAAAATCCATTATTGTCCATTTCCATCAATATCTCTCCATTGGGTCATTAAAAGGGTTTTGAGAGGGTTTTATACTAGTTTTGGTGTTAATGATTATTCATATAGTATTGTCCTTGAAACCACATATTAATTCTTGGAAAAAAATTGATAGGAAAATTTTACATATCTCTCCAAGATCTTAGGATAACATGAAAATTTTATGTGTGCCAATGAGCAAAGAAGTTCCTTCTCGGGTCCTCATTTCTTCATTCTATATGCATGACCTTCAAATTTTTTTTCTTGCTTTCTCCTTCAATTAAAGACCTAAAACTTGGTAAAAACACTTGATAAATAATTTCAAAACTCAATTATTCTTACATGAGAATTATTGCCTTGGAACATGACTTTGACCCCTCATTAGGCCACATAGGTCTCTTTACACACTAGACCTAGAACTACCAGTCATGCTTAGACCTTTAAATATGCCTTGAAGTCCTCTTTTAATTATATAATTAATTCATAAACATGTCATATATACTTTTATCATGATTACACACAACATTGTATATCTTCAAGCTCAAACACATCTATTTTCATCATCACCATACCTCTTCATGCTTTATTTATGCTTAAGGACTAAGCCATCAGACATACCTACTATACACCTTATCACTTTTATAACTGAAATACACCTACTATAGATCATTAATCAAACACTTTATCATGCCAAAGATCACTCACTTTACTAGGTTTTATTATATATGCCTTCACCAAGACAAGACTAGGCTTTGTGAATACCTCACTAGACTATACTTCTCGATAATATCACTTCTAGAAAATCAATGACACTTGATTGACTTATTCAAATCAACACTATAAATATAAAACATTCAACCACATATCAATGACCACTCTCACCTTAACATCAATGATAGGCTCAAACACATGACATTAATGATAACTTGCAACATTTTTACTTACAAATTACAAGATGATTTAGAACATAATATTAGATTAAAATTTACCATAAATATTAAGTAAATCATTGAAAAATGAGTATATATAAATAAATCACTCATTAGTAAGGTTACCATTAATATATACTCACATAACCAAGTGCATCCTCTAACACTAGTCTAATCTAGTATTCCTAAAAAACCAAAACATTTCAATCATAATAAAAATGTTATGGGAAATGGATTAATATAATAAATAATGTATAAAGGGTGAAAATACCACATATACAAAATAAATATCCCTCACAACCACTCACTTTACAAACACATCTACTCAAAAGGAACTATAACAAAAGCATAAATCTATAGGACCTTGGAGAACCCTTGAAGTGGTATTCTACAATTTGTTTACAAAAAACATGGTGATTTGGTGAACTTTTAGAGAATTTAAATAATGAAAAACAAAAACTTATTGAATAGAGATAATGAATATTTTTAATATCATAAGTTAAAAGGCCATAATCTTCATAAGGTGTGCAAATCAAGCATTACATTTAAGATCTCATATACTGTGGATATATTGATCTAAATAATGGTCTTAAACATATAATTATAATTTGGGTATGTATCATAATACATTTCCTCAACACAAATCTACCAATCCATGATAACCTCTTACATAACAACATTATAACCAAACCAACAATCATAATTAGAGAAAAAACTAGAACTAGTCAAATTTTAACCAAGATAAAAATAACCACTCTAATCAAGTTAGATATCATGGTTTCCCTTTAAATATAACATAATTATTTGTCATATTATAAGTAATCAAGTGTCAAATATTTGGGTTAAATATCACTCATACTCCAATATCAACTACCATTCCATTTAAATTTTGTAACCTCCTTAATTTTTAGATAACCCACATTCGAATCAAATGAGAAACATTTTAAATCAAAATCCACGAGTTTTAATTTGAGGACCTAATCCTAATTATGATAATTACAATAACCCTCCTCTACTTTGATATTATTCAATCATAACTTGATGGTAAAAGGTTATCTTCAAAGTATAACAGTTACTTCTTCTAATGATCCTATTCTCAATCATTAACTTTAAAAACAAAACTAGTACCTTATTCCAAGAAAATCTATAGAATATTGAATATAAATTGAACAAAACTCTTATATATATTTCCATCCTATAACTCTTGCATATATCTAATTTTCATAAAGATATATTATTTAACATTTTAATCCATTTTAAGTTCCCAAGTAATATTTATCCTAATAAATTCCAAATACTTTTTTACTATTTATCCCCATAACAATAGTTAACCTTAAACATAGGTGATATATTCACCCCCCAACTCACATTAAAACAATCCTCTTTACATCAAAACCATCATTTCCTAACACAAAATAAAATGGGTCATTATAGACAATGGTTCAATATTGA